>JAGIQG010000027.1:1076528-1471301 GCA_024679065.1 Sphyrna mokarran | reverse complement strand
ACCGAGCCCCAAAACGCAACCCCAGCACTAAACCCCAAAACACAACCCCAGCACTAAACCCCAAAACACAACCCCAGCACTAAACCCCAAAACACAACCCCAGCACTAAACCCCAAAACACAACCCCAGCACCGAGCCCCAAAACACAACCCCAGCACTAAACCCCAAAACACAACCCCAGCACCGAGCCCCAAAACACAACCCCAGCACCGAGCCCCAAAACACAACCCCAGCACCGAGCCCCAAAACATAACCCCAGCACCGAGCCCCAAAACAACCCCAGCACTAAACCCAAAACACAACCCCAGCACTAAACCCCAAAAACACAACCCCAGCACCGAGCCCCAAAACACAACCCCAGCACTAAACCCCAAAACACAACCCCAGCACTTAACCCCAAAACACAACCCCAGCACTGAGCCCCAAAACACAACCCCAGCAGTAAACCCCAAAACACAACCCCAGCACCGAGCCCCAAAACACAACCCCAGCACTAAACCCCAAAACACAACCACAGCACTAAACCCCCAAAACACTATCCCAGCACCAAGCCCCAAAACACAACCCCAACACCGAGCCCCAAAACACAACCCCAGCACGGAGCCCCAAAACACAACCCCAGCACCCAGCCCCAAAACACAACCCCAGCACCCAGCCCCAAAACACAACCCCAGCACCCAGCCCCAAAACACAACCCCAGCCTAAACCTCAAAACACAACCCCAGCACTAAACCTCAAAACACAACCCCACCAAGCCCCAAAACACAACCCCAGCACCGAGCCCCAAAACACCCCCAGCACCGAGCCCCAAAACACAACCCCAGCACCGACCCAAAACACAACCCCAGCACCGAGCCCCAAAACACAACCCCAGCACCGAGCCCCAAAACACCCCCCAGCACCGAGCCCCAAAACACACCCAGCACTAAACCCCAAAACACAACCCCAGCACTGAGCCCCAAAACACAACCCCAGCACCGAGCCCCAAACCAACACCAGCACCGAGCCCCAAAACATAACACCAGCACCGAGCCTCAAACAACCCGCACTAAACCTCAAAACAAACCCCAGCACTAAACCCAAAACACACAACCCCAGCACCGAGCCCCAAAACACAACCCCAGCACCAGCCCCAAAACACACCCCAGCACCAACCCCAAAACACAACCCCAGCACAGCCCCAAACACAACCCCAGCACTGAGCCCCAAACACAACCCCAGCACTAAACCCAAAACACAACCCCAGCACCGAGCCCCAAAACACAACCCCAGCACGAGCCCAAAACACAACCCCAGCACCGAGCCCCAAAACAAACCCCAGCACTAAACCCCAAAACACAACCCCAGCACTAAACAAACACAACCCCGCACACCAAAACAACCCCACACCGACCCCAAAAACACAACCCCAGCACCGAGCCCCAAAACACAACCCCAGCACCGAGCCCCAAAACACAACCCCAGCACCGAGCCCCAAAACAACCCCAGCACTAAACCCCAAAACACAACCCCAGCACTAAACCTCAAAACACAACCCCAGCACTAAACCTCAAAACACAACCCCAGCACTGAACCCCAAAACACAACCCCAGCACTAAACCTCAAAACACAACCCCAGCACTAAACCCCAAAACACAACCCCAGCACTGAACCCCAACATTCCAATCAAAGATCTGAACACCAACGGTCACTTTGACAGTAAGGATTGGCCAGTGAGAAGTTTGCTTTTGGTTTTAAAGCCTATCGCAGTGAAGAATGTCCGGCCCTGTTGTGCTGGGGTTTGGATTACAATCCATGTGTCTCTCCTTTCCTCACAGCCGGATTGGGCGGGGGTGGGGACAGAAAATGCGCTCAGGCAGCGGCTGATATGGGGTTCTGCTGCTTTCACCCAGTGGCTGCAAAACCTCCAGCTTTTCACCCCCTCTCCCCCCGCCCCCGGAAACCCTACCGAAACATCTTCACAGCCGCACTCTGCGAACTCACTCATCTTCAGTCCCCGGGTGTGTGTTCGGGCCCTCCGTTCTTGCTGGTTTAGAGAGTTCTGGTGAAGATATCTGAGCACATTCTGAGTTTGGGGAATGCCTCTGAGTGAGAGGAACTTTACAGGTACAAACCTGCCTCAGTGAGGAGCCAGGAGTTGGGATAACTCCAGCTGCAGACTCTGTGCCCATTGCTGCTCTCTAATCTATCGAGAGCTTGGAATTTCTTCTGTGCCCACGGGAAAATCCAGTTCCCATTGAGATCCCACATTCAACTGAACAAAAACCGCTCACTGAGCACCCCTGAGATTATCTGAATCTGAGCGACCCACAAAGGGTGCGATCTGGCCATTTACTGTAACTCAGCAAACCCCTCGCTGGAATTGGACCAATATTGACCGGATTCCCCTTCATCCAGCGCTCTCTACCGCTCTCCCTTTTAGTGATTGAAGTGCAGACAATGGCTATTCTCTCTGACCAGCTACCCAACCCTCTCCATCCATCTCCCTCCCTCTGAGATTGCAGGAGACTGGACCGGGAGTAGACCATTCGGCCCGTCGAGCCTGTTCCGCGATTTGGGTTTAATTCCCACTTCTTACCTCCCTCTCCCCTGAGAGACCCACTCCCAGTTTTAAATATATTCACCCCTGGAGCATCCACAATTCCCTGGCCGGAGAATTCCAAACATCCACAACCTCCAGAGAGAGGAATTATCCTGGATTCGATCTGAAATCATCTTTACTCGTGAATCTCCGCCACTAATTCCTGAGCCTGGGACAAGTGGATTTGGACAGTATCCCAGAGATGTGCTTGGAAATCCACAGGTGAAGTTTGCTATTGGCCAGAAGTGTAAATCCCTCTGGGCTATTCTCTGGTTTTGGAATCTCCCGCCACTGATTTCAGCCAGAAACTGCCGGACCTTCCCCCAGGGTCACAGCAATGGGATTATCGCCCCCCCCTCCCTCCCCCCCCCCCCACACACACCCGGCCCCTGCCCCATTTCCCCCCCCCCCCCCCCCCGCATCCTCACTCACACAGCCTGGCCCCAAGGGACACCCCACATTGCACCACATCTCTTCCCCCGCATGGAATACCGTACCCCCTCCCCCGAGCGCGGGACAACCTCCATGGGGCGCCCCTCTTCCCCCCCCCCCCACCCACATTAAACCCAGCCCAGGTATTCCCTGCTCCAAGTCCCCATGGGATCCCCTTGATCAACGGACCCCCTCACCTCCCCCCGGCAGGCCTGACACCCCCCACATCCCCACACCCCCACCACAATAACCCAGCCGCCCAATCCCCCTCCATCCCCTAAACCCTATCCACTCAGCCCAGATACTTACTCTGACCTCTCCGTTTCAATGGAGATTGAAACTTGGTTAACGTTGCTGTAAAAAGAGAGTACGTTTACCACTCTGCGAGACTGCGATTATCTCTGGTCTCAGTCGGAAGTTGGACTGGGGTAAACACAGCTAGGGTTCTGATGAGAACTCCCCACTCACCTGACGAAGGAGCAGAGCTCCGGAAGCCAGTGGCGTTTGCTACAAAATAAATCTGTTGGACTTTAACCTGATGTTGTGAGACTTCTTACTCAGTCGGAAGGTCAGAGCAGAGGGATAAGTGATTGGCCGCAGAGTGGAGCTCTGACTGAATCCCTGTGTATTACATTCCCCATCCAGCGGGAACAATCTCTCAGCATCGATCCCAGCAAATCCCCTCAGAAGGGTGTAGCTTTCACTGACAGCATCACTCCATCTAAACTCCAGTGAATATAAACTCCAGGAACTCAGCTTTTCATTATAGGGCAACCCCCATATTCCAGAGACCAATCTGTTCCTACCCCTCTGCGTCTATCTCTCTCTCTCTCTGTCTACACTCCTGTCTCTCTGCCTTTACTCCCTCTCTGTCTCTGTCTTTCTCTCTCGCTCTCTCTCTGCCTCTAACTCCTCTCCCTCTGCTGCTATCCCATTCTCTCTACCACCTCTGTTTCTCTCTTTCTCTCGCATTCTCTCTCTACTTCCCTCTCTCACTATCCCTCTCTGTCTCTCTCTCTGACTCCACCCCTTTCTCTCTTGTATTTCTAGATTTGAATATGAATTCTATGCCACTTTCCGCTATTAGCTCCTGACAGTTTAAACTGTAATTAATTTTTTAGATGGTGTTTTATGTAAACGATTAAAAATGTTCAGCACGGCAGGATTTATTGCCCTGAGCTCCAGTAATCCGGATTAAGTAAACCTCTGGATAATCTGCCCACATTATTGAAGTTATTTGCAGTACCAGCGCTGCTCTCGGTGTCCCAAAGTGCCCTCGGGGGCGTGAGGCCCTGATCATCGCCCCCCCCCCCCCCGCCTCCGCCCCGTGACAACCTCTACTCCCCCTCCCCCCCACCCCCACCGCTCCCTCGGTTTATTCCCACTGGTTTCAGTCCGGTGAAGAATGAATAAACTCATTTTAAAACAACGAATAACAGAGCAAACTCAATCCAGTGTTTATGGGAATAGTGCAATATATTAAAGTTCATTTCATACCGGCAAGGTAAATATAACACATGCCAGGTACATAGTTTCTACATGTAATATAGAACTAATTTTTACGTGGTAGATAGTTTGAGCACATGATGAATATAAGATAATATTTATAAATAAATTCAGCACAGGGTATTATATAGGGTAAAATAAACATTATCCACAGGGTTAAAATTGAATCTCTTGAACACTGGAGTCGAGCAATTTCAGGAGTTGCGATTAGTGACTATGACTCCAGTGTACACTCTGTTTCCAGTACAGAACCAGCCAATTGCTCTGTCAGTGCTAAAGACCCACAAGTATCTCCCCCAACACTGCTCTGTCTCAGACAATCAGCATCTCCCTCATGTACTTATGCAGCTTTTTCAGTGTAATCACCTCAGCCCCTCCCTGTGACATCCAGTTCCACATTCTCACACTTTATGGTTACAGAAATTTCTTCAAAGTCCGCTTCAGATTTATTAGTGATTATCTTATATTTATGACATCTAGTTTTGGACTTTTCACAAATGGAAAGAAATTTTGGTTTTTAATGCAGGCAGTGAGAATGGCACCTACCATCTGGAAAGACAGCAAGGATTCCGCACTATTTCTATTACGAAAAGATCATCACAAGAGTCACTCAGCATGATTTCGTGTGACCTATTATTCTATATAACTGAAGCATATCCTCCCTACTTTTATATTCAATTCCCCTTATAATAATTAATAGCATTCTATACAGTTTGCTAATTACTTGTTGTACCTGCACACTGGCTTTTTGTGATTCATGCACTAGGACACCCAGATCCCTCTGCATCTTAGAACTTTGCAACCTCTCACCATTTAGAAAAGAAGTTTCTTTTTTATTTGTCCTGCCAAAATGAATAATTTCACAAGTAATTAGCAAAGCATATACAATGCTGTCAGCCCAAGCCTGGATATTGTCCAGGTCTTGTTGCATTTCAACATGGACTGCCTCAGTACTGAAGGAGTCTCATATGGTGCTGAACATTGTGAACATTCCCATTTCTGATGTTATGAAAAAGGGAAGGTCATTGATGAAGCAGCTGCAGATGGTTGGGTTTAGGATATTAACGCTGACGGGCTACTGCAGGGATATCCTGGAGCTGAGATGACTGACCTCCAACGCCACCACCATCTTCCTGTATGCCAGGAATGATTTCAACACTGGAATGTTTCCCCTGATTCCCACTGACTGCAGGTTTTCCAGGACCTCTTGTTGCTGCACTCAGTTAAATGCTGCCGTGATGTCACGGGGAGTCGCTCTCACCTCACCTCTGGGTTTTAGTTCTTTTGTTCATGTTTGAAACAAGACTGCAATGAGGTCAAAGCTAAGTGACCCTCCCGGGACTTAAACTGAGCATGAATCTGCAGTTTATTGCTGAGTTAGTAACTCTCAATAATACTGTCAACAACATCTTCCATCACTTTACTGATGATCAAGAATAGATGATTGGACTATAGTTGGCTGGGTTGGATTTGTCCTGCTTTGTGTACAGGACATCCCTGGACAATTTTCCACATTGTCACATAGATGCCAGTGTTGTAACTGTACTGGAACAGGTTGGCTAAGGGAATGGCAAGCTCTGGAGCACAAGTCTTCAGGATTATTTCCGGAATATTCTCAGGGCCCAAGGCCTTTGCGATATCCAGTTGTCTTTAGCCATTTTTTAATATCAGGTGGAGTGAATTGAATTGGCTGGAGGCTGGTATCTGTGATGCTGGAGTTCTCCGGAGGAGACTGAGATTTAAAAGAATAGCTGAGAAGGGTGGAAGGGGGTGAAATACCTGCTGGGTAGAGAGAAAACAGAGCAATCTGCATTAATACTGCCAGGAGAATCTCTAGTGTTTTCCCGCACTTGTCTTTCCAGTCTGCAGGGAAGGCCCAGCAACATCCCTGAGGAATAAAAAAAAGTGAATCTGCAGAATAAACACAACATCAGATATTTTACTCAGTGTTCATTGAGAAAATCAGAGAAAATCAGAGAAAATCATTGAGAAAATCAGAGAAAATCATTGAGAAAATCAGAGAAAATCATTGAGAAAATCAGAGAAAATCAGAGAAAATCAGAGAAAATCATTGAGAAAATCAGAGAAAATCATTGAGAAAATCAGAGAAAATCAGAGAAAATCATTGAGAAAATCAGAGAAAATCATTGAGAAAATCAGAGAAAATCATTGAGAAAATCAGAGAAAATCAGAGAAAATCATTGAGAAAATCAGAGAAAATCATTGAGAAAATCAGAGAAAATCATTGAGAAAATCAGAGAAAATCAGAGAAAATCATTGAGAAAATCAGAGAAAATCATTGAGAAAATCAGAGAAAATCATTGAGAAAATCAGAGAAAATCAGAGAAAATCATTGAGAAAATCAGAGAAAATCAGAGAAAATCATTGAGAAAATCAGAGAAAATCAGAGAAAATCATTGAGAAAATCAGAGAAAATCATTGAGAAAATCAGAGAAAATCAGAGAAAATCATTGAGAAAATCAGAGAAAATCATTGAGAAAATCAGAGAAAATCATTGAGAAAATCAGAGAAAATCAGAGAAAATCAGAGAAAATCAGAGAAAATCATTGAGAAAATCAGAGAAAATCATTGAGAAAATCAGAGAAAATCAGAGAAAATCATTGAGAAAATCAGAGAAAATCATTGAGAAAATCAGAGAAAATCATTGAGAAAATCAGAGAAAATCAGAGAAAATCATTGAGAAAATCAGAGAAAATCAGAGAAAATCATTGAGAAAATCAGAGAAAATCAGAGAAAATCATTGAGAAAATCAGAGAAAATCATTGAGAAAATCAGAGAAAATCATAGAGAAAATCAGAGAAAATCATTGAGAAAATCAAAGAAAATCAGAGAAAATCAGAGAAAATCATTGAGAAAATCAAAGAAAATCAGAGAAAATTAGAGAAAATCATTGAGAAAATCAGAGAAAATCATTGAGAAAATCATTGCTGCAACATCAGAGAAAATCAGCAGATACCTTCGAGAAATAAATGGCTGTTTCTTTTTATTTACCAGCTGCTAATTATAAGCAGGTTAATTAATAGAATCTTATAAAAATTTCACCTTGGACAAATGCAAAGCAGGTAAGGCTATTTACATAAGAAATATAATAACTATAAATATCATAATATTCACAGTATAATACTGAGTACAGTACATGAGGTATCAAAATTATAAAGCAAAGAAAGAACCTATATTATGCAGCATCTTTCACAACTACAGGGCACTCAATGGGAAACTTCTGAAGTTAGAGTCTGTTATAATGTTTAGATAGATTATATAATATATACGTAAACTTTCATAAATACAGCAATTTCAGGATGAAATGCAGCATTTATAGAATACAGATCAAATGGTTAAATATAGGATTGATCACATAAAATCAACTGTAATATGCACAGTATTTATTGGGTAAAGGCAGTAACTGCAATGAATCTACATGGTGAATGCAAATTCAGGTAAATACAGAGTTGACAAGGTAAATACAGCCTGTAGAATACAGTGTTTACAAGATAAATGTGGTACCTGTCTGGTAAATGCAGTGGAAGCAATAATGTGTTGTTTGACAGCTGTGATACTGATGAACACGCCCCTCATTGGGACTTTATAAAGCCCTCTGACAGCAGCTGTAAACTAAACTCACTGAGACCTCACAAAAAAATCATGATGAAGTCATAGTCACATAATGGCCACAATGCTCCATATATAGAAACAAACTAGAAGCATGAGGAGGCCATTCAGCCCTTCGAGCCTGCTCTGCCATTCATTTTGATCATGGCTGATCATCAAATTCAATATCCTGATTCCACCCCCCCCCCGCTACCTTCCCTCATATCTCTTGATCTCTTTAGCCCCAAGAGTGATATCTAATTCCTTCTTGAAATCATAACACTTTGGCCTCAACCACTTTCTGTGGGAGTGAATTCCATACATTCACCACCTGCTCGGTGAAGAAATTTCCCCTCACCTCAGTTCTAAAAGATTTACTCTTTATGTTTAAACTATGTTCTGGACTCCCACCATTGGGAACATTCTTTTTGAATCTAAAGTGGTTCTCATGGTTCTGCAGTGGGTATATACTGCAGTGGTGTATATTGCAGTAGGTGTACACTGCAGCAGAAGTATACTCATCATAATGGTTCTGTAGTAGGTGTATACTATAGTGAGTGTATTCTGCAGTGAGTGTACATTTACCACAATAGTTTTGCAGTGGATGTATACTGCAGTGGATGTATTCTGCAGTCGGTGTGTATTGCAATGGTGTATACTCACCATAATGGTTCTGCAGTGGGTGTATACTGCAGTGGGTGTACATTCACCACAATAGTTTTGCAGTGGGTGTATACTGCAGTGGATGTATTCTGCAATGTGTGTATACTGCAGTGGATGTATTCTGCAGTGGGTGTATACTGCAGTGGATGTATACTCACCATAATGGTTCTGCGATGGGTGTATACTGCAGTGGGTGTACATTCACCACAATAATTTTGCAGTGGATGTATACTGCAATGGGTGTATACTGCAATGGTATATACTCACCATAATGGGTCTGCAGTGGGTGTATTCTGCAGTGAGTATATACTGCAGTGAGTACATAATGGTTCCAATTTCAATAGGTAAGCTAATTGTTCTGTACTTTTTCCAATTATTCTTCATTCCTGGGTCTCAACAGTAGGGATTGTTTGTGCAATGCAGGTTTGTTCCGATTTAGATGAACAAGTGAGACTCAGTCGAATTGCTGCTACCTGTGCAGTCACTAACAAACTGTTTCCTTCAATGTTAAAGGTCTTCTTTAAGTCCTCCCAAGTGACTATAAAGTGTTTTAATGTCCATTTACAGTTTGTATTATGTTGTTCAGTGATGTTCATTTTCAACATATGAAAGAAATTTGCAACGTTATTGGCTGCATTTCCCAATGATTTGAGAGAAGTCCCTCTTTCACTGTGGAGTTTCTGTATACCAGGCTGAATGAGTGAGGGAGGAGAGACAGCAAGAGGTCTGACAACACCAATTTTAAATCCAACCGATTTATTTGATAGTAAACTTGCTAGCTTTCGGCCTTGTCAGGCAAATGCTACAAAGGCTGAAAGCTAGCAAGTCTACTATCAAATAAATCGGTTGGATTTAAAATTGGTGTTGTCAGACCTCTTACTGAGTTTACCCCAGTCCAATGCCGGCATCTCTACATCATGAGGGAGGAGAGACAGAAAGTAAAATAAGTCATTTTATAAGCTATGGATTTGGAGAAGTCCACCAATCTGCCAAAGCCCATGTTATTATTTCTGGGCTGAGAATTTCCAGGCCCTTCTCCTCAGTAGAAATTAAGAACTGAAGGTTAGATAACTTCCATCTGGTCTAAGTATGCTGATACCTATTATGTATGGCCCTCTCCTGTAAGAAGATGGATCCAGGAGACACATTCAAAAAGTTAATAATTAAAAATAATCAGAAAGATAAATTCCACTAGGTTCCCGAGGTAGGGCCGCCTCTTGTGAATCTGTGAACATGCAACACGTGAGTTCCTGGTGTTAACATCCTGAATGCTGTTTATTGCTTGCCACATTTAATAGGATGGAAGTTGAAGGCATTATTATGGCAATAAAGCACCCTAAGAATATAGCCACAAGTTCAGAAGGACATAGATAGTGATCCGAGCACAGAACACTGCCCCTCAGTAACTATTTCCCAAGCTACAGTGAATATTGGTGAAAGGTAATAAAAAGAAAATGTGAGCAGTTACTTTGACAACCATTCTAAAACAAAGGAATTATTTAGTCCATGAAACAGCTGGGAAATGAACAGGACATACATATGTCTACACTGGGTAAACACAGTATGTCTACACTGGGTAAACACAGTATGTCTACACTGGGTAAACACAGTATGTGTACACTGGGTAAACACAGTATGTCTACACTGGGTAAACACAGTATGTCTACACTGGGTAAACACAGTATGTCTACACTGGGTAAACACAGTATGTCTACACTGGGTAAACACAGTATGTGTACACTGGGTAAACACAGTATGTGTACACTGGGTAAACACAGTATGTCTACACTGGGTAAACACAGTATGTCTACACTGGGTAAACACAGTATGTCTACACTGGGTAAACACAGTATGTCTACACTGGGTAAACACAGTATGTCTACACTGGGTAAACACAGTATGTCTACACTGGGTAAACACAGTATGTCTACACTGGGTAAACACAGTATGTCTACACTGGGTAAACACAGTATGTCTACACTGGGTAAACACAGTATGTGTACACTAGGTAAACACAGTATGTCTACACTGGGTAAACACAGTATGTCTACACTGGGTAAACACTGTATGTCTACACTGGGTAAACACTGTATGTCTACACTGTGTAAACACAGTATGTGTACACTAGGTAAACACAGTAAGTCTACACTGGGTAAACACAGTATGTCTACACTGGGTAAACACAGTATGTCTACATTGGGTAAACACAGTAAGTCTACACTGGGTAAACACAGTATGTCTACACTGGGTAAACACAGTATGTCTACATTGGGTAAACACTGTATGTCTACACTGTGTAAACACAGTATGTGTACACTGGGTAAACACAGTATGTGTACATTGGATGAACACAGTATGTGTACATTGGACGAACACAGTATGTTTCGGATATAACGTTTGTATCACCACAATATTTATATGGCTGCTTCATTCTCTTTCTGGTCAATGGTAACCCCCAGCATGTTTATAGTGGGAAATTCGGTGGTGATAATGCCATTAAATGACAAAATTCAAGGGTGAGGTGGATGTTTAAACTACAGGGGAGCCTAGGGTTATGGAGAACAGGCAGGAAAGTAGAGTTGATTTCAAGATCAGAGCAGCCATGAGATTATTGAATGGGCAGAGCAGACACAGGAGGAAAATGGACTGGTTCTGTTTCTATTTCTTATATTCTTGTTAGGCCAAGTCAATATGGTTTCATGAAAAGGAAATCAAACTTGACAAACTTATTGGAGTTTTTTGAAGCTGTACTGAATAGGATAGATAAAGAGGAACCAGTAGATGTAGCATACTTGGATTTTCAAAAAACATTCCGTAAGATGTCACTTAAAAGATTTTGAAGAAAGGCTCATGAATTGGGATTATACATTTAAGCACAGACACAGTGAATAGGGATAAAATTGTCATTTTAAAATTGGCAAATTGTTCTTTGTTGTTGTCTGAAGGAATCAAGAGTCATTGGGCAGATAATGAAGTTAAAGTCAAGGCTCTTATAGAATGAAGCGTGAGGCTCAACATATAGTTTGATTTAATTCTGCTTCTATTTATTATATTCTGATGATCTTATGAGCCACTCCTGCTTGTGTTTACATCACAAGTTGTCTGTGTCTGATTCCTTGCAGCAATGGTGATCTATTCATCCTATAACATGGGAGTCCTCCACATCACCTTTATTCCAGCTTGCTTACTTGCTGCTTATTATAAGAACTATAAAAATCCATACTCTGGGAGTGGGTTCATGACTCCCGTTATGGCACTGGATTACAGCCTGGCTACAGCTGCAGAGCATGCCTTAAAAAAACACAATTGAACAAACAATTTATGTCCTTATGCAACCCTAAATCTTTCCAAAAGAATTTAATACTTGCCCCTGAATGGCTTTCCAAATTGATCATTATCTGTAATAGACGACAGTAATCACCATTGTGCAGCAAGAAACACAGTGTGTACACAGCAAAGCACAATGGCAAAGGTTTTCCAGCAGTGCTTGTCACTAGGCTCTTCCAGTCCTGCCAAAAGTCATTGAACTTTTGGTTGGACCCCCACATCCCCTCGGTAGGCCCTGCCACAGCAAGGTCAGAAAATCCTAGCCAATGTATATTTATTATCTGCTTTCATGTTAAAAAAGCAAAATGTGGCACCAAAGCATCTCAGCGATCTTCCAGAGATTAACTAAAGCTTGTTTGAAGGTGTTGGCTTGTTTGAAGGAGAGAATTCCAGAGTTTAGGAATTCAGATACTGAAGGCACGGATACCAATGATGGAATCATTCAAGTTGGAGACGTTCAAAAGGCCAAAGTTGAATGAAAAGGAATTTCTGAGATAAAAACAGAAAACTCTGGAAAAATCTCAGCAGGGCTGGTAGTTTTGTTAATGTTTTGAGACTCTGCTTCAGAGTTAAAGAGAGGGAGCAATTTGATGGATTTTATATCGGTTAAGAGGAGATAGAGCAAAATTGAAAGTCAGGGATAAATGGGAACTAGGAGAGATTTGACAAAGATGCTATGGGCACAGAACAGTGGGAGGGTTAATGGCAGTGTTAAAGACTATTAAGGAACTCATAATGGCATTAATGAAAGATGCTGGAATGTGTTAATAGCAGAGAAGCTGGAAGTAAATTGCAGATAAAGGGGGACAAAACCTTACAGGGATTTGAAAACAAGGATGAGGTTTTATAATTGAAGGATTGTTTAACTGGAAGCCAATGGGGGTCCATTGACAAATTGGTGACTGGAACTTGTTGTGAGGTAGGTCACAAGGATGACCTCAAGTTCTCAGAGATAAGAAGATGTGAGACTAGCAAGAAAAGTACTGAAATCATCAAGTCAAGAAGTAACAAAGGCATGAAAGAGACTTTCAGCAACAAATGAGCTAAAGCAGCATTGGAGTCTTAGTAATGGCACAAGATATACGATCAAAAGTTCACTTAAGGATAAACTATGATGCCAAGATTAGGAATAGTCTAATTCAGTCTCAGACACTTGCCAGAAAGAGGGATGGAATCAGAGCCTGGGCAGCAGAGTATATCATAAAGTATTGCTCAACTAGAGAAAAATTCTGCTCATCCAATACTCACTATTGGACAATATGTCCAACAAGAATAGAGAGGGATTGTGCAGAAATAGAGCTGCGTATCATTACCATACATATAGAAACTGATGCTTTATACACCAGGCAAACACACTTCACAAAGAATAAACATATCGTGTAAAAAATAAATCCAGCCCCTAAAAGTAAATCCAATACTTTCTGTATGCAAAATATGTAGATATCAAATAAGTATTTGTAAATACTGTATAAATACTTCAGGCATGTTAACCACTTGGTCAGCATATTCAGGATATATTAATTGACAAAATATGCTTGTCATATACGGGGTTAATACAGTATACAAAGTCAGTACATTATATACAGGTTTGATAGTTTATATATGGGTTAATATGACATATAGAGGGTTACTATACTATAAATAGGGTTAATCATAGAATCACAGAATCCAAACAATGCAGAAGGAGGCCATTCGGTCCATCGAGTCTCCACCGACCACAATCCCACCCAGGCCCTATTCCCGTAAACCCACATGTTTACCCTGTTAATCCCTGACACTAGAATCAATTTAGCGAGACCAATCAACCTAACCCGCACATCTTTGGTCTGTGGGAGGAACCTTACTGATACCCACAGTGTAGGCAGGGTTAATAAAATATAATTATCATCAGTTTAATTACGCACGGGGAAATACATGTAAATTCTAAAAAATCTTAAAGAAAACTTGTATCAGATAGAAATGTCTACGTATGAAATATATCAAGCACATGGTAGTAGAAGATGCGTCCTGTCAATATAAAACTTACAGATAAATGCGGTAGATACAGTGTATGTTCAAAATAATGCTAAAAGCGTAGCTTGTGAAAGGGAACTGCGGCGTTTACAGGTTACTTGTTTTATGAAGAATTTTACCGAGAATGTCGCGTGTCCAAAACTGACAAAACTTTAGAAAGGAATTCAGTGTGCAGGCGGTCAGTACAGAAATTTGGGATTAAATCTGTATTTGAGGATAATCCGGGAAATATCGGGTAAAAAGATCACGTACAGGACAAAAATAAACAGCGAGATAGGATTATCACGTTCAGTGTTACGGCAGAATAAACAGATTCAATATAGTATGAACAGGATCAATCTAACATAATTTGTAAGATAGAAGCAAATTGTGTCAAGTACAATAAGGAAATAGGAATGAGTCTTTATTCCGGATATAGAATATAGAACGTGTTCGAGATAAATACAAAATCCAATGGATAGGTGAATGTACCAATCCTCCAGAGAAAACTAATAGAGGAAATGTTGAATACCTCAACGCAACAGAGTAAATACAGTCAGTGCGTGGATCGCGAATTCAAAGATAAATGCCCAATCTACATGGTAAATCCGGGTAAATACATCATTTGTATGGTAAATACTTGGTCATTGAGCCACTGCACAGGAAGAGGCCCTTCAGCCCTTCATGTCGCTACCTATCCTTATCCCATTTTCCAGCACTTGATCCGTAGCTTTGTGTGCTGTGGCGCTTCAAATGTTGGTCTAAATGCTTCTTAAATTTTGTGAGGGTTTCTTCCTCTCAGGCAGAGTTCCAGATTCCCACCAAAAGTGTTTTCTCAAAGTCCCTCTAAATCTCCTGTTCCTTACTTTAAATCTATATCCCCTGGTTGTTAACCCCTGTGCTAAAGGGAAAGATTTATTCTTATCTACCCTATCTGTTTCCCTCATAATTCTGTACGCCTCAATCAGGATCCCCTTCAGCCTTCTCTGCTCCCAGGAAAACAACCCCAGCCTAACCTGCCTCTCGTCATAGCTGAAACGCTCTAGGCAGCACCCCAGTGAATCTCCTCTGCGCTCTCTCTGGTGCAATCACATCCTTCCTCAGTGTGACGACCCAGAGCTGTACACAGTGCTCTAGCTGTGGCCAACGGGTGTTTTATACACTTCCATCGGAATCTTCCTGCTCTTATATCTATGCTTCGGCTAATAAAGTCAAGTATCCATGTGCTTTCTTAACCACTTTATGAGCCCACCCTGCTGCCTTCAGGGAGCTTTGTACGTGTACCCGAGATCCATCTGGTCCTCTTAATTCCTTGTGCGCTACCTCACACTTCTCAGGGTTAAATTCCATTTGCCACTATTCTGCCTATCTCCCAGCCCGTCTATATTATCCTGTAATCTAAGGCTTTGCTCCTCGCAATTTACACCACCAATTTTCAGATCATTAGCGAACTTACTAATCATATCCTCCACACTCGCAATTAGATCATTAATATACACTGCAGATAATTGGTGACACAGCACCAACCTTGCAAAATATCACTGGACAATCACAAAAACAATCTTCGACCATCACTCTCTACCTCCTGCCACTGAACCAATTTTGTATCAAATTTGTCAAATTGCTCAGATCTCATGGGCTTTGAATTTCTTGGTCAGCATTCCATGTCAAAAATTGTCAAAAGCTTTATTGAAGTCCACGTAGTCTACACCAACTGCATTGCCCTCGTCTACACACCTAATCACTGCCTTAAAAATTCAATCAAATTTGGTAGAATGGTCTCCCCCTGTCAAAGCCATGCTGACTATCCTTGATTAATCCATGTCTCTCTAAGTGGAGATTCATTCTGTCCATCAGAATTCTTTCCAATAATTTCCCTGTCACTGATGTAGACTCATTGGCCCTTAATTATCTGGTTTGTCCTTATTTGATTCTTGAATAAAGGCACCATATTAGCTGTCCTCCAATCCTCGGGCACTTCTTCTGTGGCTAGAGAGTATTTGAATGTTAGCATCAGAACCCCCGCAATCTCCTCCTTTGCCCCACACAACCACTTGGGGTCCATCTCATCTCGGCTTTGGGTTTTATCCATGTTTAAACCTGCTAAACCTGCTATCTCTTCCCTCCCAATGTTAATGTGTTGAATAATATCACAAAGTCCCTTTTATTTTCTGTACCTACATCGACCTTCTCTGTAGTGAACAAGAGTGTAAAATATTCATTTAAAATCTCATACATTCCTTTCAGTTCCATACACAGATTGTTACCTTGGCCCCTAATGGGCCCTTCTCTTTCCCTGATTACCTTCTTGTCCTTCCAATACTTATAAAGCACTTTAGGATTTTCCTTTATTTTACCTGCCAGTGTTTTTTCACGCCCTTTTTTTCTGCCCTTACTTGTTTTTAACACCACCCCCTGCACTTTCTAAACTCCTCCAGGACATAGACTGTTCTCAGCCCTTTAAACCTCCCATGGGCTTCCCTTTCTTCTTTATCCAATGCTATATATCCCTTGGCATCCAGGCTTCTCTGGATTTGTTGATCCAATTTTTTTACCTTTTCAGGAATGTGCTATCCTCGTACTTTTTCAAATTCTTTTTTTAATTGATTCCTGTTGCTCTAATGTGGATTTTCCCACAAGTAACTGCTCTCCGTCTGCTTTGGCCAGACCCTGTTTTATCCTATTAAAATCAGCTTCCTCCCAATTCAGAAATCCTATTTTTAGCCCATTCTTATCCTTTTCCATATCTGTCTTAAATCTTACCAAGTTATGGTCACTGTCACCAAACTGCTCCCCACCTTTACCACCTGCCCTGCTTCATTCCCTAAAATTAGGTCAAGTACCTCCTGCTGTCCTGTAGATATCCTGCCATTGTTTTTATTTTGATTGTAAGATGTTCTGGGTAAATATAATTTATGGGGGATGAATATAGAAATGCGAATTTCATATGTGAAGGTTTTAGTACAGGAAATAGAATTTATTTAGGGGGGAATTGCGCTAGGTACAACCTGTTTGTGTAAACTGGGTATTGTTAGTGCACCGTGTACTATGTAAATGTGAAATAGTTCATATCGGATTGGGCACTATACAAATGTGAAGCTTTTTGTTATTGTACAGATATAAAATTCGCAGGAAGTGTCCTTTGAAAGTAGGGGCGAAGCCGCCAGGAGCCGCTTGTGTTGTCAACATTGCGCTGAAACCGAGGAGAAATAAATCAGAAACAAACATTTCAATTCTCAAAAACGTTTAAGATGAACTTTAAAAAAAGGCGAAGCGTTGAGAGTAATGTGGATGAGAGCAGGATCCTGGAAGGCGAGGGGAGAGGGGAACCCCGGCTTTGAGGTGCTCTCTGCCCCAGTTTCTGTGCTTGCAGGCGAGTTTGCGGCTGTGACAGATGGTCAGTCAGGGTCCCCGGGGAAACAGATCTCTCCGAATGCGGGCGCATGTCAATCAGTGCCTCTCATGTGATGCCTGCTGCCAATGACGTGCTACCATATGGCCTGGCATCGGGGCTGGTACTGCAGCTTGGTGAAGGTGCCACTGTCTTGTCGATAGATTGGCGATGAGCAGTTTTGCAAGACGAGCAGGACCTTCAGAAACCAGCTAATCCCAGAAGGTAGCACTAAACAATGAGATAAAACTGGGCTCGCTTCGGTGAATTACAGCAGGTAAGCTCGACTGACAAGGGCACATTTCCACACTGACTTCATTGCTCTGTTCAGCGGAATGGTGTGAGGCTGGACCGTCACTAAACTTGTATTCTTTATCTTTAAAACCTGAACTAAAATACTATTGTAAAGATTGAATTTGCTGAGATGGGCTGGGAGCTTGGCGGCGGCTGTAAATTGTTCTAAACGAAGACAGTTCGGGATTGCGATTTTTCCCAAGTACCGACCCACATAAGCAGCCTCGGAGCAGCTGTTTCCCCCGACATCCTCACTTCACCGTGTCTGCTCTAAAAAGAACAGATTCCATTTAAAAAAATAACTTCCCAAGTTTCTCCCGAATGAACTTAAACAAATTTCATCTAATAAAATATTCGCCTATGGGCGGCTCAACCTCAGAATGAGCCGGAGCGGGAATGGGGAGGAGGGGGGGGGGAAGCGGAGCGGGGAGGAGGTCACCCCTAATCCCCTTATTCGTAGAAGCTTCTTTCATCTCAATTCTGTTTCTATATTTGACAGAAAATTTATTAACGGTTATATTTCAGAATGCAACAAAGAGATTAATATTTTCAAACTGTATAAAACACAGTCTCTCTGTAGCAAATATTTAATTTCATTCTTGTTGTCAAATTAAATATTATTTTTTTCCAAAAGCGGATTTTGAGAAAAGTTGAAAATATCGCAACAAAAACAGAAAATTGCAATATTTTGAAATGCGAATTTGTTAAGAATTTGACGGCAGATTGAGTCTTGTCGGGAGACTGGGCAAGTTCAATCCGTTTAGTCTGTGAGTTTAACGCAATCCTCACAATTTAAAATATATCTTTCCCCTTTCACCAGAAACACAAACAGCCGGTAGATCCAGAATCCAGCTGGGTAGATCTATAATCCAGTCAGCAGATCTATAATTCACCCAAGCAGATCCAGAATGAAGTCGGTAAATCCAGAATCCAGTCAGTAAATCTATAATCCAGCCGGGTAGATTTAGAATCAAGCCAATGGATCTAGAATTCAATTAGTGGATCTAGAATCCAGCCAGGAGATCTGGAATCCAGCCGGGAGATCTAGAATCCAGTCGGGAGATCTAGAATCCAGTCGGGAGATCTAGAATCCAGTCGGGAGATCTGTCAGGCACGGTTTTGCTATCTAAACCGGTTGGATTTTTCCATATTAACAATTCACTGTTGCGGGAATGGCGGCTGGAAAATGAGAGTGAGATTTGTATTCTTGTTGGAATGGAGCTGGGGGAGGGGAGGAATGGAGGGGTTGGGGAGGGGGAGGAATGGAGGGGTTGGGGGAGGGGAGGAATGGAGGGGTGGGGAGGGGGAGGATGGAGGGGTTGGGGAGGGGGAGGAATGGAGGGGTTGGGGAGGGGGAGGAATGGAGGGGTTGGGGAGGGGGAGGAATGGAGGGGTTGGGGAGGGGAGGAATGAGGGGTTGGGGAGGGGGAGGAATGGAGGGGTTGGGAAGGGGAGGAATGGAGGGGTTGGGGAGGGGGAGGAATGGAGGGTTGGGGGAGGGAGGGGGGAGGAATGGAGGGGTTGGGGAGGGGAGGAATGGAGGGGTTGGGGAGGGGGGAGGAATGGAGGGGTTGGGGAGGGGGAGGAATGGAGGGGTTGGGGAGGGAGGAATGGAGGGGTTGGGGGGGTGGAGATGAGATGGGGGTCTGGGGGGAATGGGGGAGGGGGGAGAAGAGGATGCCGGTGCTAAAGATGATGCTAAAATTCTCTTCCATTCCCAATCGAACAGGGAATATGTTGACTCGACTTTTCAGTGACTCCAGTCTCATCCCCGAAGTTCAGAAATACGCCAGTTGGGCGGATGACAGCGAGAGCGACGAAGACAAGATCCGGGAAGAGAGAAATAGCGACCCTCAGGACAGCCAGGCCGAGGACTCACTCAGCTTGGCCCAGGATAATGAGGAGGTAGAGACAGGGATGGAGGAGGAAGAGGAGGAGGAAGAGGAAGATGAGGAAAACGGCGCCAGACCCAGGAAACGCGGTCCCAAGCGGAGGAAGATGACAAAGGCGAGGCTGGAGAGGTTCAAACTGCGGAGACAGAAAGCCAATACCCGAGAGAGGAACCGAATGCACGATCTAAACTCTGCCCTGGACAATCTGCGCAAAGTTGTCCCGTGTTACTCAAAAACACAGAAACTTTCTAAAATAGAGACGCTGCGACTGGCCAAAAACTATATCTGGGCTTTATCCGAGATCCTGCGCTCGGGAAAGAGGCCGGACCTGGTTTCCTATGTTCAGACTCTGTGTAAAGGGCTCTCCCAACCCACCACCAACCTGGTCGCCGGCTGCCTGCAGCTCAACTCCCGGAACTTCTTAACGGAGCAGAGCCAAGAGACGGGGCGCCTGCATCCCCCCAACTCCTCCTTCGCCATGCACCCTTACTCATACCAGTGTGCCAGGCTGCCAAGCCCACAGTGCCAGCCTGGGACAGTCAGCAGCGGCCACTCGCTCCGTTCACACCCCTACTGTACCACCTACGAGCACCTTTACGGAAACACCTCCCCAGATTACACCAGTTCGGAACTGGAAGGCGCGGTGAGCCCCACCCTCTGTAATAACGGCACTTACCCCATGAAGGCGGAACCTTCTCCGGACCAGGAGAAGAATTATCATTACACCATGCATTACTCAGCACTGCCCGGCTCCCGCGGCTCGGGACACGGCCTCCTCTTCAGCTCCCCTGCTCTGCGCTCGGGATTTCATTCAGAAAATCTCATATCGTATGAGACACACGTGCATCACGACAGGACTCCGGTTTATGAAGAACTGAACGCCTTTTTTCACAATTAAATCACCAGAAGCAGCTGCGACTCGGTAGAGGAGCGGAGGATGTGAGTGACTTTCTAGCGAAAACCTCCAAAACTCTCCCTCAAACTGAGCTGCCTGAAACTGTGGACACATTTCCCATCTACTCACCCCCCCCCCCCCCCCCCTCACTCCCCACCCCCCGGGACTGTGTGTGTGTGTGTGTGTGTGTGTGTGTGCCGGGTACTCGCTGTCCCAGGGCTGGATTGTCTCTCCAATCCAACACTTTGTCCAGTTGCAGTGGGCTTTGCCACCCTCTTCCCTGGACACACTGAGGAGCGGATATCCCGGAGTCCAGTTGCTTCGAGATGATGTGATTACCGACATCCCCTCCCCCCGGTGTAAAGCAATAACGGAAATCTATGCAAGCAGAACTTCAGGCCGTTGTGTCTGATGGACCCGAACTCGGAACAGCCTCGGTGGGGCTGAATGGTCTCGTCTGTTCCTGTGTAACTTTGACCGATCCGCATGTCGCCCTGGTTTCTGAAGCGAGTTCTCTTTCATCAGGAAACTGGTTCTCTCGGTAACTCGATTTTCAAAGTTAATTTCTTCCAATACTTAAAAAAAATTCTATTTATTTTCCAGAAGGTGCAACTACAAGATTTTCTAATTGTGAAAAGACTTTTGTTACAAATCCTTTCGTTTTGTAAAACATTTGAAGCAGAATGTCTCGTTAAAGCAAAAGGGAATATTTCAAAAGCGGAAATATTGATTGCAATTCATTCTGTTTTGTCAACTTAGAAAGGAAATGAACTGCTTTCCATCAAAAAAAGCCTGCTGACATTAATCCATGGGATTGTCTCTGATATTATAAACCTTCCTTTAGGTAATCCTTAGCCATATTCCAGGAGGGAAATCTCTCAGTGTCAGAGAGACAAGTGGTTCGATAAGAGGCCGCTTCTACTCCAAACAGGGACTAAGGGGCAGTTGTATATTCACAACCTCCCCCCTCCCGTTCAACCTTTCATCCCCTTTCCGCATTTCACTCAGAAACCCCCATTTCAAATCCGCCACATCCCACTGGTGCAACTGGGGCGGAACATGGTCGCTGCTGAGATTCCAACTTCCAGTTCCCGTTCAAATCTCAGTCTCACCTTCATCAATCCAACAGGTCAGAGTATCAAGGCTGCAAATACTGAATGTTGAAGGTTCATCAGAGCTGCTGGGATAGTGTGAGCTGCTGGGAGAGTGTGAGCTGCTGCTGGGAGAGTGTGAGCTGCTGGGAGAGTGTGAGCTGCTGCTGGGAGAGTGTGAGCTGCTGCTGGGAGAGTGTGAGCTGCTGGGAGAGTGTGAGCTGCTGCTGGGATAGCTTTTAGTATCCAACCAACCCTATTAATGATTTTTGAAATGTTTGAAAAGTTTCTTGAATTGAGTGTTAGAATGACCATATTGTTATGTAATAATAATAATTAGATGACAGGATGGAAAAGGGTTTAGCAACATCCAATGAAATGAGAGAACAATGTGGAACTGGTCTGTGTGAGATATTCACAAAAATTCTGATCCCGTGTAAAGTTAATCCCAGAATCAGTAACAAGACTCTGGTAACGTGTATCTGGGAGAGAAAACAAAACCCGGCTTATAGCAGCTGTGAAAAGGAGAAAAAGGCTTAATGTGTATCTGTGTCAGAGGAGTCAGTGTGTGTGTGACTGTGTGTGTGGGGGGAGCGGTGAGTGGGTGTGTCTGTGGTGTGTGTGGGGGGGGGGTGTATACATGTGTGAAAACGAGAGGAGTCAATGTGTGAGAGATCCGTGAGGTGGAAATGCCGGCGTTGGACTGGGGTGGACTCAGTAAGAAGTCTCACAACACCAGGTTAAAACCCAACAAGTTTATTGGGCATCACGAGCTTTCGGAGCGCGGCACCTTCATCAGATGCTCCTCATCTTTCACTCACCTGATGAAGGAGCAGCGCTCCGAAAGCTCGTGATTCCAAATAAAGCTGCTGGATTTTAATCTGCTGTTGTGAGATTTCTTCCTGTGTGCATGTGAGAGAATGCGAGAGAGAGAGAGCTGAGGCTGTTGTGAGAGACAGTGCAGTGTGTGTTGGAGAGAGAGGGGGTTGTGCATCTGTGTGTGAGAGAGAGAAGTGGGATATTGATGTGTGACAGTGAGGGTTAGTGAGTGAAAAAGTCAGCGTGGAGGAAGGAACTTATATAAAGGAGGGAATGTTAGGAAGAGAGTGGCAGTTTTGAGGACGGGACTTGAGTGTGAAGGAGTCAAAGTGGGGGGGAGTCAGTGCGTGGATATGTGTGGGAATATCTGTGTGGAGGTATTTGTGTGCGTGACTGTCTGGGGGTATCTGTGTGGGATGTATTGGGGGGAGTATGGAAGGCTGTGTGTGTTTTTTCATTCATTAGAGGGGCACTGGCTGGGTGAGCATTTCTTGCCATCCCTAACTGCCCCTTGAGAACGAGGCTATATTCATGAATCGCTGCAGTCCACCCACAGTAGGTGCACCCACAGTGCTGTTAGGGAGGGAGTTCCAGGATTTTGACCCTTGTGTGTGGGGGGAATGTGTCGGAGGCGTGGGTAGGTGTTGGGGTATATGTGTGGAATGCATGAGTGTGGGGGGTGTGTGTGGGTGAAGATGTGTGGGTGTGTGTGTGGTGTGTGTGGGTGGGGATGTATATAGGCGTGTGTTAGGGTACGTGTGTAGATGTATGCGTGGGGATGTGTGGTGTGTGTTTGGGGAAGTGTATGAGTTTGTGTAGGTGTATGTGGGTATGTGTATGGGGTGTGTAGGGGGGATGTGTGTGGGTATTTTGTGGTGTGTGAGTTTGTGTGGGTGTGTGTGGGGGGATGTGTGGGGGTATTGTGTGGTGTGTGGGTTTGTGTGGGTGTGTATTGGGGGGATGTGTGGGGGTATTGTGTGGTGTGTGGTTGTGGGTGTGGGTTTGTGTGGGTGTGGGTGTGTGTGAGTGTGTGGGTATTGTGTGGTGTGTGGGTTTGTGTGGGTGTGTGTGGTGGGGGTGTTGTGTGGTGTGTGGGTTTGTGTGGGGGGAATGTGTGTGGGTATTGTGTGGTGTGTGGGTTTGTGTGGGTGTGTGGGGGGGTATTGTGTGGGTGTGTGGATTTGTGTGGGTGTGTGTGTGGGGGATGTGTGTGGGTATTGTGTGGTGTGTGGGTTTGTGTGGATGTGTGTGTGGGGGATGTGTGTGGGTATTGTGTGGGTGTGTGGGTGTGTGTTGGGGGGATGTGTGTGGATATTGTGTGTTGTGTGGGTTCGTGTGGGGGTGTGTGGGGGGATTTGTGTGGGTATTGTGTGGTGTGTGAGTTGTGTGTGGGTGTGTGTTGTGGGGGATGTGTGTGTGGGTATTGTGTGGTGTGTGGGTTTGTGTGGGTGTGGTTGGGGGGGTGTGTGTGGGTATTGTGTGGGTGTGTGTTGGGGGGATGTGCGTGGGGTATTGTGTGGTGTGTGGGTTTGTGTGGGTGTGTGTTGGGGGGATGTGTGTGGGTATTATGTGGGTTGTGTGGGTTGGTGGGTGTGTGTGGGGGGGTGATGTGTGTGGGTATGTGGTGTGTGGGTTTGTGTGGGTGTGTGTGTGGGGGGGATGTGTGTGGGTATTGTGGGTGTGTGGGTTGTGTGGTGTGTGTGGATTGTGGTGGGTATTGTGTGGGTGTGTGTTGGGGGATGTGTGTGGGTATTATGTGGTGTGTGGGTTTGTGTGGGTGTGTGTTGGGGGGATGTGTGTGGGTATTATGTGGTGTGTGGGTTTGTGTGGGTGTGTGTTGGGGGGATGTATGTGGGTATTGTGTGGGTGTGTGTGTGGCTGTGTGTCTATCTTCCTATCGCTGTCCTTCATAAAAGCAAATTACTGCGGGTGCCGGAATCTGAAACAAAAATAGAAAATGCAGGAAAATCTCAGCTCTGGAGAAGGGTTATTCAGACCCCAAACCTTGGAGCTTTTCTCTCTCCGCAAATGCTGTCAACCTGCTGAGATTTTCCAGCATTTTCCATCTATTTCCCTCATAATTCTGTGCACCTCAATCAGGATCCCCTTCAGCCTTCTCTGCTCCCAGGAAAACAACCCCAGCCTAACCTGCCTCTCGTCATAGCTGAAACGCTCTAGGCAGCACCCCGGTGAATCTCCTCTGCACTCTCTCTGGTGCAATCACATCCTTCCTCAGTGTGACGGAGTGAGGGGGATGGGGGCTCGTTAGTTACTATCTAATAATACATTTAAAAATGTTAAGAAATGAGATTAGTTATTCAAAACACAAAGCACACATTTTTTAAAGAAATAATCTTTTCCAGCTTTTTACACGCTCTGTGCCTGACTCTCTGCTCCACTTTCCATCTGTTCCCTCTCTCCCAATCCCCCTCTCTCCCAATCTCCCTCTCTCCCAGTCTCCCTCTCTCCCAATCCCCCTCTCTCCATCTCCTCTCTCCCAATCTCCCTCTCTCCCCGTCCTTCTCTCTCCAGTCCTTCTCTCTCCCAGTCCTCTCTCTCCCAGTCCTCCTCTCTCCCCAGTCCTCCTCTCTCCCAGTCCTCCTCTCTCCCAGTCCTCCTCTCTCCCAGTCCTCCTCTCTCCCATCCCTCCTCTCTCCATCCTCCTTCTCCCAGTCCTCCTCTCTTCCCAGTCCTCCTCTCTCCCAGTCCTCTCTCTCCCAGTCCTCCTCTCTCCCAGTCCTCCTCTCTCCCAGTCTCCTCTCTCCCATCTCCCTCTCTCCCAGTCTCCTCTCTCCCAGTCTCCCTCTCTCCCAGTCCTCCTCTCTCCCAGTCCTCCTCTCTCCCAGCCTCCCTCTCTCCCAGCCTCCCTCTCTCCCTCTCCCTCTCTCCCAGTCTCCCTCTCTCCCAGTCTCCCTCTCTCCCAGTCCTCCTCTCTCCCAGTCTCCCTCTCTCCCGTCTCCCTCTCTCCCAGTCCCCCTCTTTCCCAGTCTCCCCCTCTTTACTTGTGCCTGTCTCCCAATCGCCCTCTCTCCCATCCTCACTTTAATTTGTTGCTCTCGGCAACCCAGTTTGGGTTTGGGAAACCCAACTGGGTTTCCCTGGGACGATTTCCTGGGATTTTTATTCTGGGATCAGCTGATGATCTTAGGATGGAGATGTCAGCGTGTGGCTAACCTGGTTATTCCAGATCAGAGAAGGAGACAGAGACCGGGAGACCATCAGAAAGAGAGGGGGGTGGGGGAAGAATGAAGGAGGAGAGGAGGGTCAGAGAAAGGCAGAAAGGGGATGAAGTGGAGGGCAGAGGGAAGACAGCAGCTATATTCTGAAACAACAGGTCCTCCTGATTATTATTCTAACGTTAGCGCATTTCTAATCATCCTTGTGATTTGCTGTTTAATGTTAACAGGGTCAGTCACAGCTGTGGAATTTCAACTTTATTCCATTCAGTTCCTGTAGATTCTCTTATCACAGAGTTAATATTTTCAGAGGTGTTGTACCCAAGTCCCGCAGAACGGGGGAAACCCCGATCGAGTCCCGGTTCTGTGGTGCGGTTTCGAATCGGATCAGGGAAAACGGCGCGGACATTTACAGAATGTCCTTTTTTATTCAGTGTTGTTTGTAATTGAATTTGTGAGGCACCCCTTCAGCTAAAATCAGCTCAAGTTCACGGTCAGTAAATTTTACAAACAGCGGGGTTCAGATTCACATTTAACTTGGGACCGATTCAGAAACATCTCCAGAAATCAGAAAGCTTTAACATTTCCGACCTGTTTTATCCGCCCTGCTCACAGAGTCAAATAGAAACGATTCGGTTTGCCCTCTTCGATTAAATGAAATTGTGTTGAGGTTGTGAGAGCTTCCCAGTCTCCGCGACTGACCCTCCGGAGAATGGGTGCTGTTAAAATTCGGGGGGTTTCTGTATCAAACTGACTGGGAGCTCGGACAAGGCGGTATTTGAAATATCAGATGTTAAAATGATTGTTCCACGTTCACCTTCAGCTAAAGGTGGAATAAATAAGCGGGACATTCAGAACTGCAACAAGTTCCAGGTCAGATCTCTCTGGAGAGTGAGAGGCGGGGAGTGAGATTGCTCCGATATCAGTAGATGGTGGAGACTGAGGCCAAGGTTTGGAACCCGGCCTGTGAGAGGTGACAGTCGCTGCTATTTGCACAGGTCCGGAGCAGCACTTCGCCACTGGCCTGGGAAAGGAATGTGGAATCGATTCTGCGGATAGATGTTCAGTTACTCTTGGCGCCATTCTGATCTTTGTAAAAACTGTTGTAAATGGGCTATGGTTTGGAGGCAGGTTTATACTTTAACTGTATATATTATTTAATGTGTATAAATATTACAGGATTATGCACTTAAATATGTTTACAGCTAAATTTTGCACACACTGTTTAGTGGAATCGTGTTTGATGTCTTGCATGCGTGTTTTGCTGATTCCCAGTTGAAAACGGGGGCAGTTTGTCTTTTGTTAAAGTCTGGCTGCTGTGATTATCTGTGATGTTCTATAGAATCGGTATGATTTCCAATGGGAGGGATCTTCACACCGGCTGTAATGTGAAAACGCGCCAAACAGTCTAATGCGAAATATTTGCTGAAAATTTCTCTGTTTTCCATTTCTCTCACCTCATTGAATTCTGTGCTAGAAATAGCGACGAGAGATTTTTCTGAAGATATTCCGTATCTCCCTTGCACAGGGTGAGTGAAGCGATTCTTCCCGGAGTCCAGAGGGCAGAGTCGCAATCCAGACTCAATCCGGTTCAGCACGGATTAATAACCCCGTGCAATCACTTCCCATTCGAGCCAATGCAGCGGATACATTGCGTATCGCTCACCGTTAAGGTAATTATTTTACCCTTTGATTTGTGTGAAGAAACATTTTTTTCTTGAACATCCATTCCTCACATGAATAACCCGGTATGAAAACGCGCTCTGCTTTCTCGCCTTAATTAGAAAGATGTGAATTTGGAGGATTTTGTGCTTCGTGTGATTGGTGTTCGCCACTTTCCTGATTTGGAATTTTCTTGCAATGAATTCTGACAATTTTTCCGATCGGAATCTATCACTGTGCTTCCTTTCCAATGAATAAAATCTGAAATCAACTCTTTGCCTTGCTCTTTGCTCTTACTCACATTCCTCGCGTTTCTCCTCAGCTATTTGTGTTTCTGCTTTGATTTATTTTTGTAATTATTGTTCGGTGTTAAATGCCAGATCCCGGACTATGATTCCCTCACTTTCCGATCCCAGGGGAAAGTATCTTTTCCCAGCGGGATTTCAGTAACTAACTCTCGGCGAATTGGAACTTTCAGTTCCGGAAAATGTGGCCCTGGGACATGAAGGAACAGCCGGATGTCAGTAAATAACTGGACAGTTTGAATTCTCTGGTTAAAACCTGAATTCGGAATCAAACGGAAGAATTTTCCGCAGCTCCGGATCGAGCCGACAACGAAATCCAATTTCCATCCAAATAATTCGTTTCATCTCTGCGACTTTAGCAGAAATTTCCAGAATATTAACAGACCTTGTGTGCTTCTTTGGTTTTTTTGTTATTTAAATAATGGGGTTTGTATTGTGAGCATCTCTGCACTTGTTAAAATAATTCACCTCGTTTTATATAAAGTGAGAAACATCCAGTTTAACATTTTTCTCACAACTTATTCCATTTTCATTCGGTATTAACAAAGTTTGAAATAACCCAGCCCTGTTCAATCATCGATTAATGTAATGCTGATCTGTATATCGGTATAATATCGATATATTAACCGCATATAGGTGTCATTTCACCTTACAAATGGATGTAATGTCGACCTGTATCGATGCAGTATCGATTTGTGTGTTGTTATAACACTGATCAGTGTGTGGGTGCTTTGTACCGTCTCCTTTTCTCCCCTGCTACCTGTAAAGTGTCCCAAACTCTTGCCGTTTCCCTGACAGTTGCGAGCCATCCTCAGCATCATCCCCGCGATGATGGGCTTTGGAATTCCATGTTTCTCGGGGCCTTTTGCTTTGCTCTCCGCTGTCTCAAACTGTCCAATTTCCAATAAACTATTAATTCCTCCAGTACAAAGTTAGATTTAAATAAACCTCACCTTCACTACTCAAGGGGAAAGCCCGGTCCCCGGTGTCTGTGTGGGTTTTCTCCCGGTGCTCCGCTTTCCTCCCACACTTCAAAGATGCGCTGGTTAGGTGGATTGGCCATGGAAAATTGCTCTTTAGTGTCGGGCGGATTAACCGGGTACATACAGGGGTTATGGGGATAGGGCCTGGGTAGGATTGTTGTCGGTACAGACTCGACGGGCTGAATGGCCTCCTTCTGCACTGTCGGGTTTTATGATGCTATGAATCCCTCACACAGGATTTACAGGATTTTACGGTTCAGCGCCTACACTTTCCGATTGCATCAAGTTTTATGTTTTATCATCAAATGGTTCTGTCCTGGAATACAAGCGGAGTATTTCTTACTGTTGTAATCCAATTTCTCCAATCTCCGCCAGCCCTGCAGCCTCCCCTCGGACACCGCTCTCCCCGATTTATTCTCCCCGTTCTCCTCGATTCCCTCGCTGTCCTGCCGGGGACAGAGCCCGAAATCTCCCGCCTGTCCATTTGGCTTCTTTTCAAAACTTCTCAAACCTTTTCCTTGAACAACTCTTTTTGTTCATCCTGGTGTTTGCCATCGATCCTACCGCGTGATGCCTTTTTATCTCCTTACATTTGTATCTGTTTGTGGATGTTTTGTTGTACAGAATGGAACGAGAAGCTTTCTGCGCGGTGACACTGGGGTCTTGCTGGATATTTACTGTTTATTTATTATTGAAATCTGAGCCACATTCTCAAACACGTTTGGTCAGGAAATGACAATTAAAAAGATGAAGAAAGTTAAACATTTAATTGTCGTATTTTAAAATCTGTAATTTCACAAATGTTCATTGTGTGAATTTAAGAAAAGGATATAAATAGATTCCGATTGATGCTGATTGCAGCTCCGAGAAATGACAGAAAAATCCGGGGAGCAAAAATACATTTAAAATACATTTTATTTAATTTTCTGTTTTGAAAACTATAAAGTTCTTTATTTTCTTTAATATTTTAGACTGAATATTGAGATAATTCTCTTCCGTCTGAATCTCCCTCCCTCCTAATGTTATCTCTCAGTTAATCTGTATCCTCTCTATTATTTCAACATCTGTTCTCTTTAGTTTGCTTTTCTGTCACTCTGTCGGTCTCTCGTTCTCTCTGCCTAACACGCTCCCTCTCTCCCTCTCCCTCTCTGTCTGTCTGTCCCTCTCTATCGGAGGTTAGTTAGCTCACGCAACGGAACCATCAGTCTTGACAGCGTGAAACTTTCCCTTATTGGGCAGGGTGATCCTGGGATGTGTTCTGGAATCCGCATGATGTGGAGACTTTACCCTGGTGTGGTGGGACTTTTTACGAGAATCCGCACCCAGCAGACAACAGGGACATGGAATAGATTTCAGGTTGAATCTGGTTCTGCTGGGGTGCCTATTCTGTCGCGGAGATCTGTCTGTGATTTCCTAATGCGGGACACTGGCTGTCACACAGGATTGACTCCATCAAGTCTCCGTGCTTCTGCTGAAGGTTAGCTTGTCCTTTAAGCAGGTATGTGAAAGGTGAGGAGCCGCTGCCTCCTCCTCCTCCTCGGCTCCGGTCCAAGTCGGAGCTGGAGCATGATGAAAGATTTGACAAAGCGCCGCTGTGGGTCAGGACGGATCTTCAGAACAATCTAGTGAAGGAGCAATGGTCTCATCTCTTTATATTCTTTAGAAAGAAAGACGAGCAGAAAATAGCAAACTAAATACCAGAACCTGAGAAAGGAGAACCAGTGTGAGTGAAAGAGGGACAGAAAGTGTGTGTGAGAGAGAGAATGATAGAGGGTGACAGAGAGAGGAATAAGAGAGAGAGAGAGAGTTCCGCAGATTCTGTGGAAAACAAGAAGAATTAAATCATTTCAATAAAGGACAACACTCAGAAATCAACTTGTGTGGAGAGTTTTTAGAATTATAATAATCTATAGATATCCCGGTTTGGTCGCTAACTCGACACTTTCCCATCGATTTTGGTTCAATATTTTACAAAAGCCGTTTTTAAACTCGCTCCCACTGCTTCTCATTTCTTTTCAAAAATAATTAACAGCCTCGCTATTGGATTGGACAGAGATTGTATTTATTTAATATTAACTCCAAATTGCAGAGTATTTACCGAGTGTGTTGTCCTGAAGTGGACCTACCTCGCATTAAATAGATCTTTTCTACACTCTGGGAATGATTGTAACTCAACTTTCTGCATGCTCTCCCTTCCTTCTCTATGAACGGTATGTTTTGTCTGTATAGCACATACGAAACAATACTTTTCACTGTATACTAACACATGTAATAACAATAATTCAAATCAAATATATTTTTCGGAGCTGAGTCGTTCTTTGAAGAGAGTCGCCCTGGGAAGTAGCGGTTCCGGCAGGTAAACTCAGCTGAAATTCCCCTGGATTAATTGGGATCCAGACACTGACACTCTCACTCTACAAGATCCATACTTCTTTCCACCATTGTTTGTCTGGGATTTATTCTCAGCCTCGCATCCTGTTTGAAATAAACTTTTGGGAGAAATTGCTACAAGCCTGAAATCCACAGGATAACCGGATTCAAGGTACAGATTGTTCAGGGAGATGAGGGAGTGGGTTAGTGTGTCTGTGGTGTGTTTACCTTTGAGACGCCGAAACCGACAGATACCGGTCTGTATCTTTAATGTAAATATCCGCGTGTCCATACAATAACCTCAACTGCTTCATTATTTAGTGGATTATTCACTTACTGCATGAACCAAGTTATGATGCTCTCTACTTCCCAGTTCGAATTCGACTCCAAGCATCCAATAGCCACTTCATGTTTAATGATACATCATCAGTTATGAAGTGAATGAGAGTTTTAATGTTCAGAGAAACCAGGCCCACTCTCACTGAAACCGCAGCCACACACAAAAATAAATCGCGATGCCACATACAATGATAATTTGGATGCTACAGTTACCAAGCAATCGAGAATTGGCACAGGGCGGTCCCTGGCCGGATTCCTGGCTACATCCACGACAATTAAGGGCTGGGCACAGAGGACATTAACACCAAACAAAACTTCTGTGCCAAACGTGTGCCAGGGGCGATGCAGAGGCCATGCACATTTGTAACTGGCATTCCACAACATCTGCTTCCAACAAACAATCTTTCTGTTGTCTATAAAATATTTAAAGACAACTTCTAAAAAAAACTTATCAGATCACTGTGACTCCTGAGTATTTCTCAAAAAAAGGATTGGGATTTGTTCTTGTGATTTTGGGATCTTATGCAGCTTTTTAAAAAATTAAATATATGAAAATATATAAAAATATATAAAAATATTGCAAGCGATGATCTCAACTCGCAATCTCCACCATGCTAAAACTATAAAATCTTCCTGGTTTTTCACTGTTCTGACAATGTGATCTAAAATAAAATAATGTAGGTGGATGCTGGTCACCTTTGTTTGTATCCAAGAGCCTCATATCCGACTAAAGTGCAATTTGTTGGATATTAGATGTTTCCGGTCAGATTGAGGTTCAAATTGATGTGTTTCTATGGCTCTGATTGAGGGAGGGGATATCAGTGAGGTTTCAGAGTACAACACGTGACTCTCACTCAAACTCAAAATAAATCAAAAGGAGGAATTTATTGAATTTAATGTAAGTTTTAAAACAGTTAACATGAAAATAGTGAAACTTAAGACAAACAAATCTCCAGACCTGAGAACTTTTGTCCCAGAGCATTCAGCCTATCAATCCTGCTTCACCATTCAATAAAATCAGAACTGAACTTCTGCTCAATTCCACTTTCTTGCTCACTCCCAGATCATATGATTCTGCCAGAGTCCAAAAATCTATCTATCCCAGTCTTAAATATATTCAATGATGGAGCTTCTGCAATCCCCTGGGGGAGAGAACCCCTCACCTCAACCCCATGTAACAGGTTGTGCCTGTTCTAGATTCTCTAGCTGTTGAGAAAAACTCCTGCAGTATCTACACTTTTGAAGGAGATCAAAATTGGAACTTAATGTACAGATATATTTTTCCTTTCAGAAAGACAGAAAGGAAGAAGAAGGTGATGGGGAGTACTGTTAATAAGAGATGAAATGAGCTCAATTGTTAGAGATAGTCTAGGGTTAGATGATGTAGAGTCCATTTGGGTGAAGGTTTAAAAAACAGCAAGGGAAAGAAGATATTGGCAGGAATGTATAAACCCCCAAACAGTAGCCACGCTGTAGGAAGCAATAGGAGCGTTTAAAAAAGAATACAGCAATAATTATGGGTGACTTTAATCTTCATGTTGATTGGGTTAATCCAGTTGGAAAGGCTAGCTATGATAATTAATTCATGAGGTGCATTAGGGACAGTTTCCTTATGTCATGGAGCTAACCAGGAAATGGCTATCTTGGATCTGGTAATGGGTAAAAAGGGAGGTTTAATAAATGCCCTCAAAGTAAATGATTCCCAAGGAAGTAATGATCATAACATGATAAAATTTAATATTCAGTTTGAGAATGGGATACTTGGGTCTGAAATACATATTCTTAACCTAAATAAAGAGAATTACAGTGAAATGAGGATAGAGTTAACTAAAGCAGACAAAGCAGATAGATTAGCAGAAAAGACAGTAAGCAAGAAGCAGAGATAATTCGTGACTCTCGATAAAAAGGAAATTGCTTAAGCGAGGGATAAACCAACCATAGTTAACCAAGTAGGTTAAGGAGGCTATTAAGTTGAAAGAAAAGCATTTAAGGAAAAGTCAGCAATAACTCCAAAGACTGGGGTCAATTCAGAATCCAGCAAAGAAGGACTAAAAGATAATAAACAGAAAATGAATTATAATGGCAAACTAGTGAGGAATATAAAAACTGACAATAAGAGCTTCTTTGAATATATAAAAAGAAAGAGAGAGTTCAAAGTCAATATAGGATCCTTAGAAAATGAATCTGGGGAGATAGTTGTGGGGAACAAGGAAATGGCAGTGAAGTTAAACAGATGTTTTGCATCAGTTTTCATGGTGGAAAACATTTTGAACATCCCATTAATACTAAAGGATACAGAGAGGAATTATTTACCATCACTGGAGAAGCAGCATTAGACAAACTCATGGGGCTAAAGGCAGACCCGTCTCCTGGCCCTGATGGTTTGTATCCTAGGATTCTAAAAGCAGCAGCTACAGAGAAAGTGGATACATTGGCTATAATTTTCCAAAAACCCTTGATTTCTGGAGAAATACCAGAGGACTGAGAAAACTGCCAAAATGACATCTCTATTCAGAAAGGGAGGGAGGCAAAAAGGGGTAACTGTAGGCTGATTAGCCTGACATCTATTGTTGGAAAAATGTTGGAATTAATTATTAAGGAAGCAATAGCAACATGTTTGGAAAATTATAATCTGATTAAGCAAGGTCAGCATGGCTTCATGGAAGGGAAATCATGTTTGAATAATTTATTAAAGTTTTTCAAGGAAATCTCAACCAGAGTGGATAGAGGGGAACCAGTAGATGTGATATATTTGTGCTTTTAGGAGGCATTTGATAAGGTATCTGATAAAAGGTTAAATCATAAGATAAGAGCCCGTAATACTGGAGGTAGTTTAATGGCACGGAGACAGAGAATTGGCCAATGGGCAGGAAACGGCGAGCAGAGAGAAAGGGTTCATTTTCAGATTGGCGACTTGTAACCAATGGGATTTCACAGAAATCAGCACTGGGACTGCAACTATTTACAATATATATTAATGGAGGAAGGTAGTGAATGTTCTGTAACCAAATTTACAGAAGACACAAAAATAAGTGGAAGACAAGAAGTGAGAGAAATTGACAGGTTCAGTAAGTGGGCAAAATGTTGGCCAATGGAATATAATGTGGGAAAGTGTGAAGTTGTTCACTTTGGGAAAAGAGAACAAAAGAACAGAGTGTTATTTAAATGGAGAAAAACTGCAGAAAGCTGCAACACAAAAGGACTCAGAGAACTTGTGCACGAAACACAAAAAACTCGCACACAGGTACAGCAGGTAATCAGGAAGGGTAATGGAATGCTGGCCCTTATTTCAAGGGAGTTGGTGTATGAGGATAGGGAAGACTTGCTGCACTGTACAAAGTATTGGCGAGACCACATCTGGAGCAGGTTTTGTTCCCTTATTTAAGGAAAGACATTATTTCACTGGGGGCAGTTTAGAGATATTTTGCATCAGTTTTCATGGTGGAAAATATTTCGAACATTCCATTAACACTAGAGGATACAGGGAGGAATTATTTACCATCACCATCACTGGAGAAGCAGCATTAGACAAACTCATGGGGCTAAAGGCAGACCCATCTCTCAGCCCTGATGGTTTGTACAAGGATGCTTCCTGTTATGGAGGGATTGTCTTATGAGGAAAGGTTAAACAGTTAAGACGGTAAAAGAAGTGGAGGAGTAGCGTTGTTAATCAAGGATAGTTTACCGGCTGCTGAAAGGCATTCCGAGAACAATCTGCCTACTGAGGTAATACAGGCTGAAGTTAGAAATAGGAAAGGATCGGTCACATTGTTAGGAGTTTTCTATAGGCCCCCAAATAGTATTAGAGATGTGGAGGAGGAAATGGCAAAGCAGATTATGGATAGGTGTGGAGGTCACAGGGTAGTTATCATGGGTGAGTTTAACTTTCCAAATACTGATTGGAACCTTTATAGGTCGAATAGTTCAGATGGGACACTTTTTGTACAGTGTGTGCAGGAGGATTTCCTGACACAATATGTGGATAAGCCGACAAGAGATGGGGCTACATTGGACTTGGTACTGGGTAATGAACCGGGCCAAGTGTTAGATTTGTTGGTGGGAAAGCACTTTAGAGATTGTGACCACAATTCAGTGTCTTTTATTATTGTAATGGAGAGGGATAGGGTCACATGGTAGGGCAAGATTTATAATTGGGACAGGGATAATTATGATGTGATTGGGCAAGAATTAGGGAGCATAAGATAGGAACAGAAACTGTCAGGTACGGGCACAAATGAAAAGTGGAGCTTTTTCAAGGATCAAATAATGTGTATCCTTGATAGGCTTGTCCCTAGCAGGCAGGGAGGAAACGGCCAAGTGAAGTACCATGGTTCACAAAGGAAGTTGAATTTCTTGTCAAGAAGACAAAGGAAGTGTATATAAGGATGAAAAAACAAGGTTCAGTTGGGTCATTACAAGATAGCTAGGGATGAGCTAAAAAAAAAAGGGTTTAGGAGAGCTAGGAGGAGCATGAGAAGTCCTTGGTGGATCAGATAAAAGAAAACCCCAAGGCTTTTTTATCTTATGTGAGAAATAAAAGAATGACCAGGGTGAGATTAGGGCCAGTCAAGGATAGTCGTGGGAACTTGTGTATGGAGTCAGAAGAGATAGGTGAGGCATTGAATGAATACTTTTCTTCAGTGTTCACTAAGGAGAGGGGCCATGTTTTGAGGATGAGTGTGAGATACAGACTGATCGGATGGAGGAGGTAGATGTTTTGAGGGAAGATGTATTAGCAATTTTGAAAAAACCTGAGGGTTGATAAGTCCCCTGGGCCAGATAGAATGCATCCTAGGATTCTTTGGGAGGCAAGGAATAAGACTGTGGAGCCTTTAGCTTTGATCTTTGGGTCCTCACTGTCCATGGGGTAGTGCCAAAGGACTGGAGAGTGGTGAATGCTGTTCCTCTGTTCAAGAAAGAAAATAGAAATGATCCTGGTAATTGTAGCCGGTTAGTCTTTTAGATGGTTGGTAAGTTAATGGAAAGAGCCCTGAAAGATAGGATATATGACCATTTGGAAAGATGCAGTTTAATCTGGGATAGTCAGCACAGTTTCGTGAGGGATAAGCTCTGCCTTATAAATTTGATTGAATCCTTTGAGATGGTAACTAAGTGTGTGGACAAAGGTGGAACAGTTGATGTCATATACCTGGATTTTAGTAAGGTGTTTGATAAGACTCCCCATGGTAGGCTCATGAAGCAAGTAAGGAGTGTGAGATGGAAGAAAATTTGGCTAATTGGCTAAGTAACTGGCTATTTCATATAAGACAGAGGGTGGTGATGGAGGGAAAATTTTCAGATTGGAGGCCAGTTACCAATGGTGTACCACAGGGGTCAGTGTTGGGTCCTCTGCTATTTGTGATTTTCATCAATGACTTGGAAGAGGGGGCTGAAGGGTGGGTTAGTAAATTTGCTGACGACACCAAGATTGGTGGAGTAGTGGATGAGATGGAGGGCTCTTGCAGGCTGCAAAGAGACATTGGTAGGATGCAGAGCTGGGCTGAAAAGTGGCAGATGGAGTTTAACTCTGGTAATTGTGAGGTGATTCATTTTGGTAGGATAAACTTGAATGCAGATTACAGGGTCAACAGCAGGGTTCTGAGGAATGTGGAGAAACAGAGAGATCTTGGGGTTCATATTCACAAATCTCTGAAAGTTGCCACTCAAGTGGATAGAGCCGTGAAGAAGGTTTATAGTGTGTTAGTGTTTATTAACAGGGGGTTTAATGAGGCAGGTAGAATTAGGGATATTCATGTGAGGGATCCTCTAGGAACAAGTGATCATAGTATGGTAGAATTTATGATGCAGATGGAGGATGAGGTAGTAGAGTCCCGGACCTGTGTACTGTGTTTGAACAGAGGGGACTATGATAGGATGAGAGAGGAATTGGCGACTGTGGGTTGGAGGAGTGCACTGGTTGGTAGGACGGCTGAGGAACAGTGGGGGATTTTTAAAGAGATCTTTTTTGGTACTCAGCAAAAATATATTCTGATGGTGAAGGAGAACTGTAGGAGAAGGGAAAATCAGCTGTGATTCTCCAGGGAAATTAAGGAGAGTATTAAATCAAAAGCTGAGGCCTTCAGAGTAGCTAAAAATAATGAGCGATCGGAGGATTGGGAAAGTTTTAAACAACAGCAGAGAATGACTAAAAAGGTGATTAAAAAAGGCAAAATAGAATATGAGGCTAAACTAGCTCGAAATATCAAAAAGGACAGTAAGAGTTTTTATAAATATATAAAGAATAGGAGGATGGCCAGAATTAATGTAGGGCCCTTGGAGGATGAGAGGGGTGGTTTAATGGTGGATCATAAGGATATGGCGGAGGCCTTAAATAAGTTTTTTGTGTCGGTCTTTACGGACGTAAATAGCTTGCCCGAAATTAAGGATAGAAGGGTGGTAGGGGATGAGGTCCTTGATGAGATTACAGTCACTAGAGAGATGGTGCTTGATAGGCTAACAGGGCTGAGGGCAGATAAGTCCCCAGGACCAGATGGAATGCATCCCTGGGTCCTCAAAGAAATGGCAGAGGTGATAGCAGATGCCCTGGTAATTATCTTTCAGAATTCGCTTGACTCCGGGAAAGTGCCGAAAGATTGGAAAATGGCTAATGTTATGCCACTGTTTAAAAAAGGAAGCAGACAGAAGGCAGGGAATTATAGGCTGGTTAGTTTAACACCTGTAGTTAGAAAAATGCTTGAATCTGTCGTCAAAGCAGAAATAACAAGGCACCTGGATACGAACGGTTAGATCAGGCAAACGCAGCACAGATTCGTTAAGGGGAAGTCATGCTTGATGAATTTATTGGAGTTCTATGAGGAAGTGACTAGTGCGGTAGATAGAGGGGAACCGGTGGATGTGGTGTTTTTGGATTTCCAAAAGGCGTTTGATAAAGTGCCTCACAAAAGATTGCTGCAGAAGGTTAAGGTGCAGGGAGTCGGGGGTAGGGTGTTAGACTGGATAGAGGATTGGTTGTCTAATAGGAAGCAGAGGGTAGGTATTAATGGGTGCTATTCTGATTGGCAGCTGGTGACTAGTGGAGTGCCCCAGGGATCGGTGCTGGGGCCTCAACTATTTACCATTTACATAGATGATCTGGAGGAAGGGGCTGAGTGCAGGGTGATGAAATTTGCTGATGACACGAAGATGAGTGGAAAAGCAAATTGCGTGGAGGGTGTGGAAAGCCTGCAGAGGGATCTGGATAGGTTGAGTGAGTGGGCGAGGACCTGGCAGATGGAGTATAATGTTAGCAAGTGTGAGGTTATCCACTTTGGTAGGAATAATGGTAGGAAGGATTACTATTTAAATGGCGAAAAGCTGCAGCATGCAATGGTGCAGAGGGACCTGGGGGTCCTTGTGCACGAATCGCGAAAACACAGTATGCAGGTGCAGCAGGTGATTAAGAAGGCAAATGCAATGTTGGCCTTTATAGCGAGGGGGATAGAATATAAAAGTAGGGAGGTTCTGTTGCAGCTGTATAGGGTACTGGTGAGGCCGCAGCTGGAGTACTGTGTGCAGTTTTGGTTGCCGCATTCAAGGAAAGATATATTGGCCTTGGAGGAGGTGCAGAGAAGGTTTACTAGGCTGATACTAGGGATGAGGGCGTTGGATTATGAGGAGAGACTGAATAGGTTTGTACTCTTTGGAGTTTAGAAGGCTGAGAGGGGATCTTATAGAGACGTATAAGATAATAAAGGGGATGGATAAGGTAGGGGCTGAGAGACTCTTCCCGTTGACAAAGATAGCAGGACTAGACAGCACAGCCTCAAGATTAGGGGGGTGCGGTTCAATTCAGAGTTGGGGAAGAATTTCTTCACACAAAGGGTGGTGAATCTTTGGAATTCTCTGCCTATTGAAGTGGTGGAGGCTTCCTCACTGAATATGTTCAAGTCAAGAATGGATAGGTTTTTGATTGACAAGGGAATTAAGAGTTATGGGGAGAAAGCAGGAAAGTGGTACTGAACCACTACAGATCAGCCATGATCTTATTGAATGGCGGGACAGGCTCGAGGGGCTGGATGGCCTACTCCTGCTCCTATTTCTTATGTTCTTACATTCTTATGTTTGAGTTTAAACATCGTGGGTTTATGCTGCAACTATACTGGGCATTGGTGAGATCACATTTGGAATAATGTGTGCAGTTCTGGTCACCTCACGATAAGAAGAATGTGGAAGCATTGGACAGAACGCAGAGGAGATTTACCAAGATGCTGCCTGGTTTAGAGGGTAAGTGTTATGAGAAATGAGTGAGGGAGCTGGGGCTTCTTTCTTTGGAGCGGAGAAGGATGAGAGGTGACTTAACAGATGATGAGGGGGGTTAGGTAGACTGGACATACAGAAACTATTTCCTCGAGTGGATGTAGCTGTTATTGTGGTACATAACTATAAGATTCATGGTGAGAAATATAGGAGGAATGTGTGAGGTAGATTCTTTACTCAGAGAGTGGTTGGGGTGTGGAACAGACTGCTTGCTGGAATAGTGGAGTCGTTCATTTTAGGAACTTTCAAGCAGTTATTGGATAGGCACATGGAGCGCACCAGAATGATAGGGATGGGATAGCTTGATCTTGAGTTTGGACATAACTCGGACATTGAGGGCCAAAGGGCCTGTACTATGCTGTACTGTTCTATGTTCTGTAGGTTGGGGCTTAACTCATTGGAATTTAGACGAATGAGAGGTGATCTCACTGAAACATATAGAATGCTTGATTCTTGATATAGAAGGGTAGATGATGATGTTTCCCCTTGTGGGAGAGTCTGGGACCAAAGGGCAGAGTCGCAGAATAGAGGGACCAATTTAAGACTGATATTGGTGGAATTTCTTCTGTCAGAGTGTTGTGAATCTTTGGAACTCCTTGCAACAGAGAGCTGTGGGGACAGAGCCCTTGTGTATAATTAAGGCTGAGATAGATTTTAGATCAGTGAGGGCATCAAGGGTTCCAAGGGCAGGAAAGTGGGTGTGAGGGATATTGGATCATGATCCTATTGAATGGCTAAATGTAAGTTGACGTGATGAAGGAGCAGCGTTCCAAAACTCGTGATTTCAAATAAACCTATTGGACTATAACTTGGTGTCATGTGACTTCTCATTGAGCAGAATAAGGTGCCAAATAGCCAACTCCTATCTCCATTTTTGATAGTTTGCCAAATTCTTCATGATCTTTTATATTTCAATGAGATCACCCAACATTCTATTAAACTTCTGACTGCGTGGGTCCAGCTAACTCAGCCTCTCATCATATGATGACCATTTGATCCCAGGAACCAATCAAAATCAAAACAAAATGAAAGCAAAATACTGCAGATGCTGGCAATCTGAAATAGAAATAGAAAATGATGGAAAGATCGGCAGCATCGATGGAGAGAGAAACAGAGTTTAATGGTCAGGATCTCCCAACCCACTGAGCTGCTCAAACACGAGACATTTCAGGACACTGGTCATGAGCTTCTCAGACTTTTTTTTAACACAATGAGCTCCGCACGAGAAATCAGTGCAGAGCCAATTATCATATGGAACTGTCATTGAAACTGACATTTCGATATGAATAGTAGACCTGGGATAATATTCTCCAGGCCTGCTCTCATCTCCCAACTGCCACCAAGAGTGGTTCTCACCGGCAGGGTTTACAATTGCTCCCCACTAACAGGGAACAAGCAACCTCACCCTACTGGTGGGGATAGAGGAGATTGAACCCCCCCCCCCACCCCCCCCAGAAGGTCGTGTGCAAATGCGGGCATCCTTCGGGCATTGGCAAATTGGACGTTCCAGCCTGACACGCTGGTACTGCACAAAGGGCACTAGGAAGTGCAAAGAGTGGGGCATACTGGGGAGCAGGGCTTATTGGTTGGATGATCCATGCAGGGGGATCTAGTTGCCACTCTGCACTAGTATTGTGGGGGGATGGTGGGCGGACGCAATCAGGGCTGCACATTGGGTGCGGTTGGGCCTGGTCAATGAGGTGGGGGTAGTGGGGATGGCCATGTGAAGATCAAGAAGGGGTGGGGGGGTGGTAAATTGGGGCTGACTACTGGAGGGGAGGGGTGGGTGTGGGCTAGTCCAGAAGGGTGTGGGTGGGGAGATGGATCTGGTAAGCCACTGATCGGAGGATAGGGCAGTGATCAGGGAGATTCTAGAGAGGTTAACAATCAGAAGGACAGTGATTGGGGAGGGACCAACACACACACACCAATCTCCTCACTGACAGATTGGCACATGCGCAGTGGCCCCCTCAGCACTGTGCTGCCAGCCTTGCGGTTGGGAGTAGGATCTTACCTACCCGAGCGAATCATGCTGAGCCACTCTGCAATGCTCAAAGCTCAGACACTCATTCTGGCAACTTTGCCCAAAAATTAGATGAGAAATACTCCCATTTTCCTGCCTTTTGGGCACTTTGTTTTGTTTTGGGAGAATCCTGGTAACATTTCTGAATTGTGACCTTTGAAAGATCATCAACATGAAACATTAACTCTCATTTTAAAAAAGTTGGTGGGAAAACTGGTCAATGTCATAGAGCCATAGTGGTCATTCCATTGGTCAATGTCATTCCAATATTTAAGATTGAAGAAAGGGTTAAAAAACAATCTTGTCAATTGTCAGTGGAGAAATATCTAGAATCTGTCCCGAGGGATAAGAACAAAGAACAAAGAACAAAACAGCATGGAAAACAGGCCTTTCAGCCCAACGAGCCTGCACCGCCACCTCGATGTTCCCACTTCTACCCGTGATCCCTGTCCGTGTTTATAGATCTATGGATTAAAAACCAAATTTGAGACAATTTAGGGAGAATTTGTTTTGCCAATTAGCCTAAGAGCACATCTTTGGGATGTGGGAGGAAACCGGAGCACCCGGAGAAAACCCACGCAAGCACGGGGAGAATGCGCAAACTCCCACAGACACAGGCCCCAAATCCATGTATCTGCACAGCACAGCGATAGTCACTGAGCTGTCGTGTTGCCCATCAAATGGTCCAGGTCAAGCGTACACTAACGATGTGAAGCACTAGGATACTCTCGAAAAAAAATCCAAAAGCAGCCCTCCCACGACCCAACACGTGTATGCCCCTCGTTAGACAACAAGGTGGACCAAAGTACCTGTAGGATAAAAACAAGTACATCAATATCATCATCTATTTACACACTTCCCAGGGATTCCCAAGGCTCATGATCCCTATTTTAACTCAGTTTTCTATACCCCTCCATTCCCATCCTGTTCGTGTGCCCATCTAAGTATTTCTTAAATAACTGCAGAGTACCTGCCTCCACCAGTTTACTTGGCAGTGCATTCCATACCCCCACCACCCTCTGTGTGAAAAAACTCCTTCTAGCATCCAAATTATACCTTACCCCCCTCACCCTAAGCCTGGACAAAGTGACTGAACTTTGGGATAGATTTGAATTGAGGGTATCAGTGTGGATTTGTAAATTCCAAATTTTAGAGTTACAGAATTATAGAGTGACAGAAAATTGGTTGTGTACTTTATTTTGAAAGAGCAACCCCCCTGCCCTTTACCCTTAGCCCTGCAAATTTATCCTGATCCTCTTTTGAAAGTTACTATTGAATCTGCTTTCGCTGTCCATTCAGGCAAAACATTCCAGATCACAATAGGTTTCTACTTATTGTTTTTCTCATATTCCCCCAGCCAGTTATCTTAAATCTGCATATTCACATATCATCACTTATTCTGAATACCTCATCAAACCACTCAGAGAAGAACAATCCCAGCTTCTCTACACTCTGCATATAACTAATGTCCCCCATCTCTGCATCTGCTCCAGGGACCTGAAAGTACGGAGCAAAGTTTGTGAAGTTTTATAAAGTTTTATTTCTTTTCTTTATTCTTTCATGGGATATGCGTATCACTGGATAGGTCAGCATTTGTTGCCCATCCCTAATTGCCCTTGAACTGAGTTGCTCATTCGACCATTTCAGAGGGCAGTTAAGAGCTAGCCACATATATTGCAGGTTTGGACTCACATATAGAACATAGAACATAGAACATAGAACACTACAGCACAAACAGGCCCTTCGGCCCACAAGTTGTGCCGAACACATCAAAACCTACCCAGCCATAGACCTATCTATAACCCCCAATCCCATTGGATCCCATATACTCATCCAGAAGTCTTTTAAAAGACCCCAGCGAGTTCGCCTCGACCACCACCGACGGCAGCCGATTCCATTCACTCACCACCCTCTGAGTGAAAAACTTTCCCCTAGCATCCCCTCTGTACTTGCTTCCCTGCACCTTAAATCTGTGCCCTCTCGTCACGACCATTTCAGCCCTGGGAAATAGTCTCTGAGAGTCCACCCTATCTATTCCTCTCAACATCTTGTAAACCTCTATCAGGTCGCCTCTCAACCTTCGTCTCTCCAGGGAGAACAGTCCCAGCTCCCTCAACCTGTCTTCATAAGGCATGCCTCCCAATCCAGGCAACATCCTTGTAAATCTCCTCTGCACCCTTTCAATAGCTTCCACGTCCTTCCTATAGTGAGGCGACCAGAACTGCGCACAGTACTCCAAGTGTGGTCTGACAAGGGTCCTATAAAGCTGCAGCATTACCTCCTGACTCCTGAACTCAATCCCTCGATGAATGAAGGCCAGTACACCGTAAGCTTTCTTAACCACATCCTCCACCTGGGAGGCCGATTTGAGAGTCTTATGGACCCGGACCCCAAGATCCCTCTGCTCTTCCACACAGCTAAGACTCCTACCTTTGATAGTGTACTCATTCATCCCGTTGGATCTGCCAAAATGGACCACAACACATTTATCCGCGTTGAAGTCCATCTGCCACTTCTCCGCCCAGTCTTGCATCCTGTCGATGTCATGCTGCAACTTCTGACATCCCTCCAGACCATCCACAACACCACCGACCTTCGTGTCATCGGCGAACTTACTCACCCATCCCTCCACTTCCTCATCCAGGTCATTTATGAAAATGACAAACAGCAAGGGTCCTAGAACAGATCCCTGGGGCACTCCACTGGTGACCGACCTCCATGCAGAAAAAGAGCCATCCACAACCACCCTCTGCCTTCTGCAGGCAAGCCAGTTCTGGATCCACAAGGCCAAAGCCCCTTGGATCCCATGGCCTCTCACCTTCTCAAGAAGTCTTGCATGTGGGACCTTGTCAAATGCCTTGCTGAAGTCCATGTACACCACGTCCACTGCTCTTCCTTCGTCAGTGTTCAGTCACATTTTCGAAGAACTCAATTAAGCTTGTAAGGCACGACCTGCCTTTTACAAAACCATGCTGACTATTTCTAATCAACCTAAACTTCTCCAAATGCTCGTAAATCTTGTCCCTCAGAAGCCTCTCCATCAGCTTACCAACCACTGAGGTCAGACTCACCGGTCGGTAATTTCCAGGACTATCCCTGTTCCCTTTCTTGAAAATAGGGACCACATCCGCAATATCCTCCAATCCTCCGGAACCCCTCCCGTCTCCATCGACGACGCAGAGATCATCGCCAGGGGCTCTGCAATGACATCCCTCACCTCCCACAATAACCTGGGGTATATCCCATCTGGTCCCGGAGACTTGTCTATCTTGATAGCATTTAGAAGTTCTAACACATCCGCTTCCTTAATATCTACATACTCCATCTTTTCAGTCTGCCGCAAACTTGTAGTGCATCCTCCCAGATCACTTTCCACCGTGAATACTGAGACAAAGTACTCATTAAGCACCTCTGCCATTTCTTCCGGTTCCATACAGACTTTTCCCCCTTCACCTTTTATAGGTCCTATCCCTTCTCTTCTCATCCTTTTACTTTTCACATATTTGTAGAAGGCCTTGGGATTCTCCTTAATCCTACCAGCCAAGGCTTTCTCATGACCCCTTCTGGTTCTCCTAATTTCCTTTTTAAGCTCTCTTCTATAAGCCTTATACTTCTCTAGATCCCCAACATTTCCTAGCTCTTTGAACGTTTTATACACTTTTTTCTTCCTGACTATGTTCACCACAGCCTTCGTGCACCACGGTTCCCACGTCCTACCAAAACCTCCTTGTCTCACCGGAACGTTGTCGTGCAGAGCTCCAGACAAGCATTCCTTGAATATCTGCCACCTTCCTTGTGTGCTTTTCCCCAAGAACACCTCCTTCCAGTTTATTCGCCCCAACATCTGCCTGATGTCTTCATATTTCCCCTTATTCCAGACAAACACCTTCCTAGCCTGCCTGATCCTATCCTTTTCCAATGCAAGGGTGAAGGAGGTAGAATTATGATCTCCGTCCCCAAGATGCTCTCCTACCGAGAGATCCATCACCTGTCCTGGTTCATTGGCTAGTACCAGGTCCAGTACAGCCTCTCCTCTCGTAGGCTTGTCCACGTGCTGTGTCAGGAAACCCTCCTGAACACACCTAACAAACTCCTCCCCATCCACACCCCTTACCCTTGGGATATTCCAGTCGATGTTTGGGAAATTGAAGTCTCCCATCACAACAACTGTTATTTCTACATCTCTCCAGTATCTGTTTCCCTATCTGCACCTCAACTTCCCTGTCACTATTGGGTGGCCTATAGAATACACCCAGCAAAGTCACCGACCCTTTGCTATTCCTAACTTCCACCCACAGAGACTCCATAGACATTCCCTCCTCGGTATCCACCTTCTCTGCAGCCATGACACTGTCTCTGATCAACAGTGCCACTCCACCACCTCTTTTGCCTCCCTCCCTGTCCTTCCTGAAGGATCTGAATCCCGGGACCTGTAGTACCCAGTCCTGGCCCTGAGACATCCAAGTCTCTGTAATGGCCACCACATCACAATTCCAAGCAGCAATCCATGCCCTAAGTTCATCCACCTTATTTACTACACTCCTGGCATTAAAATAGACACAGCTCAGTCCCTCAGACTGGACATTTCCCTTCTCCCACACTCGTCTAACCTGCCTCTCATCCTGCCTAGAGTCCTTCCCTACCTGGGAGCTAACTTCCTTGCTCCCAGTCTCCACATCACTATTCCCTCCCCCTAACCTTTCTAGTTTAAAGTTCCCCCAGTAGCCCTAGCCAGTCTTCCCACCAAGATATTAGTTCCCCTGGGATTCAGGTGCCACCCGTCTTTGCTGTACAGGTCACACCTGCCCCTAAAGAGGTCCCAATGATCCAGGAACCGAAATCCCTGCCCCCTGCTCCAGTCCCTCAGCCACGTATTCAACCTCCATCTCATACTATTCCTGCTCTCACTCTCCCGAGGCGCAGGCAGCAATCCTGAGATTACTACCTTCGCTTTCCTCTCTCTCAGCTGCCTACCAGTTCCCTATAATTCCTTTTCATGTCCATTTCCCTCTTCCTGCCTATGTCAGTAGTACCTATATGTACTACAACTTCCAGTTCCTCACCCTCCCCTTTCAGGATGTCCAGGACGCGTCCAGAGACATCCCGAATCCCAGCTCCAGGGAGACATACCACCATCCGCGACTCCCGTCTGCGTCCACAAAAACGCCTGTCCGCCCCCCTCACTAGGGAGTCCCCTATAAGCACTGCCTTTTTGCTCTGTTTTTTAGGTTTTTGTTTAGCTCCAGGGAGCTGGCCACTGCTGCCTCCCTCGGATGAGCTGTCCCCCACAGTAGTACTCAGGCAAGAGTACTTATTTTGAAGGGGGACATCCACCGGTGTACTTTCCATCACCTGAGGTTTCCCCTTCCTAATAGTTACCCATGTGCCTTCTTCCCTTTGCCCTGGTGTGACTACTTGTCTGTAGCTCCTATTAATAATCTCCTCATTCTCCCTAATGAGTCGAAGGTCCTCAAGCTGCATTTTCAGTTCTTTTACCTGGTCCCGTAGGGATTGCAGCTCCACACAGCGATCACAGGTATGGACATCTGGGAGACCAGGAGCCTCCAAGACCTCCCACATGTTACACTGGCAACAACATGCTGGCCTCACACCCAGGCTTGCCCCTTTTTAGTAACCCAGAGAAAAAAAAAGTAAGAAAGATTAAAAAAAAAACTTACCTTGCCTCCCCTTTTTGCTTAGGCTCTGTGAGCCAAGGACCTTACAGCTCACACAAAAACAAACTTACCTGCTCCTTCTCAGAGCTCCTCTCTCTCTCTCTCTCTTTTTTAGGTTAGAGGAGGAGGGGGGATTGGGATACTCTACTTGTGTAGAGTATCGGGATTCCACACCACTCCAATTTATAGTGAGGTTGAAAAAAAAACTACACTATCCAAGGTGCTTTGCAACACCTTCCAGGTTTACAAGTTTAAAAAGTTTAAAAAACTAGTAAAATTTAGACTTAAAAAATCGCTCTACTCCTCACAAGCTCTCCACTCACAAATCACTGCCTCTCCACAGTGCTCCCAAGGAACAATATAGGCCAGACCAGATAAGGGTGGCAGATTTCCTTCCCTTAAGGAAATTGGTGAACGAGATGGATTTTTAAGCAACTGATTATAATTTCATGGTCACCGTCACTGAGACTAACCTTCTATTCCAGAATTTATTTTTTGAATTCAAATTCAACAGCTGGGATTCAGACCAATATCCACAGAGCATTAGTTGAGTGCCTTGGATTGTTGGTCCAGTGAAAGTACCAAGATGCCACCATCTCCCTCTGTATAAGGGGTGATAACGGTTTACAAAGGTTAAGAACAGTTTAACACTTAACGTAACTTCCTTGCTTTCACACACACTGCTTTTCTTTCCATAAAGCCAAGGATTGTCTGCTTTTTTAACACTCTCTCAACTGTTACCTTGCGAGATTCATCACAGGTGCCTCTTTGCTGTATCTGCTTGAAATTGAACCATTTAGTTTATTTTGCCCCTCCTCATTTCCTATTGAAATGCAGCAGTTCATATTTTTCCACATTAAATTTCAATTGCTGTGTATATTTCCATTTCAGCTTTAATGGGAATAGGGAAGGCTGACAAGTGAAAGGAATGAATTGACACATGGGGGAGTGATATTGTTACTGTCATAGAAACATTGTTAAGGGAAGGGCAGGTCTGGCAACTCAGCATTGCAGGGTAGAGGATCTTTTGGTGAGACAGGATGGTGTAGAAGGGAAGATGGTTTTGCATTATTAACTAAGAAGTCAATTATTGCAATATGGAGAGATGATTTCTTGAAAGAGTTTTCAAATTAGGCTTTGTGAGTACAGCTTAGGAATATAAAAGGGGCAGCCACATTACTGGGAGTGCATTATCGACTCTTAAGAAATCAGCAGTAAATAGAGGAGCAAATATGTAGATACGGTGGCACAATGGTCAGCACTAATGGGCACTAATTGGGGGACTAATGTCATAGACTGAAAGACGTGCTGGTTAGGTGCATTGGCCATGCTATATTTTCTCTCAGTGTACCCAAACAGGCACTGGATTGTAATGACAGAAACTTCATTGCAGTGTTAATTGAAGGCTACTTGTGATATTAATAAGTAAATTTAAATTTAAAAGCTTAAACTGTTGCTTCATAGCACCAGGGACACAGATTCAATTCTGGTCTCAGGTCACTGTCTGTGCAGAGTTTGCACTTTTTCCTCGTGCCCAGCTGGGTTTCCTCCGGGTTTTCCAGTTTCCTCCCACAATCCAAAGATGTGTGGATTAGGTTGATTGGCCTTGCTAAATTAATTGCCTGATAATGTCAGGGAGAATAGCAGGGTAAATACATGGGGTTACAGGGATGGAGCCTGTATGGAACTGCAGTTGATGCAGACTCAATGAGCCAAATGGCTTCTTTCTGCACTGTAGTGATTCTAGGGTTCTATGAATAAACTGAGGTATGTAAAAATAATAATCAGGTAATTATAGCAGGGAATTTGAACTTCCCCAACATAAATTGGGATAGTCATAATTAAAGTGTTTCAAGGGGACAGATTTCTTTAAATATATTCAGGAAGTTCTTTTTGTATCAATATGTAGATGGTCCAATAAAGGATGGAACATGGTTGGAACTGTTTTGAGGAATGAAGCCAACAAGCGTTCAATGTGGCAGTGGGGGAACATTTTAGCAATACAGATCACAACACTGTCTGGTTCAAGTTTATTTAGGACAAGGAGAAAGATGCTCTGCAAAAGATGACTTTGGGTTGGGGGCAAAGCAGAAAAACAGGATGTTAAAATAAGGCAGGGTCAAGTCAAAGTAGAGTGGGAACAGCTCCTTGTGGGAATGTCCACAGCAGAGCAGTGGGAGGGCAATGGGGAGAATACAGGTCAAACATTTTCTTAGAGAGAAGTGTAGGAGCAATAAGTTCAAGGAACGCTGGTTGTCCTCAACATTTCAGGCCTAAATAAGGAAGAAGAAAAGAGCTATTTGATCAACAGCTGGAAACTGAAACCAGAGAGAATAGAGTAAGGAGACAGTGAGTGGAGCAGGAACTTTACTTTTCCCCATTACACAGGGAATATCCGTTACACGGCCAATATCATGGGAATGGACCTCATGACATCACAAGTTCAAAAGTGACGATTTGGGCAGGGAGCTCCTGATTGGTAAATAGTGATCAGATGACTCTTCTTCCTTTTCTTACCTTCAATTTCCATTTATTTTTACAGCCTTAAGGTTTTAGAGTATTGGGATTTAAGCTCGTGGTAGAGCAGTACAGCACGGATATTTAGAATGATGTTTACAGAATCGTGTATTTGGCATTTTGTTGTGAAAATCCAATACTAGGGACCATTAATTAACTGTAAATTAGTTTAATAGAAATGTATTTTTAATTAAATAGTTGGCTGGAGGGTACAAGTGGCAATCAGGAGTGTGTTTCTCCTGTGGAATGTGGGAAATCGGAGACAATTGGAAAGTGCTTGATGACCACATCTGCAGGAAGTGTGGCCATTTACAGTTCCTGTCAGTCTGCATGGATGGATTGGAATGACAGTTGACACATTTAGGAGCATGCAAGAATCAGAAAGTGCCATGGATAGGAGCTTTAGAGAGGTGGCCACACCCAAGATTCATGCAGTTAGATGGGTGATTGCGAGAATGTGCAGGCAGGCAGTGCAGGAGGCCTGTCTAATAAGCATATCATTCTGGATATTGTTTCGGGGGAAGGGGTTGTCTATCAGGAGATTGCAACAGCAGCAGCCAGCACAGTGGTATCACACTCAGCTCTGGTGGACAGCATGGTGTGGGGTGCAGGGGGGGAGTCAAAGTGCAATGGTAAGAGGGGACTCGATAGTCAGGGCACAGATCAGCATTTCTGTGGCCACAAAAGAGACTCCAGGGTGATGTGCTGCCTCCCTGTGCCAGGGTCAAGGATGTCTCTGAGCCAGCATGGAACGGCAACCAGAGAACAAAAAAACCAAGAAAAATACAGCACAGGAACAGACCCTTTGGCCCTCCAAGCCTGTGCCGATCATAATGCCCTAACCAAACCTCTGCTTTTATTCAACCAGTTTCTCTCTATTCCCTCCTAAATTCTTGTATCCATCCAGATGCCCCTTAAATGTTGCTAATGTACCTGCTTCCATCACCTCCTCTGGCAGTGCGTTGCAATAGATCAGCAAGTGAGATGACTGAGGAGGAATTAGTGATTCCTAAGATCAGTGAGGCTAATATTTCAGTGAGGCTAATATTTCAGAGGTTGCAGATTGCTTTCAGAGCTGATCACATGATTTGAAGTGATGTTATTAGAGTGTTGCACAGGCTAATGTTTTACATTCAGTTTGTATTCTATACAGGCAAGAAGTCCTGTAATAAATCGGTTGTTAGTTGGATTTTACGTGTACAAACTTATTTCCTTTTGTTTAAAACCCACAATCCATAACATAGTTAGAACATTACAATAACAACAAAATAAAAGGAGACAAGCTTGCAATAAAGGTAAGAGCTAATGAACAGGAGTTAAAGGAAACATGCTCTGTTGGATGTGGCAAAGGAACCCCAGCTTTTCTAACTAGATTTATCAATGATTTCGATTCAAAACAGAGAAATAGAAGCAAAATACTGCAGATCCTAGGGATCTAAAATAAAAACAGAAAGTGCTGTAAAATCTCAGCAGATCTGGCAGCATCTGTGGAGAGAGAAACAGAATTAACAACTTCCAAAGAAGATTCATATTCGGCTGAAAACATTAGTTTTGCTTCACTGTCAATAGACAGTTCACCAGCTTGTTGCCTGACCTGGAAAGCTTGAACTATAAGGAGAGATTGGTCAGAAAAACTCACCCCCTGAGGAACACTCACTCCCTGAGGAACACTCACTCCCTGAGGAACACTCACCCTCTGAGGAACACTCACCCTCTGAGGAACACTCACTCCCTGAGGAACACTCACCCTCTAAGGAACACTCACCCTCTGAGGAACACTCACCCTCTGAGGAACACTCACCCCCTGAGGAACACTCACCCCCTGAGGAACACTCACCCTCTGAGGAACACTCACCCCCTGAGGAACACTCACCCCCTGAGGAACACTCACCCTCTGAGGAACATCATCCCTGAGGAACACTCACCCTCTGAGGAACACTCACTCCCTGAGGAACACTCACCCTCTGAGGAACACTCACCCCTGAGGAACACTCACCCCCTGAGGAAACTACCCTCTGAGAAACACTCACTCCCTGAGAAACTCACCCTCTGAGGAACACTCACCCCCTGAGGAACACTCACCCATGAGGAACACTCACCCTCTGAGGAACACACCCCTGAGGAACACTCACCCTCTGAGGAACACTCACCCTCTGAGGAACACTCACCCTCTGAGGAACACTCACCCCCTGAGGAACACTCACTCCCTGAGGAACACTCACCCTCTAAGGAACACTCACCCTCTAAGGAACACTCACCCTCTGAGGAACACTCACCCCCTGAGGAACACTCACCCTCTGAGGAACACTCACCCTCTGAGGAACACTCACTCCCTGAGGAACACTCACCCTCTGAGGAACACTCACCCCCTGAGGAACACTCACCCTCTGAGGAACACTCACCCCTGAGGAACACTCACCCTGAGGAACACTCACCCTCTGAGGAACACTCACCCCTGAGGAACACTCACCTCTAAGGAACACTCACTCCCTGAGGAACACTACCTCTAAGGAACACTCACCCTTAGAACACTAACTCTGAGGAACACTCACTCCCTGAGGAACACTCACCCCCTGAGGAACACTCACCCCCTGAGGAACACTCACCCTCTAAGGAACACTCACTCCCTGAGGAACACTCACTCCCTGAGGAACACTCACCCTCTAAGGAACACTCACCCTCTGAAGGAACACTCACCCTCTGAGGAAGACTCACTCCCTGAGGAACACTCACCCTCTGAGGAACACTCACCCCCTGAGGAACACTCACCCTCTGAGGAACACTCACCCCTAGAACATCACCCTGAGGAACACTCACCCCCTGAGGAACACTCACTCCCTGAGGAACACTCACCCTCTGAGGAACACTCACCCCCTGAGGAACACTCACTCCCTGAGGAACACTCACCCTCTAAGGAACACTCACCCTCTAAGGAACACTCACCCTCTGAGGAACACTCACCCCCTGAGGAACACTCACCCTCTAAGGAACACTCACTCCCTGAGGAACACTCACCCTCTAAGGAACACTCACCCTCTAAGGAACACTCACTCCCTGAGGAACACTCACTCCCTGAGGAACACTCACCCCCTGAGGAACACTCACCCCCTGAGGAACACTCACCCTCTAAGGAACACTCACTCCCTGAGGAACACTCACTCCCTGAGGAACACTCACCCCCTGAGGAACACTCACCCTCTAAGGAACACTCACTCCCTGAGGAACACTCACCCCCTGAGGAACACTCACTCCCTGAGGAACACTCACCCTCTGAGGAACACTCACCCTCTAAGGAACACTCACTCCCTGAGGAACACTCACTCCCTGAGGAACACTCACCCTCTGAGGAACACTCACCCCCTGAGGAACATCCCTGAGGAACACTCACCCCCTGAGGAACACTCACCCTCTAGGAACACTCACCCCTCCTCACCTCTGAGGAACACTCACCCTCTGAGGAACACTCACTCCCTGAGGAACACTCACCCCCTGAGAACACTCACCCTCTGAGGAACACTCACTGAGGAACACTCACCCCCTGAGGAACACTCACCCCCTGAGGAACACTCACCCTCTGAGGAACACTCACTCCCTGAGGAACACTCACCCTCTGAGGAACACTCACCCTCTGAGGAACACTCACCCCCTGAGGAACACTCACCCTCTGAGGAACACTCACCCCCTGAGGAACACTCACCCCCTGAGGAACTGTCAATCCCTGAGGAACACTGATTTCCCAGACTCTCTCTAGAAGAGTGGTGATGAATGTGGTATTGGAAAATAACTGGGATCAGGGAAACCAAAATTTTCACATTGAATATTTCATGAATGGTCTTTGCCAGAGCAGATTTTCTGGCCAGTCAGAAGATAGTTTATGCAGTGGCAGGAACTAAGTGATCGTGAATCATTTTACTTTTGCAAATCCTGTGAGAAGTCATTGGAATGAAAGGCAGGTGCAGCGTGTAAGTAGTGGAGTGTGACATTTCACAAGACCATCATGTTACTTTCATTTCTCAGGATCACCAAATGGTTACAAACTCAACTGATGCAGGAGCAATGCTCCGAAAGTTCGTGATTCCAAATAAACCTGGTGTTGTTTGACTTCTTACAGCAAACAGACCAGATCCTAACCACTCACTGCATAAAAAAGTTTCTCCTCATGTTGCCATTGCTTTTTCTGCCTATTAGCTTAAATCTGTGATTTTGATTTGATTCATTACTGTCACATGTATTAATATTCAATGAAAAGTATTGTTTCTTGCAAGCTTATACAGACAAATCATACCATTCATAGAGTATGAAATGGGAGAATGCAGAATGTAGTGTTAAGTGTAGAGAAATGTAGTGAATGTAGAGGAAGATCAACTTAATGCGAGGCAGGTCCATTCAAAAGTCTGACAGCAGCAGGGAAGAAGCTGTTCTTGAGTCGGTTGGTACATGACCTCAGACTTTTGTATCTTTTTCCTGAAGGAAGAAGGTGGAAGAGAGAATGCGTGGGGTCCTTAGTTACGATGGCTGCTTCGCTGAGGGAGCAGGAAATGTAGACAGAGTCAATGGATGGGAGGCTGATTTGTGTGATGGATTGGGCTACATTCTCCACCTTTTGCAGTTCCTTGCTGTCTTGGGCAAAGCACACTATTCTGCCTTACTCTTAATTCTTAATCCTTCCGCCAGTGGGAACAGTTCATCTCCGCCTACCCTGCCCAGGCCTCTCATGATTTAGAATTCCTCAATCAAATTTCTCAAACTGTCCCAACTTCTATTGCATGCAGTTTTGGTCACCTAGTTACAGGAAAGATATTAATAAGGTTGAAAGTGTGCTTCACAAGGTTGTTGCTGGGACTTGAGAAACTGAGTTACAACCAAAGCTTGAATAGGTTAGGACTTCATTCCCTGGAGTGTAGAAGAATGAGGGGAGATTTGATAGAGGTGTATAAGATTTTGATGGGTATAGATAGAGTGAATGCAAGCAGGCTTTTTCCACTGAGACTAGGGGAGAAAAAAATGAGAGGATATGGGTTAAGGGTGAAGGGGGAAAAGTTTAAAGTGAATATTGTGGGGGAGAGTTCTTCATACAGAGAATGGTGGGAGTGTGGAATGAACTGCCTGATGAAGTGGTAAATGCAGCTCACTTTTAACATTTAAGAAAAACTTGGACAGGTTCATGGATGAAAGGGGTGTGGAGGGATATGGTCCAGGTGCAGATCAGTGGGACTAGGCAAAAAAATGGTTAGGCTCAGACAAGAAGGGCCAAAAGACCTGTTTCTGTGCTGTAATGTTCTATGGTGAAACAGGAGTGATGACCCTAATCTGGTCAACATAAAACCTTGCAACCTTGTTGCTGAGATTAGAAACAGGAGAGGAGAGGTCACCCTGTTGGGAGTCTTTTATAGACCTCCTAAAAGTTCTAGAGAGGTAGAGGAAAGGATTGCAAAGTCAATTCTGGTCAGGAGTGAAAGTAATAGGGCAATTGTTATGGGGGACTTTAACTTTACTAATATTAATTGGAATAGCTATAGCTGTAGCTCGTTAGAGGGGTCAGTTTTCGTACAAAGTGTGCAGGAAGGTTTTTTGACTCAGTATGTAGATAGGCCAACTAGAGGTGAGGCTACATTGGATTTGGTGCTGGCAATGAGCCAGACCAGGTGTTAGGCTTGGAAGTTAGTGAACATTTTGGTGATAGTGACCACAATTCGGTTACGTTCACCTTAGTGATGGATAGGGATAGGCATGAAGCTGGGGGCAGTAGTTATAGCTGGGGAAGGGTAATTATGAGGCCATCAGGAGAGAATTAGGGTGCATAGATTGGACTAGGAAGCTACAGGGACTGGGAACATCTGGAATGTGGAGCTTATTCAAGGAGCAGCTGCTGCGGGTCCTTGATAAGTATGTCCCTGTCAGGCAAGGAGGAAATGGTCGAGTAAGAGAACCTTGGTGTACGAAAAAAGTTGATTTGCTGGTTAAGAGGAAAAAGGAGGCTTATGTCAGGATGAGGATTGAAGGCTCGGTTAGTGCAATGGATAGCTATAGATTAGCCAGGAGGGAGCTAAAGAGTGAATTGAGGAGAGCTAAGAGAGGACACGAGAAGACTTTGGCTGATAGGATTAAGGAGAATCCTAAAGCTTTCTTTAGTTATGTTAAGAATAGAAGATTGGTTAGGGCAAGATTAGGGCCAGTCATAGACAGCAGTGGGAAGTTGTGCGTGGAGCCTGAAGAGATTGGAGAGGCACTGAATAAATATTTCTCTTCGGTATTCAAGCAGGGTGATGTAAATGTAGTTATGGAGAACACTGAGGTACAGGGTAGCAAACTGGAAGGTATCGAAGTAAATAGGGAGGATGTGCTAGATATTCTCGAGGGTTTGAAGTTGGATAAGTCCCCTGGGCTGGACGGGATTTACCCTAGGGTTCTCTGGGAGGCAAGAGAGGAGATTGTAGAGCCTCTGGCTCTGATCTTCAGGTCGTCGTTGGTTACGGGTGTGGTTCCGGAGGACTGGAGGATAGCGAATGTGGTCCCGTTGTTCAAGAAGGGGGAGAGAGACCTTCCAGGGAATTATAGGCCAGTGAGTCTTACTTCTGTGGTGGGCAAAGTGTTGGAGAGAATAATTAGGGATAGGATTTATAGTTATTTAGAGATTAATGAATTGATTGGAGATAGTCAGCATGGTTTTGTGAAGGGTAGGTCGTGCCTTACTAACCTCATTGAGTTTTTTGAAAAAGTGACTAAAGAGGTGGATGGGGTAAGGCGGTTGATGTGGTATATATGGACTTTAGTAAGGCGTTTGATAAGGTGGCCCATGGAAGACTTCTGCAGAAAATGCAGATGTATGGGATAGAGGGTGATTTAGCTAATTGGGTTAGGAATTGGCGAGCAGGTAGAAGACAGAGGGTGGTGGTTGATGGGAGGTATTCATCTTGGAGTTCGGTGACAAGTGGTGTACCTCAGGGGTCTGTTTTGGGGCCCCCGCTGTTTGTAATTTTTATAAATGATCTGGATGAGGGTATTGAAGGATGGATTAGTAAATTTGCAGATGACACTAAAGTCGGTGGAGTGGTAGCTAGTGAAGAGGGGTGTTATAGTTTGCAGAGGGACTTGGACAAGTTGCAGAGCTGGGCCGAGAGGTGGCAAATGGAGTTTAATGTGGAAAGTGTGAGGTAATGCACTATGGCAGAAATAATAAATGTGTAGAGTATAGGGCAAATGGTAGGATTCTTAGTAGTCTAGATGAACAGAGGGATCTTGGTGTGTATGTGCATAGATCCCGGAAAGTAGGCAGTCAGGTCGAGAAGGTTGTTAGGAAGGCATATGGAGTCTTGGCTTTTATTGGTAGAGGGATTGAACTTCGGAGCCGCAACGTCATGTTGCAACTGTACAAAACTCTAGTGCGGCCGCACTTGGAGTATTGTGTGCAGTTCTGTCCCCACATTATAAGAAAGATGTGGAGGCATTGGAGAGGGTACAGAGGAGGTTTACCAGGATGTTGCCTGGTATGGAGGGCAGGTCTTATGAGGAGAGGCTGAGGTATTTGAGGTTGTTTTCGTTAGAAAGGAGGAGGCTAAGAGGGGACCTGATCGAAACATATAAGATGATTAGAGGTTTAGATAGGGTGGACAGTGATAGCCTTTTTCCTAGGATAGAAAAAGCTAGCACGAGGGGACACAGCTTTAAATTAAGGGGTGATAGTTATAGGACGGATATCCGAGGCAGGTTCTTTACCCAAAGGGTGGTTCGGGAGTGGAATGCCCTGCCTGCAGCAGTTGTAGATGCGCCAAGTTTGGTGGCGTTTAAGAGGTTAGTTGATAAGTATATGGAAGAGAAGGGAATGGTTTAGTTTTGGAGGGGCATTGCTTTTTATATTGGTCGGCGCAACATCGAAGGCCGAAGGGCCTGTTCTGTGCTGTAATGTTCTATGTTCTATGTTCTATAATGAAACTAGTCCCACCTGATAACAATGAAATCATTTCAGTATAATTCCTGGAAACATATGGAAATGGTTCAAGATATTAAATGATTCTTGTGAATTGGGAGTCAGGGTGCAAGGGTCCAGATGAGTGGCTGGCAACTGTATTATTTGAATTGCCTGGATAATGTGAGCCTTGTTTTAACAATGGAGGCTGATCAGAATTAGCATTGAATAATAATGAAATGGTTAGTGCCATTGATGGTAAGGCAGAACTCTGGGTGAGTGCACAAATTCTGCAGTTAACTGGCATATCTTTGCCTTGTTATATCAGGTGGCCTGCTGCATCATTCCATTGAGTTCCATTGAAACTGATAGCCAAGTTCCACACATGAGAACGGCCTCAACCGGGATCTTGGGTTCATGTCGCACTATCTGTAACCCCCATAACTTGCCTGGATTTGCAAAATCTCACTAACTGTCCTGTCTGGAGACAATAAACATCTCTTTAATCTGTGCTTAACCCTCTCTCTGCTCACATTGTCTATATCTGTAAAGCCTTGATTAGCTGTAAAGACTCACATTCCAACCATTATCTTGTAAATTAAGTTTGTATCTATATATGTCCTGTTTGTGAACACAGCTCTTCACTCAACTGATGAAGGAATAACTCTGAAAGCTCTTGCTACCAAATAAACCTGTTGGACTTTAACCTGGTGTTGTGAGATTTCTTACTGTGCTCATTCCATTGAGAACCATCCTGGAGTGTGGCACCAACAAAAATGTGGCTTGCCTTAAACTATTTCAGCAGAAACTTATCTTATGTTAATAATAGGGACATAGATCCTTTCACCTGGTTAACATTTCAGAATTGATAAATTTAGTTTCTTTCAGTGGTGGCCAGGAAGTGACTGTCTTCATGCAATGCAGGTCTGCCTGTGTGCGAGTTCCTGTTTATTGTCAGTGTATTTATGTGCATTGATGGGGGAGGTGCTTTGTATTGCAAACAGCAGCTTTACCGTCTCCCCAGTGAGTTAAAGCAGCCGGATTTCAATGCTGGCATCACAACGACATCCCATCTGCTTCCATACAACAAATGACATTGATGGTCCCAGTGACAGGAACACACGGGCCACACAGCTGCCACACTCACAGCACTCTGCCCCAATCCCCCCCCCCCCCCACCCCCCAGCCCAGACTCTGCACCAATCTCCACCCCCCAGCTCAGCACTCTACCCCAATCCCTACCCCCTAGCCCTGCATTCTGTCCCAATCCCCACACCCCCAGCCCAGCACTCTGCCCTATCCCCACCCCCCCAGCCCAGCACTCTGCAACAATTCCCATCCCCAGCCCAGCCCAATCCCCACCCCCCAGCCCAGCATTCTGTACCAATCCCCACCAACATCCCCATGCCGATCCCCACCCCCCCCAACATTCCGTAATCCCCATCCGTACCCCCACCCCCCAGCCCAACATTCGTACCAATCCCACCCCCAACATTCCGTACCAATCCCCACCCCCAGCCCAACATTCTGTACCAATCTTCGCCCCCAGCCCAACATTCTGTACCAATCCCCACCCCCAGCCCAACATCTGTACCAATCCCCACCCCCCCCAGCAACCATCCCCACCCCAGCCCAACATTCTGTACCAAAGCCAGCATTCTGTACCAATCCCACCCCCCAGCCCAACATTCTGTACCAATCCCCACCCCAGCCCAGCATTCTGTACCAATCCCCACCCAGCCCAGCATTCTGTACCAATTCCCCCCAGCCCAACATTCTGTACCAATACCAACCCACCACCCCAGCCCAGCATTCGTACCATTCAGCATTCTGTACCAATCCCCCCCCCAGCCCAGCATTCTGTACCAATCCCCACCCCCCAGCCCAGCATTCTGCCCAGCCAGCATTCTGTACCAATCCACCCCCAGCCCAACATTCTGTCCCCACCCCAGCCCAACATTCCCACCCCCAGCCCAACATTCTGTACCAATCCCACCCCCCAGCCCAACATTCTGTACAATCCCCACCCCCCAGCCCAACATTCTGTACCAATCCCCACCCCCCAGCCCTCAATGGGCTGAATGGCCTAATTCTGTTTCTATACCTTATGGTCTTTATGTATTTTCACCATTGTAGCATAATCAAAGATCTTCACATTGATAACTCTTGAGGCATTTTGTTCAATTATTTCCCAGCGGGCACTCAGATTGCCACAGATTCAATCCCATATCGAAGGGACAAATGGTCTTCTCCTGCTCCTATCTCCGATTCATTCATTTCATAAGGAGACAAACCAAAGTCAACAAAACTCCAAAATATTCTCCATTTCCATGGCCCTGTGTCTCCGCAATGTCCTTTCCCCAGTCACCCTGCCCAGTCAGGGGCAGGCAATACCATTGGCAGTGACATACTTTAATATATTTCCAGACTGCACCTTTTGTAATCACTGGAGCCTCTGCCATTAGCACTAACTGCTAACTTGTGTTTCAGAATCATACAGAAGGCAGCATTGAATTCAAAGCACTTGCTTCTAGTTTTCCATCAATCTCTGGAAAAATTGCAAACATTAAAAAGAAAATTTGAGAATAAAGCAGGCTTTAATCTTGAAATTTTACAACAAGCTAATTAACTCAGCATTGAGTATGTGTGAGACAACAGTTGATACCTACATTCTTATTCACATTCTAATCTTCTTTGCCTCAGGAAAGCATGAGTTGAGTTTATTGGCACCTTTAACACAAAGTATTATAAAGAGGAAGATACAGTAAATAAAACACACAAAGAAATAGTTGGAAAAGGAGGAGCCAGGACAGAAAGTTTATGAAAAGTTGGTTTTGGGAGGTTTTTAAGGGGAGAGCAGTGGGACAGAGATGGACAACATTGCAGAGATGCAAATAAGTGTTCTTGATAACAGAGAATTCAGAATTCAATAGGTTTTGTGGAGGATGGAATCAATGGCAAGGCAGTAAACAAATTGGTTTTGATGATTCAGTGATCAGTTGGCAGAGATTTAAAGATATTGAATCATCCAATGGACAGTTGATGAAGAGGATAACGTGAGAGAGTTTGAGGTTATTCACTTTGGTTGTAAGAATAGAAAAGCAGGATAATTTTTAAAAGGTGTGAAATTTGTGAGTGTTTATTCTTAGAGAAATTTGTGCACTAGCGCATAGAAACACAGAAATATAGCATGAAGCAATTACAAAGGGCTCTTGGTCTTTATTGTAGGGGGATTGGAGTACATGAATTAAAAAGTTTTGTTGCAGTTGTACAGGGTTTTAGTGAAACCAAATCTGGAATACTGTGTGCAATTTTGGTCTTCATGTTTCAGAAAGGATGTACTCACTGGGGGGAGTACAGGAAAGGTTCAGTAAATTGGACTGTGGAATGAGGGGGCTGTTTGATGATTAGAACTTGAATTTATATTCTCTGGAGTTTAGAAGAATGAGAGGTGATCTTATTGGCAGCTATAGGATTCTGACAGGGTTTGATAGGGGTTTGAGAGATTGTTTCTGCTAGTTGGAGAATCTAAAACAAGGTAAGAGGTTGATCAATTAGGACTGAACTGAGGAGAAATTATTTCATTCAAAGGATTGTGTATCTTTAGAATTCTCTCTCTCAGAGATAGTGGAGATCCTTCATTGAATATTCTAAACACTGAGTTTGATAGATTCTTGAATGACAGTATAGTCTGAGGATATAAAGGATAGACAGGAAAGTGGGAAATTTGATTTGATTTGATTTGATTTATTATTGTCACATGTTTCAGGATATAGTGAAAAGTATCATTCTTGCATACTATCCAGATAAAGCATATCATACATGGAGTACATGGGGAGAAGCAAAAGAAAGAGTGCAGAATATAGCATTACGGTCATAGCTAGGGTATAGAGAAATAGCAGCTTAATATGAGGTAGATCCATTCAAAAGCCTGATGGCAGCAGGGAAGAAGCTATTCTTGAATTGATTGGTATGTGATCTCAGAGCTTTGTATCCTTTTCCCGATGGAAGATGAAAGAGAGAATGTCCGGAGTGCGTGGGGTCCTTAATTATGCTGACTGCTTTGCCAAAGCAGCAGGAAGTGTAGACAGAGTCAAAGGCTGGGTGGCTAGTTTGTGTGATGGCTCCGGCTACATTCACAATTCTTTGTAGTTTCTTGCAGTTTTGGGCAGAGCAGAAGCCCATACCAAGCTGTGATACATCCAGAAAGAATGCTTTCTATGGTGCATGTGCAAAGATTGGCAAGAACCACAATGGACATGTCAAATTTCCTTTATCTTCTGGGAAAGTAGAGACATTGGTGAGCTTTATTAGCTATATTATCAGCATGGGAGGGTCAGGACAGGTTGTTGATGATCTGGATGTCTGCAAACTTGAAGCTGTTGACCATTTCCATTTCATCCGCATTAAGGCAGATGCATGGTCTCCACTATGCTTTGTGAAGTCAATGAATATCTCTTTGTTTTACTGACAGTGAGGGAGAGATTATTGTCATCGCACCATTTCATTAGATTCTCTCTCTCTTTCCTGTATTCTGTCTCGTCATTGTTTGAGATCTGATCCAGTTTGGTGGTGTCATCAGCAAATCCGAAAATCGAGTTGGAGGGGAATTTGGCCGCACAGTCACAGGGATATAAGGAGTATTATAGGGGGCTGAGAACACAGCCTTGTGGGGCACCGGTGTTGAGGATAATTATTGAGGAGGTGTCATCGCCTATCCTTACTGATTGCAGTCTGTTGGTTAGGAAGCCCAGTGTTCAGTCACAATCAGATTAACTGTGGCTTTAACAAATTGCAGAGTAGGCTTGATGGGCTGAATGGCCTGTCCTGTTCCTTATTCTTTTCATTCACATCGATAGAGCAAATTGCTGTGGTTAAGTTGCAGCTCTGGAAATGAATGGCCTGAAGAGAGAATAGTTATAGCTGATTCTCCATTATTCCCAGATTGCCTGTGGATCCACACAGGGCAATCAGTCTTGATTCTGAAAGCCCCATTTCTCCATTGGAGCAATGCCTTAGTTGTCCCAGCTGCCAATCTTTAGCAGGCATTGGTCGGGAGATCTTCAGCAACTTGAGACTGATTCCTTGCTCCGTGTGGTGAACCAGATTTACTTAAAATCACACAAGACAAAATTGTGATTTGCCTTTTTAAGCAGCTTGTGTGTAAGGATCGCAGGTTCAATCTGTTGTTCACACTGCATCTGCCTGACTGAATTTGAGAGGTGTGAGCACCAACCATCCCCCATCAAAAATAAACCCATAAGAAAATATAGTGGGAGGCCTGCGGGAGATGTAGTAAGTGTTGGATAGGCCCCAACAGTTACACAGATGTAGCAGTATCCCTCCTCCCGGGTACCCAGGCACCCACTGAGTGCTGTAAGCCAGTGGAATCAATCACTATAATGAATATGCAGCCTGCCATCCATGTACAATCACCATGGGTGTTAGAGAGGTGTGAAAAGCTGCCAACTGCAGTGCCTTCTGGGAGCAGGTCCTCATGTTTTTGGGTTGATTCTGTCTATAAGTAATGATCAGGAATACTGCCCTCCCTCCCACACACTGCACTACACAACCACCTCAATCATTCACTTTTCCAAAGTGCACCAATTAAAGTTTCACTGCAAGGGAGAGTGATAGTAACAGAGCGGTGATATATTTCTAAGTCAGGATAGTGTGTGACTTGGAGGGAAACTTGCAGGTGGTGATGTTCCCATGTGTCTGCTTGATGAATAAAGATTCACAGTGTTCTTAACAGATTTTTAAGTCATTAGAAGCAGTGACACAGGTTAACAAGGCCATAAAATTGCAAACCAATCAGTGGGCTCCATTTCCAGAGGGATAGAATTGAAAAGCTGAGAAGTTTTGTAACGCTTTTAAACAGTTGAAATATTTTGAACTTTTCTGGTCTTTTATTAGAAGAAGGATATGGGGAACTGGAGAAAGTATTTATTATTCATTTTGTGGGACATGGGCATCACTGACTGTCCATCCCTTGTGCCCTTGAAGATGGTTGAGAGCCAGCCACATTGCAATGGCTCTGGAGTCACATGTAGGCCAGACTGGGTAAGGACGGCAGATTTCCCTCCCCAAAGGGCATTAGTGAACCAGATGGGTTTTTCCGACAATAGACAATCGTTTCATGGGCATCAGTAGATTCTTCATTTCAAATAGAAATTCCACCATCTGTCATGAGCAGGGCCCCTAAGCATTAGTTGAGTTTCTGGATTAATAATCTAGTGATAACACCACTAGCCCATGTGCAGAAAATTGACAAGAATGGAGAGATTCAATCATGAAAGACTGAACCAGAGAGGGTTCTTTTCTTTAAAATGAGATGAGTTAATAGTTTAAAATTATGAAAGAGTTCAAAGGGCGAGACATAGTTTCCACATGTGAGGAGTTCAAAATTAAGGGCCACAAATATAGAATTGAGGAGAAACATCTTTACCCAAAGAATGGTGGGAATGTGGAACTCACTTCCACATGGAATTGTCAAGACAATAATATAAAGATATATCTAAGAGCAAAGCAGGATAAATACAAGCAAGGGAAAGGAATAAATGGATATGATGAAAAGATGAGATCAGATTCGAGATAAACATCGGTATTGAGCAGTTGGGCAAATGACCTGGTGTTGTGATGCCAATTGATCAAAGCTTATTGGAAATACAGGTTTGAAGGACAGTCTTAAAGGAGGTAGGTGAGATAGAGAGGGGGGTGTTTCAGGAGGGAATTCCAGAGTTCAGATCCTCAGCAGCTGAACACATGACCATCAGTGGAGGAGAGATTGAAACTGGGAATATTCAGGAGAAAGAAACATAATGATTTCAATTGGTTTGAAGGGATTACAAGATTGGGAGGGGAGATGTCATGAAAAGAGCTGAACAGTAGAATCCAAATTTTCAGATCTCAGCATTGTATTCCCAGGCTGCAATGCAGTCAATGGAGGGGTGAAGAAATTGGTACATTTAGGAGAATAGAATAGCTATTGTGTTTGCACAATTTACCCCCATTCACATTAACAACAGATATCCTGTATTCAGCATTAGAACATAGAACCTAGAACATTACAGCGCAGTACAGGCCCTTCGGCCGTCGATGTTACGCCAACCAATGTAACCAATTTTATGACCCTCTATCCTAAACTATTCCAATGCTATCCATATGCCTATCCACTGACCATTTGAACGCCCTTAAACTTGACGAGTCCACAATCGCTGCAGGCAGGGCATTCCACGCCCTTACTATCCTCTGAGTAAAGAACCCACCTCTAACATCTGTCCTATAACTACCACACCTTAATTTAAAGCTATGTCCCCTCATGTTAGCCATTACCGTTCAAGGAAAAAGGCTCTCACTATCCACCCTATCTAATTCTCTGATCATCTTATATGTCTCAATTAGGTCACCTCTTAGCCTTCTTCTCTCTAACAAAAATAATCTCAAGTCCCTTAGTAATTCCTCAGAAGACCTACCCACCACACCAGGCAACATCCTGGTAAACCTCCTCTGCACCCTTTCCAATGCCTCCACATCTTTCTTATAATGTGGCAACCAAAACTGTACACAATACTCCAAGTGCGGCCTCACTAGAGCTTTGTACAGTTGCAACATGATGTCTCGGCTCCGAAATTCAATCCCTCTACCAATAAATGCTAACACACTATACGCCTTCTTAACAACCTTATCAACTTGTGTACCAACTTTCAGGGATCGATGCACCTGTACACCGAGATCTCTCTGCTCATCTACACTACTAAGAGTCCTACCATTAACCCTGTATTCTGCACATATATTACTCTTACCATGATTCCCTCTGGAACTTGAATCACAAACGAACCTCCAAAATCTAGGGAGGCTTTGATGTTGCACTGTACGTGTTATTTAATCCTGATGCCGCATATCTCCGATATCACTGCTGTTACAGAATGAAATCACTTTTAAAATAAATGGTTGATTCTAACCTGTTTTATAAAAATTTGTATGCACTTTGTCCACTCATCTGCTCTGAGTGAAAGCTCAAGGTTTAGTTCCACTGGGTTCAGCTATTCTTTGTTTTCACCTCTTTTGATTCTGAAGTTTATTTTTGCCATATTACTGTGAACTTGTTTTTGCATAACTAAATCTCTGCTATTTATAAATGTGATTGCTGATTTATGGGGTATTCATTGGGTAGATTAATATTTTCTCAGGTGCCTGTCTAACAAAATAGGATTTTACTGTGTATATGTGTATCCGGTCAATATGTGGAAAATCTGTTGGATATTGATTAAATCCATGGAGTATTTATTTGATATATAGAATGTTTATTGGATATACAGAGCATTGGGTATATCGGGGATGTATTTGACATTTAGAATGTTTACTGGCCTGTATTGGATACGTAGCCCACTTTATATTATTGCACTTAAATGGATATACTTACCACCAACTAAACTCAATTATTTTCATCTTGATGACAGCAGTGTTATTGGTAATATTACATTGTGATATGCAGCTGGTGTAAAATATTTAATTGATAAACATCAGCATCTGCAGAGTTCCAAAGAAAAGGAATTTTTCATATTCACATTCCTGAAACATAACATTCAACCAAAATTTTTAGACCTGAGATTCCTTCCTTAACATTCACCGCTTTAAGCAATTCTGATTGCTGAAATATCTGAATTAGTATGCTGCAGAGTGATACAGGGGAGTGCTTTGGCAGGACACAGGCGGGCTGATGTGCCAACTCTCAGCCACGGCTGAATCTTACAGTTTCTGGCAAGACATGAGCTGAATGTAAAGGGTGTGATTTCTCTGGATAGTCTTAGTTACTGTGTGGTGTGTGAGGAGCACTGCAGAACCAACAGATGCCAGTGCTGCATTACACCACTGATAATATCAACCTGAGAGTGACAAAATCTCCAGGAAGGACCCTGCATTCGGCTCCAGCTATGGACTGTAGAGGCACATTTATAGATGGATTATTCTGCCTGGTGATCCAACTGTCTGTATCTGACGCTTCAGTTTACTAATTTCTTCACTTCCAGAATCTGAGGAATTTCATCACTTCATCCCTTGCACAGTCAGTGAAAATTCATTGAGGAGAGAATACTAGTTCGCAGGCACAAATAGATTTAAATCTAACCCTGTGCTCTTCCTGTCCTGTGAATGATTGATGGGGACAGTGTAGAGAGAGCTTTCTACTGTATTTAACATCGTTCTGTCCTGTCCTGTGAGCATTTGATAGGGATGGTGTAGAGGGAGGTTTACTCTGTATCTAACCCTGTGCTGTACCTGTCCTGGGAGTGTTTGATGGGGGACAGTGTAGAGGGAGCTTTACTCTGTATCTAACCCCGTGCTGTAACTGTCCTGGGAGTGTTTGATGGGGACAGTGTAGAGGGAGATTTACTCTGTATCTAACCCCGTGCTGTACCTGTCCTGGGAGTGTTTGATGGGGTGACAGTGTAGAGGGAGGTTTACTCTGTATCTCTGTGCTGTACCTGTCCTGGGAGTGTTTGATGGGGTGACAGTGTAGAGGGAGGTTTACTCTGTATCTAACCCTGTGCTGTACCTGTCCTGGGAGTGTTTGATGGGGGGACAGTGTAGAGGGAGCTTTACTCTGTATCTAACCCCGTGCTGTACCTGTCCTGGGAGTGTTTGATGGGGGGACAGTGTAGAGGGAGCTTTACTCTGTATCTAACCCCGTGCTGTACCTGTCCTGGGAGTGTTTGATGGGGGGACAGTGTAGAGGGAGCTTTACTCTGTATCTAACCCCGTGCTGTACCTGTCCTGGGAGTGTTTGATGGGGGGACAGTGTAGAGGGAGCTTTACTCTGTATCTAACCCCGTGCTGTACCTGTCCTGGGAGTGTTTGATGGGGGGACAGTGTAGAGGGAGCTTTACTCTGTATCTAACCCTGCTGTACCTGTCCTGGGAGTGTTTGATGGGGGGACAGTGTAGAGGGAGCTTTATCTGTATCTAACCCCGTGCTGTACCTGTCCTGGGAGTGTTTGAGGGGGACAGTGTAGAGGGAGCTTTACTCTGTATCTAAACCGGCTGTACCTGTCCTGGGAGTGTTTGATGGTGGGACAGTGTAGAGGGAGCTTTACTCTGTATCTAACCCCGTGCTGTACCTGTCCTGGGAGTGTTTGATGGGGGGAACAGTGTAGAGGGAGCTTTACTCTGTATCTAACCCCGTGCTGTACCTGTCCTGGGAGTGTTTGATGGGGGACAGTGTAGAGGGAGCTTTACTCTGTATCTAACCCCGTGCTGTACCTGTCCTGGGAGTGTTTGATGGGGGGACAGTGTAGAGGGAGCTTTACTCTGTATCTAACCCCGTGCTGTACCTGTCCTGGGAGTGTTTGATGGGGGACAGTGTAGAGGGAGCTTTACTCTGTATCTAACCCCGTGCTGTACCTGTCCTGGGAGTGTTTGATGGGGGACAGTGTAGAGGGAGCTTTACTCTGTATCTAACCCCGTGCTGTACCTGTCCTGGGAGTGTTTGATGGGAGACAGTGTAGAGGGAGCTTTACTCTGTATCTAACCCCGTGCTGTACCTGTCCTGGGAGTGTTTGATGGGGGATAGTGTAGAGGGAGCTTTACTCTGTATCTAACCCCGTGCTGTACCTGTCCTGGGAGTGTTTGATGGGGGATAGTGTAGAGGGAGCTTTACTCTGTATCTAACCCCGTGCTGTACCTGTCCTGGGAGTGTTTGATGGGGACAGTGTAGAGGGAGCTTCACTCTGTATCTAACCCCGTGCTGTACCTGTCACTTGGTGGGACCTCCCAGAAGCTGTTGAGATCAGATGGCATGCGTTTGCTCCCAGTAGGAAGCAGCTTTCTGTTAGTTGGAGAATTGGATCACAGACACAATCTGCTTCATCTCACGCCAGCAAAAGGAACTTTATGTAAATTGAAATGAAACTGTTATGAATTAGAATTTCATGGAGCATAAAGCAAGCAGCAGAGATGTGAGGGTCATTTGGGGGATTCCTCTCTACCTGACCCCAGATCGAAAATGGAAAAACTCAGGAAAAAGTCACCTGGAGACCATCTCTCTGACAGAACAGAGAATCTATCAAATATTTATCTCAACCTTTCCTGCAGTTTGTTTACTGAAAGATATGCAGATGAGGTCAAGACACACTCTGTACAGAGTGAAGGCCAGTGCCTATTTGAAGAGCTGTATAAAGTATCCCGCTGATTTCTCAGTGTAATATATTTAATAATTCATAAACTAAAAATGTTACTATATGTTAAATAAACAGTGACTCTGTACAGTTACACAGTGAGTGATCCTTACCCTGCTGAATAAACAGTAACTCTGTACAGTTACACAGTGAGTGATCCTTACCCTGCTGAATAAACAGTAACTCTGTACAGTTACACAGTGAGTGATCCTTACCCTGCTGAATAAACAGTGACACTGTACAGTTACACAGTGAGTGATCCTTACCCTGCTGAATAAACAGTGACTCTATACAGTTACACAGTGAGTGATCCTTACCCTGCTGAATAAACAGTAACTCTGTACAGTTACACAGTGAGTGATCCTTACCCTGCTGAATAAATAGTGACTCTGTACAGTTACACAGTGAGCGATCCTTACATAGAACATAGAACAATACAGCACAAACAGGCCCTTCGTCCCACAAGTTGCACCGATCACATCTACGAATCCACAGACCTATCTATAACCCCCTGTCCTATTCTTTTCCATATACTCATCCAGAAATCTCTTAAAAGACCCCAGTGAGTTTGTCTCAACAACCTCCGACGGCAGTCGGTTCCATTCACTCACCACCCTCTGAGTGAAAAACCTACCCCTGACATCTCCTTTGTATTTGCTTCCCTGCACCTTAAATCTGTGTCCTCTCGTAGTGACCATTTCAGCTCGGGGAAATAGTCTCTGAGAGTCCACCCTATCTATTCCTCTCAACATTTTATAAACCTCTATCAGGTCGCCTCTCAACCTACGTCTCTCCAGTGAGAAGAGTCCCAGCTCCCTCAACCTATCTTCATAAGGCCTGCCTCCCAATCCAGGCAGCATCCTTGTAAATCTCCTCTGAACTCTCTCAATAGCCTCTACATCCTTCTATAATGAGGCGACCAGAACTGCGCACAATACTCCAAATGGGGTCTGACAAAAATCTTATAGAGCTGCATCATTACCTCCTGACTCCTAAACTCTATTCCTCGATTAATGAAGGCCAGTACACCATACGCCTTCTTGACCACTTCCTCCGACTGCGAGGCCAATTTAAGAGTCCTATGGACCCGGACCTCGAGATCCTTCTGCTCTACAACACAGCTAAGACTCCTACCCCTTATATTGTACTCCTTCATCCCATTATTCCTGCCAAAATGGACCACTACACATTTATCCGCATTGAAGTCCATCTGCCACTTCTCCGCCCAGTCTTGCAACCTGTCGATGTCATGCTGCAACTTCTGACATCCCTCCAGACCATCCACAACACCACCGACCTTTGTATCGTCGGCGAACTTGCTAACCCATCCCTCCACTTCCTCATCCAGGTCATTTATGAAAATGACAAACAGCAGGGGTCCCAGAACAGATCCCTGGGGCACTCCACTGGTTACCGACCTCCATGAGAACAAGACCCATCCACAACCACTCTCTGCCTTCTGCCGGCAAGCCAGTTCTGGATCTACGAGGCCAAAGCCCCTTGGATCCCATGCCCTCTCACCTTCTCCAGAAGCCTTGCATGGGGGACCTTATCAAACGCCTTACTAAAGTCCATGTACACTACGTCCACCACCCTTCCTTCGTCAATGTGTTCAGTCACATTTTCGAAGAACTCAACTAGGCTCGTAAGGCATGACCTGCCCTTGACAAAACCATGCTGACTATTTCTAATCAGTCCAAACTTCTCCAAATGTTCATATATCTTATCCCTCAGAAGCCTCTCCATCAGCTTACCAACCACTGAAGTCAAACTCACCGGTCGGTAATTTCCTGGACTATCCCTGTTCCCTTTCTTAAAGATAGGAACCACATCCGCAATCCTCCAATCCTCCGGAACCTCACCCGTTTCCATGGACGACGCAAAGATCATCGCCAGGGGCTCTGCAACCACTTCCCTCACCTCCCACAATAACCTGGGGTACATCCCATCCGGTCCCGGCGACTTGTCTATCTTGATAGAATTTAACAGGTCTAACACATCCTCTTTCCTAACATCCACATACTCAATCTTTTCCGTATGCCTCAAACCTGCAGTGCAATCTCCCAGTTCACTTTCCACTGTGAATACCGAGGCAAAGTACTCGTTAAGCACCTCTGCCATTTCTTCCGGATTCACACAGACTTTTCCCCTTCACCTTTTATAGGCCCTATCCCTTCTCTTCTCATCCTTTTACTTTTCACATATTTGTAGAAGGCCTTGGGATTCTCCTTAATCTTACCTGCCAAGGCCTTCTCATGACCCCTTCTGGCTCTCCTAATTTCCTTTTTAAGTTCCCTTCTACACACCTTATACTCCTCTAGATCCCTAACATCTCCTAGCTCTCTGAACCTTTTATATACCTTTTTTTTCTTCCTAACTAGGTTCACCACTACCTTCGTGCACCACGGTTCCCGCGTCCTACCAGAACCTCCTTGACTCCTCGGAACGTTGTCTTGCAGTGCCCTAGACAAACATTCCTTGAAAAACTGCCACAATCAAGTCTCTGTAATGGCCACTATATCACACTCCCAATCAGCAATCCACACCCTAAGCTCATCTACCTTATTTACTACACTCCTGGCATTAAAATAGACACACCTCTATGTCAGGATATTTCCCTTTTCTACCACCCACCTAACCCCCCTCTCAGAGTGCCTACAGTCCTTCCCTACCTGGGAACTAATCTCCTTATTCACCGTCCCATCGATATTCCCACCCCCCAGCTTTTCTAGTTTAAAGACTCCTCAGTAGCCCTAGCTAGTCTACCTGCCAAGATCTTAGTCCCCCTAGGGTTCAAGTGCCACCCGTCCTTACTGTACAGGTCGCACCTGCCCCTAAAGAGGTCCCAATGATCCATGAACCTGAATAAACCTGCTGAATAAACAGTAAATCTGCACAGTTACACAGTGAGTGATCCTTACCCTGCTGAATAAACAGTGACTCTGTACAGTTACACAGTGAGTGATCCTTACCCTGCTGAATAAACAGTGACTCTGTACAGTTACACAGTGAGTGATCCTTACCCTGCTGAATAAACAGTAACTCTGTACAGTTACACAGTGAGTGATCCTTACCCTGCTGATTAAACAGTGACTCTGTACAGTTGATGTCCCTACTGATTTCACCTCTGGGAAGTGCACCCATCTCCAGCTCCTCAAAAACCACATGAGGGAACTGGAGCTGGAGCTGGATGAACCTCGGACCATTTGGGGGACAGAGGTGGTCATAGATAGATGCTTCAGGGATATAGTTACTCCGAAGAATGAAGATAGATGGGTGATGGTGAAAGGGGCTGGGAGAAAGCAGTTGGCGCAGGGATCTCTTGTACTTGTTCTCTTGGCAACAAGTATACCGCTTTGGATATTGTTGGGAGGGGCGAAGACCTATCAGTGGTAAGCCACGGTGACCTGCACTAAGTTTGTCCCTATGGCTCAGAAGGGAAGGGGGAGAGCAGGAGAGCAATAGTAATTGGAGACTCAATAGTTAAAGGGACAGTTAAGAAATTCTGTGGCAGTGAAAGAGACTCACAGATGGTTTGCTGCCTCCCGGCTGCAAGAGTCCATGATGTCTCGTACGGTGTTTTCAGGATCCTTAAGAGAGAGGGGGAACAGTCACAAGTTGTGGTACACTTTAGTAAGAGAAGGGATGGGTATTTAAAACAGGAATTTAGGAAGTTAAGGTGGAAGCTGAGAGCCAGGACAAAGCATGTTGTCATCTCTGATTTGATGCTGATGCCACAGGCTAGTGAGTTGAGGAACAGGGGATGCAGGGATGGTGTAGGAGAGAGGGTTTCATTTACATGGATAATTGGAGCACATTCTAGGGAAGATGGGATCTGTACAAACAGGACAGTTTGCACCTGAACCAGAGGGGCAGCGACATCCTGGGAGGGAAATTTGCTATGGCTCTTCCAGGGATTTAAACGAATTTGTCAGGAGGATGGGAAAATGAGCTGTAGCCCAGAAGCCAGTGGTGAGTGGAGTGAAGTAATGAAGACGATACCAAGGTAACACTAGTGTACGGGCAGACAGAAAGGCAGATTGAAATGTATCTACATCAATGCAAGGAGCACCAGAATAAGGAGGGTGAACTTGGATGTGGATTGGTACTTGGAACTATGATGTTGTGGCCATTACGGAGACATGGTTAGAACAGGGACAGGAATGGTTGTTGGCAGTTCCGGGTTATAGATGTTTCAGTAAGAGTAGGGAAGGTGGTAAAAGAGATGGAGGAGTAGCGTTGTTAATCAAGGATAGTTTAACAGCTGCTGAAAGGCATTTCGAGAGGGATCTGCTGAGGTAATATGGGCTGAAGTTAGAAATAGGAAAGGATCGGTCACATTGTTAGGAGTTTTCTATAGGCCCCCAAATAGTATTAGAGATGTGGAGGAGGAAATGGCAAAGCAGATTATGGATAGGTGTGGAGGTCACAGGGTAGTTATCATGGGTGAGTTTAACTTTCCAAATACTGATTGGAACCTTTATAGGTCGAATAGTTCAGATGGGACACTTTTTGTACAGTGTGTGCAGGAGGATTTCCTGACACAATATGTGGATAAGCCGACAAGAGATGGGGCTACATTGGACTTGGTACTGGGTAATGAACCGGGCCAAGTGTTAGATTTGTTTGTGGGAGAGCACTTTAGAGATTGTGACCACAATTCAGTGTCCTTCATTATTGCAATGGAGAGGGATAGGGTCACACGACAGGGCAAGGTTTATAATTGGGACAGGGATAATTATGATGTGATTGGGCAAGAATTAGGGAGCATAAGATAGGAACAGAAACTGTCAGGTACGGGCACAAATGAAAAGTGGAGCTTGTTCAAAGAACAAATACTGCATGTCCTTGACAGATATGTCCCTGGCAGACAGGGAGGAAATGTCCGAGTGAAGTTCACAAAGGAGGTTGAATGTCTTGTCAAGATGAAAAGGGAAGTGTATATAAGGATGAAAAAACAAGGTTCAGTTGATTTGCTTGAGGTTACAGGGTAGCAAGGAATGAGTTTAAAAAAGAGCTTGGGAGAGCTAAGAGGGGGCATGAGAAGTCCTTGGGTTGGATTAAGGCAAACCCTAAGGCTTTTTACTCTCATGTGAGAAATAAAAGAATGACTCGGGTGAGGTTAGGGCCAGTGAAGGATAGTAGTGGGAACTTGTGCACGGAGTTGGAAGAAATAGGTGAGGCATTGAATGAATACTTTTCTTCAGTGTTCACTAAGGAGAGGGGCCACGTTTTTGAGGATGAGAGTGTGATACAGGCTGATAGGATGGAGGAGGTAGATATTCCGAAGGAAGATGTATTAGCAATTTTGAAAAACCTGAAGGTGGATAAGTCTCCTGGGCCAGATGGAATATATCCTAGGATTCTTTGAGAGGCAAGGGATGAGATTGAGGAGCCTTTAGCTTTGATTTTTGGGTCCTCACTGTCAACAGGGATAGTACCAGAGGACTGGAGAGTGGCAAATGTTGTTCCTCTGTTTAAGAAAGGAAATTGGAATGAGCCTGGTAATTGTAGGCCGATTAGTCTAACTTAGATGGTTGGTAAGTTAATGGAAAAGGTCCTGAGGAATAGGATATATGACCATTTGGAAAGACCAAAGAACAACACAGCATGGGAAACAGGCTCTTTGGCTCAACAAGCCTGTGCCGCCATTTTAACATTCAGTGAATGCCTCATCTACCTTCTTCTACCTATGACTTTTCTCTATGCCATATTTGGGGAGGTCTAATTTAGGGACAATTTGTTAACACCAATCAGCCTAAAAGCACCTTTTTGGGGTGTGGGAGGAAACCGGAGCACCCAGGGAAAACCCACACAAGCACGGGGAGAATGTGCAAACTCCCACAGACACAGACCTAAGTCGGAGATCCAACCCAGGTCCATGTATCTGCATAGCAAATAGTGATAGTCAGTGAGCTGTCATGTTGCCCATCAGTTGGTCCAGTTTAAGTGTACAAAGATGCAGCTTAATCTGGGATAGTCAGCATAGATTTGTGAAGAGTAAGTCTTGCCTCACAAATTTGATTGAATTATTTGAGGAGATAAATAAGTCTGTAGATGAAAGTAGAGCAGTTGATGTTGTATACATGGATTTTAATAAGGCATTTTGTAAGGTTCCCCATGGTACACTGATGAAGAAAGTAAGTACGTGTGAGATTGAGGGAAATTTGGCCAATTACTCATTAGATTCTAATCAGTAATCTGTAAACTGTCTGTGCTGTTATGCCATCTGTCTGAGGCCAAACTCTCCATTCACCTGATGAAGGGGCAAACCCTGAAAGCTTGCGAGTTTACTATCAAATAAATTGGTTGGACTTTAACCTAGTGTTGTGAAACTTCTTGCTATCTCGTAGAAGACAGAGGGTGTGGATGGAAATTTTCAGGCTGGAGACCAGTTACCAGTGGTGTAACCACAGGGGTCAGTGCTGGGTTCTCTGCTATTTATGATTTTTATCAATGACTTGGAGGAGGGGGTTGAAGGGTGGCTTAGTAAATCTGTGATGACACCATGAGTAGTGGATGAGATGAAGGGCTGTTGTAAGCTGCAAAGAGATATTGATAGGATACAGAGCTGGACCGCAAAATGGCAGATGAAGTTTAACTCTGATAAGTGGGAGGTGATTCATTTTGGTAGGACAAACTTGAATGTGGATTACAGGGTGAACGGCAGAGGTTCTGAGGAATGTGGAGGAACAGAGCGATCTTAGGGTTCATATCCAAAGATCTCTGAAGGTTACCATTCATGTGAATGGAGCCCTGAAGAAATAGTGTCTTAGCGTTTATTAACAGAGGGTTTGAGTTTTAGAGCTGTGGGGTTATGCTGCAATTGTACAGGACCTTGGTAAGACTACATTTGGAATATTGTGTGCAGTTCTGGTCACCTCACAATAAGAAGGATGTGGAAGCATTGGAGAGAATGCGGAGGAGATTTACCAGAATGCTGCCTGGTTTGGAGGGTAGGTCTTATGAGGAAGGGTTGAGGGAGCTGGGGCTTTTCTCTTTAGAGAGGAGGAGGATGAGCGGTGACTTAATAGAGGTTTATAAGATGATGAGGGGCATAGATAGAGTGAACATGCAGAGACTATTTCCTCGGGTGGATGTAGCTATTACTAGGGGGGCATAACTATAAGGTTCATAGAGGGAGATATAGGAGGGGTGTCCAAGATAGGTTCTTTACTCAGCGAGTGGTTGGGGTGTGGAACACACTGCCTCCTAAGATAGTGGAGTCGGACACTTTAGTAACTTTCAAACGATTATTGGATAGGCACATGGAGCACTCCAGAATTATAGGGAGAGGGATAGCTTGACTTCGCTTTCAGACAAAGCTCAACACAACATTGAGAGCTGAAGGGCCTATACTGTAACTGTACTGTCCTATGATCTTTCTTCAAGTTACACAGTGAGTGATCCTTATCCTGAATAAACATATAAGATGATTAGACGTTTAGATAGGGTGGACAGTGATAGCCTTTTTCCTAGGATGGAGAAAGCTACAACGAGGGGACATAGCTTTAAATTAAGGGGTGGTAGTTATAGGACAGATGTCAGAGGTAGGTTCTTTACCCAGAGGGTGGTAAGGGTATGGAATGCCCTGCCTGCTGCAGTTGTAGATGCGCCAACTTTGGTGGCGTTTAAGAGGTTAGTAGATAAGTTTATGGATGAAAAGGGAATGGTTTAGGTTAGAGGGTCACTGCTTTTTCTTAATTGGTTGGCGCAACATTGAAGGCTGAAGGGCCTGTTCTGCGCTGTTATGTTCTATGTTCTATGTTCTAAACAGTGACTCTGTACAGTTACACAGTGAGTGATCCCTTACCCTGCTGAATAAACAGTGACACTGTACAGTTACACAGCGAGTGATCCTTACCCTGCTGAATAAACAGTGACTCTGTACAGTTACACAGCGAGTGATCCTTACCCTGCTGAATAAACAGTGACTCTGTACAGTTACACAGCGAGTGATCCTTACCCTGCTGAATAAACAGTGACTCTGTACAGTTACACAGTGAGTGATCCTTACAAACAACAAAGAACAAAACAGCACGGGAAACAGGCCCTTCAGCCCAACGAGCCCACACCGCCACCCTGATGTTCCCACCTCTACCCGCAATCCCTGTCCATGTTTATAGATCTATGGATTAAAAACCAAATTTGAGACAATTTAGGGAGAATTTGTTTCACCAATTAGCCTAAGAGCACATCTTTGGGATGTGGGAGGAAACCGGAGCACCCGGAGAAAACCAACGCAAGCACGGGGAGAATGCGCAAACTCCCACAGACACAGGCCCAAATCCATGTATCTGCACAGCACAGCGATAGTCACTGAGCTGTCGTGTTGCCCCATCAAATGGTCCAGGTCAAGCGTACACTAACGACGTGAAGCACTAGGATACTCTCAAAAAAATCCAAGAGCAGCCCTCTCACGACCCATCGTGTTTATGCCCCTCGTTAGACAACAAGGTGGACCAAAGCATCTGTAGGATAAAAACAAGTACATCAATATCATCATCTATTTACACACTTCCCAGGGACTCCCAAGGTTCATGATCCCTATTTTAAATCAGTTTTCTATACCCCTCCATTCCTATTCTGTTCACTTGCCCATCTAAGTATTTCTTAAATAACTCCAGAGTACCTGCCTCCACCACTTTACTTGGCAGCGCATTCCATACCCCCACCACTCTCTGTGTGAAAAAACTCCCTCTAGCATACAAATTATACCTTACCCCCCTCGCCCTGAGCCCGTGACCCCTCGTGTATTCGAGTCCATCCTAGGAAAAAGCTTAACCCTGTTTACTCTATCTACACCCCTCATAATCTTGTACACCTCTATTAGATCTCCTCTAAGTCTACGTCTTTCTAAGGAAAACAATCCCAATTTGCCTAACTCTCCTCGTAACTCAGACCTTCCATACCAGGCAGCATCCTGGTAAACCTCCTCTGCACTCTCTCCAGACTCTCCACGTCCTTCCGGTAGTAAGGCGACCAGAACTGGACACAGTATTCCAAATGAGGTCTGACCAACGTTTTATACAACTGCAATATTAGAAGCTAGCTCTTGTACTCTATACCCCTTCCTATAAAGGCTAGCATACTATATGTTTTCTTCACAACCTTCTCCACTTGCTCTGCCACCTTCAGAGACTTGTTCACCTGCACCCCCAGGTCCCTCTGCATTTCTATACTCATAATAGGTCTACCCTTTATCATATACCTCCCCCCTACTTACCCTGCTAAATAAACAGTGATTGTGTTCAGTTACACAGTGAGTGACCCTTACCCTGCTGATTAAACAGTGACACTGTACAGTTACACAGTGAGTGACCCTTACCCTGCTGATTAAACAGTGACACTGTACAGTTACACAGTGAGTGATCCTTACCCTGCTGAATAAACAGTGACTCTGTACAGTTACACAGTGAGTGATCCTTACCCTGCTGAATAAACAGTGACACTGTACAGTTACACAGTGAGTGATCCTTACCCTGCTGAATAAACAGTGACACTGTACAGTTACACAGTGAGTGATCCTTACCCTGCTGATTAAACAGTGACACTGTACAGTTACACAGTGAGTGGCCCTTACCCTGCTGATTAAACAGTGACACTGTACAGTTACACAGTGAGTGATCCTTACCCTGCTGATTAAACAGTGACAGTACAGTTACACAGTGAGTGATCCTTACCCTGCTGAATAAACAGTAACTCTGTACAGTTACACAGTGAGTGACCCTTACCCTGCTGATTAAACAGTGACTCTGTACAGTTACACAGTGAGTGATCCTTACCCTGCTGAATAAACAGTGACTCTGTACAGTTACACAGTGAGTTTACCCTTAAACAGTGACTCTGTACAGTTACACAGTGAGTGATCCTTACCCTGCTGAATAAACAGTGACTCTGTACAGTTACACAGTGAGTGATCCTTACCCTGTACTGTAATTACACAGTGATGTTACCTGTGTTAACAGCTCTGTACAGTTTACACAGTGAGTGATCCTTACCCTGCCAGTGACACTGTACAGTTACACAGTGAGTGATCCTTACCCTGCTGAATAAACAGTAACTCTGTACAGTTACACAGTGAGTGATCCTTACCCTGCTGAATAAACAGTAACTCTGTACAGTTACACAGTCCTTACCCTGAATAAACAGTGACTCTGTACAGTTACACAGTGAGTGATCCTTACCCTGAAATAAACAGTGACTCTGTACAGTTACACAGTGAGTGATCCTTACCTGAATAAACAGTGACTCTGTACAGTTACACAGTGAGTGATCCTTACCCTGCTGAATAAACAGTGACTCTGTACAGTTACACAGTGAGTGATCCTTACCCTGAATAAACAGTAACTCTGTACAGTTACACAGTGAGTGATCCTTACCCTGAATAAACAGTAACTCTGTACAGTTACACAGTGAGTGATCCTTACCCTGAACAGAGAGATTTGGATCCATGCCTGAAGATTCATGCCTTGTGAACGTGTATCTATATATAACTTGGAAAAGCTGCTGAATTTTTTTAAATCCTGGAGTTTAAAGTGAATAATCCTTACCCGACTAAATTAGCAGTAATTCAGGGAACCAGAGATTCGAGGCAAGTGCAGAGACTGTGTGCTGGCAACAGCTGTTTGACTGGCTTAAATATAGGACATTTTGATTTTGGGACTGTTTTCCGGGACCCTTAATTTTGCCTGTGTTTTTGTGGTATTTTGACTCTTATTGCCCCTCCTCCTGGAGCAGGCTGCTGACACGTCCTGAGAAAGAGCCAGAGAAATACTGACATCATTCCAGTTATTCACAATTAGCAGTGACATAGGCTGGGGGCGAAGAGGTACAGGGAGGGAGAAAAGGACAGGGAGGGAGGGAGGAGGGCAGGGAAGGAGGGAGGGAGGACAGGGAGGGAGGGAAGAGGTACAGGGAGGGATGGAGGGGGACAGGGAGGGAGGGGTAGGGCAAAGGGGGGAGTGAGGAGGACTGGGATGGAGGGAGGAGGGCAGGGAGGGATGGAGGGGACAGGGAGGGATGGAGGAGGACAGGGAGGGAGGGAGGGGGACAGGGAGGGAGGGGGTGCAGGGACAGGTGTGATATTTGTGTAGTGGGAGAAGTTTGATATTATGATATGGCAAGGAGAAGGGATAAGATATAGTATGGGCAGGGGATTGGTGGGAAGGGGAGGAGGTGAGATATAGAAATGGGGATATGATGTAGGCAGGAGATGGGGTGAGATATGTTGTGTGTATTCAGTTTATAGTTTTGGAATGGACTGAGAATAAAGGATAATCACTCTCATAACAAATTTCTTGACAAATACCACAGTTATCTTGAGATTGTGTCCCCATGTTTGGAATCAAATGAGACATTAAACTCCATGCTGCAGGAACTCCTTTATTTTGACAATTCGAATTTACAACCACTTTTTCCTTTCCTTAATCTCGGTTCAAACTGCAGTGATTGAGTTCCTCTACCACCCTGTTCAGTATCAGTGGATTCATTAGATATGTTTACCTTCATTCTGTACTGTCTGGAAACAAAGCACCCTATTTTGCTATTTTATTAGTAGCTGTGTGAGGCTGCGATGATTCTCAATTCCATTGTTTTCTTTGATTTGTGATGCAGATTTTGCTTACAAAATGCTGTTATATTTTCACATCTCCTCAATTCTAGAACAGGAGCACAATGCTATACTGATGCTATTTCAGATTAAGATATACAATATTAACGTATGTCAGGAATAAATGAGTATCGCGTGGGGCTTAATCTGTTTTTCTAATATGAACACAAGCAGAGTGTTAGAGGAATTATACCGACAGCTGCTGTTTTTTATACCATTCTACTTGTCCATGGTAGGCAGCCCCCATTCTCTAATCTCCTGCATTCTGTTAACCGCAGGCTCTACTGCCAAGCTGCCAGTCCTTGGCGTCACACCTTACTGCCTTTAAAGATTGCTCCACAGAGAGCCAGAGAAATGGCAATTTCACATGATGCAGGCTGGCAGCATTTGGGAACAGAAAGTTAGAACTGGTGCCAAGATATTCCCCAGAGAGCAAGAAAGAGAGAGAGAGAGAGAGAGAGAGAAAGAGAGAGAGGCAGACTGACAGAGATGGAGAGACAGAATGAGAGGGAGAGGGGACGAGAGATCTACATGGACACAGAGAAACAGAATCTGCAATTCAAGTCTGGGGAACCAGGGCAATTAATAGATAGGTTAATGACTGGCTGTTGTGTACTTGGAGGTGGGTTGAGCTCTGAGACAAGCATGTAAACTAGAGGCATGTTTCTTTTTGAATGCAGTAGAATGCACTATGTAAATGAGATGGTTATTACACCAATGTTCATCAAGCTGAGCTGAGAAGACATTAATAGCCTGATGAATATGCATGTGAATTTGTTAATTAAGTTAATTATTCTGCTGAAATGCATTTGTCTTCCAAGGACATTTTCCCAATGATTTCTACATGCTTCAGCCATTAGTCATGCTATCTATTATCTGAAATGAGTTCGGCATTAGTTGCAAGGGGAACAAAAGTTTAGATTTTTTTATAAGGAAAGTTCCAAAGTTATGTGTGTTTGAATTTTTGTCAGTGCTGCTCGAGTGGTCAGGAGTGGATTCGCCAATAGAATAAATGGAGGAAGTTTTTTTTTCTCTTGCCCTGACTTTCCAACACATTAATTAATTGCTGCAGCCAATTAATTGTACCTGAGTGCAGGAGCAGGATTCTAATTGCCATGCAATGCTTGTAACCACAAAGCACATGAAACCTGCTGGAGTGAGAAGGCAGGAAACTTTGAAAAACAGAAGTGGGGCTGGGGGTGAGTCAGAGAAGATGGAGGTAATGAGGAAAAGGACACAATAATAGGGAGAGATAATAACAAAGGAAGGCAGAGGGAGGAGAAGACAAAGGGAAAAGGAGTAAGAAAGACAAAGGAGAGATATGGGGATAGATAAAGAAGTTTACAAGCATGTGCAGCCACTGAAGATTTAATTACTTTTATACTTTGTACAGTTGACACTTCCTGAACTGTGTTATTTATTGGAGCTACTTCCTATTTCTTACAATCATAGGTGATGGAGGTTTATTTTTGATTATTGTTCAGACTATAACCATGCATGGTCTCTCAGTTGTTGAAATTACTGCTGATTGTGGTGACAATGGCCCTCAGCTCCAACCTCTTTTACCATTGATGGGTGAGGAATCACATCTCACAACATTTCTCCTTAACTCTGAACATAGGAGAGGGACATTGGCTTCAGATTAATGCTGCCCGAATGATTTCGTGTTGAACCCCTACAAAAAGGAGAGACAACTTTACTCCCACTCTCTGGGCCCCTGAGCTGAAGGCTGAGGGCATCTACAACATTGCAGCAACTTACTAACCTGGCTGCTGACACCCTGAGCCCGGCATTAGCTTAGGGACTGATGGAGAATCTCAATCGTCTTCAACTCAATAACATGATCCAGGTTGTGGAGGATGAGCGACAAACCCAGTTACAGTTTAGTGTAGATTACCAGCAGTTATGCTCACATTGTGCACAGAACCCTTTTAATCACTCACTGATGTCAGGCTATGATAAATAACTAGAAAAGGGGTGATTTCTGGAAAGTTGCAGCAGGTTTGTCAGTGCTAGAGAGAAAAGGCAATGTGGTGCTTTGGTGCAAATAGTTCATGCAATTTGCCGCAAGGTGTGACCTGAAAGGGTTTAACTGCTGCATATTTTCAGCAGTATCTGTCTTTAATATTTTACCTTCCCTTTTATCTGCTGGAATCCCATTTCTCAATCAGTGGGAGATAGAGCCTCAGTGAGTGATCTTATTGTTGATATTGTGTGGCTTTATTCATATGCACTGGCAATGCTTATTTAATATCAAACCAAAATTTAAATTACAATATACTGCAAGGTAAAATTTTAAAGCAGAGTTTGAAACTGAATACAAATATTTAATAATTTAATCAGAATATCAGCTTGCAGGATTTTTCAGAGTGGGGTCAGTCATTTCAATTGTTGATAAATTCCCTGAGTTAACCTAGAAATTCTTCATTGAAAGAAACATTGATTAAATTGGGTTTGAGACTTCATACTGAGTTCAACAATTTCAGATCATTATTTCTGTCCAGTCTTTTTCATACTGTAGCTATTTGTAATAATTCTGCTTTATCCCAATTACATCCTAAACAGATCTTTTGTTTCTTTAATTGTCCTATTAACATCCCCCTTGATTTGCACCATCAGTCCTCTTCTTATCTAATGTTTCCTGTTTCCCACTGTATTACAAATCTTCTGTTTTGATTTTCCTTCCACTCCCCCTTTTCAGTTTATTACGTTTAATTTAGGAATATAGAAAGTGGAAGCAGAAGGAGGCCATTTGGCCCTTCAAGCTTGTTCCGTCATTCATTTTGGTTTTGGCTGATCATCGAATTCAATCTCCTAATTTCCCCTTTCCCTCCAATCCCTTTTCCACTTCTGATGATGGTTCTCTCTCCACAGTTATTGCCTGACCTGCAAATATCTGACATCTCAAACTTTGAAATTTGGAATATAATTTCCCCAAATGTTCCACAGGTTCTTGCAAAACCGTCGTTTCCCCAGCCTGTCACATTCTGTTTGTAACTGTAAGACAAAGCTGAAATGATGAAATTAAAATCTAATCTGAGTTTTGATGATGTACAGAATGACAAGAGAGTTACTATACAGTTTAATCTCTTCAAACTTCAGGAACTTGAACCTTTAACAGGGAGGAGTTCCTAACTGGGACATGAGTAATGTCCGACAGTTGGAAACACTGAGGTCTGGATATAATGTGTTCCAATTCTTGCCCAGTAGGGCTGAGACCTGATGGGGTCGCATGAAACCATGATCACCTGGCAGGAGACAGTGGGTATGGATAAAATATTCTTTTGGAGAGTTAGTGCAGACTTGATGGCCAAATGGTCTCCTTCTCCATTATAGGGATTCTAATGATTACATTGATAAATGAGGAAAGCATCTTGATAAGATCAGACAAGTACATCCACAGAGTCATTGCCTTGGTGACATATGGCTTAGGAATTTTGAGGGCAAATCTCTTTGCTGATGCAGACAGATCCTTATTAATCAAAAGCTGTCAACAAATAGCCACTCTGAGAAATGGATAGAGAACTGTTTCCTGACTCAGGCAAGGTCACAAAGACTCTCCACCAACAAAGGTTGAGCTTTTCTCCTTGAAGCTTCTATTTTAATAGGGAGCTGCCAACTTACTGTAATAAATCATCACAGAACCAACCCAACTCTCACCAGCTGAACCTTGAGACACCGATGGAGGGTGTAAGGATCCTTGTCACAGCCAGATTATTGGATGAAAGTGATGGAGGCTGGATTTGGAGGCATGAAGATTTGGAGCAAGAGATTGGAGGAAATGTGTAGAGATTGGGATGGACATTGGGATCTGCAGATCAGATGGGATGTTATTCCCTGTTTTGGCTACCTGAAACATTGTGGAAATAGTAAGGCTAAGCAGAGGAGCCTCCAGAATATTTTACAAGTAGCTGAGTGCATCTTTAACTGATATGATTGGATTTTGCAGTGTTTTAGGTTTGGAGCACCCTTTATGAAGATTACTGTGCCTGAAAGAACACAGTACATCAACACTCACTGCTTATTTCCCCTAAAGGCTGGGAGAATTAATTACATTTTTAAAGATGATAGAAGCATTCCCCATCATTGCTGACATCATGCTGCACTGAGTCAAGGCCCAAGATCAGATACTGAAACTGTCTGAATAATCAGTAAATAAAGCAGTTCCAAATCTTTGTCTGTGAATATTACCCCTGTCCTTCTCACTCGTCTGCTGCTTGAATGTTGTTATTTCCAGAAATAAAGACAGAAATTCCAATGAGAAAGGTTTGATTTTTGGTGCTGAAGGGAGGTATAATCCTAACTTTCACTGAGGGTTTGACCTGATTGGACCCTAGCAGGAGTTAGACTGATTGATGCAACCAGATCTGTGGCATATGTTCTGGACCAGGCTTGGACAGACGCACTGATCACACTGAAAGCAGAATCATGTGAAATGTAAAGTAAAGAGGACAATTAAAGAGTCCAATGTGAGGATAAAGATATCTCAGACCAAGAAGAACTGGAGTTAAAATTGTAGATTTAAGATGCAGACAAAAATTTTAACTATGAACAGAGCAGTCCATCACAATGGCCTTTGTCTAATGAGTGCAGCATTTTAGGCATTGTCAGTGCCAGGGAACAGCTCTGGAGCATTCCTGGGGAAAAGGGAGAAGCTGTACCAGTTCTGGTGGCCACATTATAGGAAGGTTGTGGAAGCATTGGAAAGGGTGCAGAGGAGGTTTACCAGGATGTTGCCTGGTATGATGGGTAGGTCTTATGAGGAAAGGCTAAGGGACTTGAGATTATTTTCATTAGAGGGAAGAAGGTTAAGATGTGACCTAATAGAGGCATATAAGATGATCAGAGGACTAGATAGGGTGGACAGTGAGAGCCTTTTTCCTCGGATAGTGATGGCTAACATGAGGGGACATAGCTTTAAATTGAGGGGTGGTTATTATACAACATAGAACATAGAACATTACAGAGCAGAACAGGCCCTTCGGCCTTCAATGTTGCGCCGACCAATTAAGAAAAAGCAATGACCCTCTAACCTAAACCATTCCCTTTTCGTCCATAAACTTATCTACTAACCTCTTAAATGCCACCAAAATTGGTGCATCTACAACTGCAGCAGGCAGGGCATTCCATACCCTTACCACCCTCTGGGTAAAAAACCTACCTCTGACATCCATCCAATAACCACCACCCCTTAATTTAAAGCTATGTCCCCTCGTGCTAGCTTTCTCCATCCTAAGAAAAAGGCTATCACTGTCCACCCTATCTAAACCTCTAATCATCTTATATGTTTCAATAAGGTCTCCTCTTAGCCGCCTTCTTTCTAACGAAAACAACCTCAAATCCCTCAGCCTCTCTTCATAAGACCTGCCCTCCATACCAGGCAACATCCTGGTAAACCTCCTCTGTACCCTCTCCAATGCCTCCACATCTTTCTTATAATGCGGGGACCAGAACTGTACACAATACTCCAAGTGCGGCCGCACTAGAGTTTTGTACAGTTGCAACATGACGTTGCGGCTCCGAAATTCAATCCCCCTACCAATAAAAGCTAAGACTCCGTATGCCTTCTTAACAACCTTATCGACTTGATTGCCAACTTTCAGGGATCTATGCACATATACACCAAGATCCCTCTGTTCATCAACACTATTAAGAGTCCTACCATTAGCCCTATACTCTACACATTTGTTATTCCTGCCAAAGTGAATTACCTCACACTTTTCCACATTAAACTCCATTTGCCACCTCTCGGCCCAGCTCTGCAACTTGTCCAAGTCTCTCTGCAAACTATAACACCCCTCTTCACTATCTACCACTCCTCCGACTTTGGTGTCATCCGCAAATTTACTAATCCATCCTTCAATACCCTCATCCAGATCATTTATAAAAATTACAAACAGCAGGGGCCCCAAAACAGATCCCTGAGGTACTCCACTTGTAACCGAACTCCACGATGAATAATTTCCATCAACAACCACCCTCTGTCTTCTATCAGCTAGCCAATTCCTAATCCAATTAGCTAAATCACCCTTAATCCCATACATCTGCATTTTCTGCAGAAGCCTTCCATGGGGCACCTTATCAAACGCCTTACTAAAGTCCATATATACCACATCAACTGCCTTACCCCCATCCACCTCTTTGGTCACTTTTTCAAAAAACTCAGTAAGATTAGTAAGGCACGACCTACCCTTCACAAAACCATGCTGACTATCCCCAATCAATTCATTTCTCTCTAAATAACTATAAATCCTATCCCTAATAATTCTTTCCAATACTTTGCCCACAACAGAAGTAAGACTCACCAGTCTATAATTCCCAGGAAAGTCTCTATTCCCCTTCTTGAACAATGGGACCACATTCGCTATCCTCCAGTCTTCTGGCACTATACCCGTAACCAACGACGACCTGAAGATCAGAGCCAGAGGCTCTGTAATCGCCTCTCTCGCCTCCCCGAGAATCCAAGGGTAAATCCCGTCCGGCCCAGGGGACTTATCTGACTTCAAACCGTCAAGAATATCTAGCACATCCTTCTTATCTACTTCAATACTTTCCAGTTTGCAACCCTGTATCCCAGTGTTCTCCACAACTACATTTACATCTCCCTGCGTGAATACCTAAGAGAAATATTTGTTCAGTGCCTCCCCAATCTCTTCAGGCTCCACGCACAACTTCCCACTGCTGTCTCTGACTGGCCCTAATCTTGCCCTAACCAATCTTCTATTCTTAACATATCTAAAGAAAGCTTTAGGATTCTCCTTGATCCTATCAGCCAAAGTCTTCTCGTGTCCCCTTTTAGCTCTCCTCAACTCACTCTTTAGCTCCCTCCTGGCTAATCTATAGCTATCCAGTGCACTAACTGAGCCTTTAAGCCTCATCCTGACATAAGCCTCCTTTTTCCTTTTAACCAGCGAATTAACTTTTTTAGTACATCATGGTTCCCTTACTTGACCATTTCCTCCCTGCCTGACAGGGACATACTTATCAAGGACTCGCAGTAGCTGTTCCTTGAATAAGCTCCACATTTCAGATGTTCCCAGTCCCTGTAGTTTCCTAGTCCAACCTATGCACCCTAATTCCCTCCTTATGGCCTCATAATTACCATTCCCCCAGCTATAACTACTGCCCCAAGCTTCATGCCTATCCCTATCCATCACTAAGGTGAACGTAACCGAATTGTGGTCACTATCACCAAAATGTTCACTAACTTCCAAGCCTAACACCTGGTCTGGCTCATTGCCCAGCACCAAATCCAATGTAGCCTCACCTCTAGTTGGCCTATCTACATACTGAGTCAAAAAACCTTCCTGCACACTTTGTATAAAAACTGACCCCTCTAACGAGCTAGAGCTATAGCTATTCCAATCAATATTAGTAAAGTTAAAGTCCCCCATAACAATTACCCTATTACTTTCACTCCTGTCCAGGATCGACTTTGCAATCCTTTCCTCTACCTCTCTAGAACTTTTAGGAGGTCTATAAAAGACTCCCAACAGGGTGACCTCTCCTCTCCTGTTTCTAATCTCAGCCCATACTACCTCAACAGACAAGTCCTCATCAACCTTCCTTTCTGTCACTGTGATACAGTCTTTGACTAATAATGCCATTCCTCCCCCCCTTCTACCTCCTTGTCTACTCCGACTGAAGCATTTGAACCTCGGAACCTGCAACAACCATTCCTTTCCCTGCTCTATCCATGTCTCTGCAATGGCCTCAACATTGAAGTTCCAGGTACTGATCCAAGATGCAAGTTCCTCCACCTTATTGCGAATACTTCTTGCATTAAAGTATACGCATTTCAAACCATGCCCTACTCCACCCGTGCGTTATAGGACAGATGTCAGAGGTAGGTTCTTTACTCAGAGAGTAGTAAGGGCGTGGAATGCCCTGCCTGCAACAGTAGTGGATTCGCCAACATTAAGGGCATTTTAAATGGTCATTGGATAAACATATGGATGATATTGGAATATAGTAGGTTAGATGGGTTTTACATTGACTTCACAGGTTAGCGCAACATCGAGGGTCGAAGATCCTGTGCTGCTCTGTAAAGATCTATGTTAACGGGAATTGACATGACCATTGGCACTGTCACTATCACATCTCATTGAGGATACTCTTCATCATGTTGTGTGGTACTATCACTGTGCTAAATGGAATAGATTCAGAACACATCTAGCTATTCAAGACTGGACATCCGAGTGGTGCTGTGGGCCACCAGCAGCAGCAGAACTATACTCGACTACATAGCTATCATATCCTTCAACTTCACCACAGGGGATCAATCCTGGCTCAATAAAGAGTGCGAAAGGACATGCCAGGAGTTCTAAAAATGAGGTGTCAGGCTAGTGAAGCTTGGACTACTTGCATGCCAAACAACAGAAGCAACACATAATACACCTAAGAAATCTCACAACGAACGGATCAGATCCAAGCTCTGCAGTCCTTTCACATCCAGTCAGAATAGTAGTGGACAATTAAACAACTCACTGAAGGAGGAGGCTCGACAAATATCCCCATGCTCAGTGATGGAGGAGCCCAGCATATCAGTGCAAAAGATATGGCTGAGCATTTACAATAATGTTCAACTAGAATTACTGATTGGATGATCCATCTCAGCCTCCTCCAATGATCCCCAGAATCTCAGATACCAACTCCAGCCAATTCGATTCACTCCCCGTGATAACAAGAAGTGGCTGAAGGCTCTGGATATTGCAAAAGCACTGGGCCCTGATAACATTCCCGCAATAGTTTTGGAGTCAGTGGGAATCAGGGGCAAAACTTCATTGGTTGGACTCAGGAAGATGGTTGTGGAGGTTGGAGGTCAATTATCTCAGTCCCCCAAGACATCTCTGCAGGAGTCTCTCAGGTTAGTGTCCAGGGCCCAACCATCTTCAGCTGCTTCATCAATGACCTTCCCTCCGTTATAAGATCAGAAGTGGGAATGTTCGCCGATGGTTGCACAATGTTCAGAACCATTCACAACTCCTCAGGAAATGAAGCTATTCATGTCCAAGTGCAGCAAGATCTGGACAATATTCAGGCTGGGGCTGATTAGTGACAAATAACATTCATTGCACAAAGTGCCAGGCAATGAACATTACCAATAAGTGAGTTTTGATTTGATTCATTTATTGTCACATGTAGTGGAACACAGTGAAAAGTATTGTTTCTTGCGCATTATAGAGACAAAACATAACACTCAGATACAAAGAGGAAAAAGGTAGGTGCAAAATGTAGTTTTGCAGTTACAGATGAAGATTAATATATGACAGGATGATTCAAAAGTCTGACAGCAGCAGGGAACAAGCTGTTCTTGAGTCAGTCGGTATGTGTTTTCAGACTTTTGTACCTTTCTCCTGAAGAAAGGTAGAAGAGAAAATATCCAGAGTGTGTGAGGTCCTTGATTATGCTGGCTGCTTTCCTGAGGCAGCAGGAAGTGTGGATAGAGTCAGTGAATGGGAGACTGGTTTCTGTGATGGACTGGGCTTTGTTCACAATCCTTGTAGTTTCTTGCATTCTTAGAGAGAGCAGGAGCCCATACCAAGCTGTGATACAAGCAAAAAGAATGCTTTGTATGGTGCATCTGTAAAAGATAGTGAGAGTTGGAGCTGACATGCCAAATTTTGTTAGTTTTCTGAGAAAGTAGAGGCATTGGTGGACTTTCTTAATTATAGTGTCAGCACGGGGGGACTAGGACAGGTTGTTGGTGATTTGAACACCTAGAAACTTGAAGCTCTCGACCATTTTCATTTTATCCCTGTTGATGTAAACTACATTTCCTGAAGTTGATGATAATCTCCTTCGTTTTGTTGACATTGAGGGAGAGAATATTGTCACCACACCAGTTCACCAGATTCTCTATCCCATTTCTATACTTTGTCTTGTCTTTGTTTGAGATCCAACCCACAATGGTGATGTCATCAGCAAATTTGAAAATGGAGTTGGAGTAGAATTTGTCACACAGTGATCGGTGTATAAGGAGTACAGTAAGCGGTTGAGGACACAGTCTTGCAAGGCACCAATGTTGAGAATGATTATGGAGGAGGTGTTGTTGCCTATCCTTACTGATCGGGGCTAGGAAGTTCAGATCCAATTGAAGAGGGAGGAGCCGAGCCCCAGCCCATGGAGTTTGGAGAGGAGTTTTGTAGGAATAATGGTGTTGAAGGCTGAGCTACAGTCTATGAGGAGGAGTCTGATATAGGTGTCTTTGTTATCCAGGTGTTTCTGGATTGAGCGTAGGGCCAGAGAGATGGCATCTGCTGTGGATCTGTTATGGCAATAGATGAACAGTAGTGGTCCAGGCAATCTGGGAGACCCAGTTAATGTGTGCCACACCTGGTCTTTCAAAGCACTTCATACTGTTGGATGTCAGATGCTGTCTTAATGACTGGGATGATGGTAATCTTCCTGAAACAGATAGGAACTTCAGATTGGTATAAGAAGTTTAAGTTTAAAGTTTATTTATCAATGTCATAAGTAGGTTTACATTAACATTGTAATGAAGTAACTGTGAAAATCCCCTAGTTGTCACACTCTGGCACCTGTTCGAGCACATTGAGAGAATGCAGCATGGGCAATATGCCTGACCAGCATGTTTTTTGGATTGGAGAAGGAAACCGGAGTACCTGGAGGAAACCCACGCAGACACAGGGAGAATCTGCAGACTCCGCACAGACAGTGACCCAAGCTGGGAATTGAACCTGGGTCCCTGGGGCTGTGAGGCAGCAGTGCTAACCACTGTGCCACCGCACCAGCCATGTTGGAGAATCAAGTAATGGTTAAATAATTCTGTATAATTTGAAGTTAAGACAAGGAATGGCATCATTCTGAAATTGAGTTTGTGTTTCCCATATTTATGTCTTTTCCTGATGTTTCTCCCACCCATCCCCAGTATCTGCAAGTGGTAAAAATATCTTTTTTGAAACAACTTTAATTAATCTTGACTTGATAATTAATTGCCATTGGACAGCGAATGGGAAAAAACAGCCTTTAGGGGTTTTTGTGAGGGAGAATTTTTTCAGGCTTTCTGTTTTCGATGAGGTATTGAAATGTACCAACATTAAATCTGACCATTCATTTCAATGGCTGGAAAAATGTGCATCACACGAAGTTCCGATTGCCTCACTTGGTATCGGTTCAGCCGAGGCTTCCAAGCAGATGACAACCTCTCGCTGACCCCCACTGACCATAGGATACATTCAGCCCATCGAGGAGGGTGCGTTTCTTTCCTTACTTGTCTTCAGCTCGTAGTCTGTTATTGTGTAGACCTTGCACTAATGGTGGATGTTCATGTGACCAGCTTTTGACATTATCATCAATGAATCACTAACATCGAGGCATTACCACTGACCAGAAAGTGAACCGGATGAGGTGGCCTCGCCTCCTGACTCCCCAAAGCCTGTCCACTATCCACAATACACAAGTCAGGAATGCGATGGAATATCCTCCACTTGCCTGGGCAAGTGCAGCTCCAACAATCCTCAAGAGACTCACTAGCAGCTCAAACAAAGCAGCTCCACTTGATTGGCACCCCATCCACCATCTTAAACTTTCACTTCTTCCACTACGTACTCACAGAGATAACCGTGTGCACCATCTACAAGATGCAGCAAATCACCAAACCCCCTTTGAAGGCACTTTTCTAAACTCATGACTTCTACCATCTAAAAAGGAAGCAAATACCTGGAATATCTCTGCCTGGAAGTTCCTTTCCAAGCCACTGACTATCCTGGAAATATATCTACTGTTCCTTCACTATCACTGGGTCAAAGTCCTGGAATTCACTCCCTAACAGCACTGTGGGTGTACCTACACCATATAGACTGCAGCAGGTTCAAGAAGGAACTCATCACCACCTTCCTGAGGAAGGCAACTCCCATAATCAATGGAAGATTTTTTAAAAATCACAGAACATTCAGTAATATTGTCAACATAGTCAAAGAGGAAAAGGAAGCATTTGTCAAAGCTAGCAGGCTGGGAACACAGGAAGCAAGTGTGGAATAGAAGGAAAGTAGAAAGAAACTTAAGCAAGGAGTAAGAAGAGCTAAAAGGGGTCATGAGAAAGCATTGGCCAGCAAGAATGAAGGAAAATCCCAAGGCTTTTTATACATATATAAAGAGCAAGAGGATAGCCAGGGATGGATTGGACCACTCAAGAACAGGGAAGAGAATCAATGCGTGGAGCCAGAGGAAATGGGCAAGGTATTAAAGAAGTGCTTTGCGTCAGTGTTCACCAAAGAGAACTTTGGACTTTAGTAAGGCATTCGATAAGGTGCCCCATGGAAGGCTTCTGCAGAAAATGCAGATGTATGGGATAGAGGGTGATTTAGCTAATTGGATTAGGAATTGGCTAGCTGATAGAAGACAGAGGGTGGCGGTTGATGGAAATTATTCATCGTGGAGTTCGGTTACAAGTGGTGTACCTCAGGGGTCTGTTTTGGGGCCCCTGCTGTTTGTAATTTTTATAAATGATCTGGATGAGGGTATTGAAGGATGGATTAGTAAATTTGCAGAGGACACTAAAGTCGGTGGAGTGGTAGATAGTGAAGAGGGGTGTTATAGTTTGCAGAGAGACTTGGACAAGTTGCAGAGCTGGGCCGAGAGGTGGCAAATGGAGTTTAATGTGGAAAAGTGTGAGGTAATTCACTTTGGCAGGAATAACAAATGTGTAAACTTACCCCTGACATCTCCTCTGTACTGCTCCCCAGCATCTTAAACCTGTGTCCTCTTGTAGTGACCATTTCAGCCCTTGGAAAATGCCTCTGAGAATCCACCCGATCTATACCTCTCAAAGACTTGTAAACCTCTATCAGGTCACCTCTCAACCTTCATCTCTCCGGGGAAAAAAGACTGAGTTCCCTCAACTTATCCTCAGAAGGCATGCCACTCAATCCAAGCAATATCCTTGCAAATCTCCTCTGCACCTTTTCAATAGCTTCCACATCTCTTCTGTAATGAGGGGACCAGAACTGCACACAGTACTCTAAGTGAGGTCTGACTAGGATCTTATAAAACTGCAGCATTATCTCCTGACTCCTAAATTCAATCTCTCGATTAATGAAGGCCAGTACACCACACGCCTTCTTAACCACATCCTCCACCTGCGAGGCCGATTTAAGAGTCCTATGGACCCGGACCTCGAGATCCTTCTATTCCTCTACACTGCTAAAGACTCCTACTCTTGATATTATACTCCTCCATCTCATTGGACCTGCCAAAATGGACCACCACATATTTATCTGAAGTCCATCTGCCACTTCTCTGCCCAGTCTTGCATCCTATCTATGTCTCGCTGCAACTTCAGACATCCCTCCAGATTATCCACAACACCACCAACTTTCGTATCGTCGAAGTGCCCTCCACTTCCTCATCCAGGTCATTTCTGAAAACAGCAAAGGTCCCAGAACAGATCCCTGGGGCACTCCACTGGTTACCGACCTCCATGCAGAAAAAGACCCATCCACAACCACTCTCTGCCTTCTGCAGGCAAGCCAGTTCTGGATCCACAAGGCAACAGCCCCTTGGATCCCATGCCCTCTCACTTTCTCAAGAAGTCTTGCATGGGGGACCTTATCGAACGCCTTGCTGAAATACATATAAACCACATCCACTGCTCTTCCTTCGTCAATGTATTTAGTCACATTTTCAAACAACTCAACCAGGCTCATAAGGCATGATCTGCCTTTGACAAAGCCATGCTGACTACTTTTGATCACACTAAACTTCTCTAAATGTTCATAAATCCTGACCCTCAGGATCCTCTCCGTCAACTTATCAACCACTGAGGTCAGACTCACGGGTCGGTAATTTCTTGGGCTATCCCGATTACCTTTCTTGAACATAGGAACCACATCCGCAAATCCTCCAATCCTCCGGAACCTCTCCCATCTCTATTGACGAAGCAAAGATCATTGCCAGAGGCTCTGTAATCTCTTCCCTCGCCTCCCACAGTAACCTGGGGTACATTCCATTTGATCCCAACGATTTATCTATCTTGATGCTATTCAAACCTTCCAACACATCCTCTTTCCTAATGTGCACATACTCAATCTTTTCAGTCCGCCGCAAGCCTGCAGTACAACCACTCAGATCATTTTCCACCATGAATACCAAGGTAACGTATTCATTAAGCACCTCTGCTATTTCTATCCGTTCTGTACAAACTTTCCCACCTTCACCTTTTATAGATCCTATTCCTTCACATCTCATCCTTTTACTCTTCACATATTTGTAGAATGCCTTAGGGTTCTCCTTAATCTTACCCGTCAAATCCTTCTCATCACCCCTTCTGGCTCTCCTAATTTCCTTAAGTTCCTTCCTACAATCCATATTCTTCTCTAGATCCTTAACAGTTCTCTGAAACTTCTGTACACCTTTCCTTTCTTTTTGACTAGGTTCATTACAACCTTTACCGTAGCCTATCAAAACCTCTCTGTCTCATTGGAACATTATCGTGCAGACCTCCAGACAAATATTCTTTGAAAATCTGCCAGCTTCCCTGAGAAAACCTCCTTCCAATTTACTGGTCTAATTTCCTGCCTGATGGCTTCATATTTCCCCTTACTCCAGACTTTCCTGGCCTGCCTGATCCTATCTTTTTCCAATGCTAGTGTAAAGAAGAGAGTTATGATCACTAGCCCCAAAATGCTCTCCCACCGAGAGATCTGACACTTGTCCTGGTTCATTACCCAATACCAGATCGAGTACAGCCTTTTCTCTCTTGACTTATCCACGTACTGTGTCAGGAAACCCCGTGAACACACCTAACAAACTCCTCCCCATCCAAACCCCTTACCCTAGGGATATTCCAGTCGATGTTTGGGAAATTAAAGTCTCTCATCACCACAACTCTGTTATTCCTACATCTCTCCAGGATCTATTTCCCTATCTGCTCCTCAACCTCCTTGTTACTATTGGGCAGCCTATAGAAAACACCCAGCAAAGTTACCGACCCCTTCCTGTTCTGAACTTGCACCCACAGAGACTCCATAAACAATCCCTCCACGGTGTCCACCTTCTCTACAGTGTCACTCCCCCACCTGTCTTGCTTCCTTCCCTGTCCTTCCTGAAACATCTGAAATGAGGATGTTGCCTGGTATGGAGGGCATTAGCTATGAGGAGAGATTGGAAAAGCTTGGTTTATTTTCAGTGGAGTGACAGAGGTTGTGGGGAGATCTGATAGAAGTCTACAAGATTATGAGAGGTATGGACAGAGTGGAAGAGTCAATTACCAGGGGGCACGGGTTTAAGGTGCGAGGAGCAAGGTTTAAAGGAGATGTACGAAGCGGATTTTTTACACGTAGGGTAGTGGGCACCTGGAACTTGTTGCCAGGAGAGGGAGTGGAAGCGGATATAGTGGTGACTTTAAAGGGATGTCATGACAAGTGCATGAATGAGTTGTGAATAGAGAGATATATTCCCTGAAAGCATAGAGGGTTCAGTCAGGGCAGCATGGTCAGTGCAGGCTTGGATGGCTGAAGGGACTGTTCCTGAGCTGTAAATTTCTTTGTTCTTTGTAACACGGTCTGGAACATATTCCATTGTACACTGGAGGTACGTCCTTAATGTGATGTTTTCCCCTTTATGTGTCGTGTACTATAACACAGAGGAGCTGACATGGAGACACACATTGTAGATGGAGTAAATGGCTTTCTCTTCCCACCGGAGTGTGTGTGCAGTGTAAAACCCGCCAGTACACAAAGCAATGCAAAAAGCACTCAGTTACACAGTCACAGACAGAAACCAATACAACTTCCCAGCTCCCCTGTACTATGGGGTTGAGTGCACACTGAGCAGTGTATTTACATATTGAGCCAAACATTCCTGTACAAGGGCAGAGCCCATAACATCCTTTTAGTTCCCAATCATTCTATTGTGTCTGTTTAATGTGCACAATTAAATTAAACAGACACAACTGGCCAATCAGTGTAGGGCTGTAGTCCAGGCTGTGACAGTAAGACCAGGCACTGTGCAGAGGGAGGGCAGAAAGATGTGAATCTTTACTCTAGCTCTGTAATGATCATCCCAGTATGGATAGCAGTCGCCTCGTACTGACCGTCTGACGCAGCTACAACACTGGAATCAAACACTGCCACAGCTTTGGATATTTCCTCGCCATAAGATTGAGGGAAATGATTTTGGAAGACACCTTTACTCCAACAAAGATGCTGTCTCTTTAAGATTGCAACACTTCCATACGATAAATTTCCCATCACAGCTTGGGCAGAACAGAACTGAGGGGAGAACTGGGTGAGAGCCAGCTCCCGTCTCTAGGTAACGATAAACCCAGAGAGAGAGAAAGCAGCTGTTAAAACCCTCGCTGTACCATCATCTCAGAGTGAGGCAACATACACACAAACACACCCACACACAAACACATTCACATACACGCACAGCCACACATACATGGATACACACACACATGCAGATACCCACATAGACACCCACACACAGAGACACAACATAGACATACACGCTGATACACACACACACACACACACACATAGACATACATACAGACATCCACACACACAGACAGACACACATACACATAGACACACACACACACACACACACACACACACACACGTGCGGACACCTACACAGAAACCCACACACATACACAAACACACACAGACACACAATAATACAGACACATGCACAATACACATACGCAATCACACGCACAGTATACATACACAGACACACATGACACACATAGACACGTGTGTCTATGTGTGTGTCTGTGTATTATTGTGTGTCTGTGTATGTTTGTGTATGTGTGTCTATGTATGTGGGTTTCTGTGTAGGTGTCCGCATGTGTGTGTGTGTAGGCAGACACACACTTACACACACATACACACACCAACACACACAATAATACAGACATCCATTCTCACATGCCAAGTATACAATCACACAAACACTCACACTCTCACACACACACACCCTCTCACACACAGACTCTCACATTCTTACGCACACACACACTTTTACACATTCACTCATTCACATACACTCTCCCACACACACTCAACTCCTGACCTCATTACAATCTTTGTTTAACAGGGACAAAGAAGCTTAATTCCTGAAGTGTGATGAGAGTCACTCAGGATGACACCAAGACCAAGAGTAAAGCTGGAGTCAATAGGAACTGGGGGAAATGGTCTTTCTGTGGCTAGAGTTATACCAGGCACAAAGGAAGTTGGTTGTGGATTTTGGAGGCCAACCATCTCAGTCCCAGGACATCTCTGCACATTTTCCTTCGATCAGCTGTCTTCAGCTGCTTTATCAATGAGCTTCTTTCCATCAGAAGGTCAGAAGTGCGGATGTTCACTAACAATTTCCACAACTTCTCAGGTAACAATATAATCCATGCAGCAGCAGCTGGCTCATACTCAGGGCTGATAACTGGCAAATTGCATTCAGCTTACATTAGACCACCTTCAACAAGAGATGGTCTAACTGCCTCTCCTTGATGACCAATGGCATTATCATCACTGAATCCCCAAGCAGCCCCATTTCTGGAGTCAACATTCACCAGAAGGTGAACTGGGCCCACCTGTATAAATCCTGTGACTACAAAAGCAGGTCAGAGGCTGGGAATCCTGCAACAGAACTCATCTCCTGACTCCCCAAAATCTGTTCAAGACACAAGTCAGGAGAGTGATTAAATACTCTTCACTTGCCTGGATAAATGCAGCTTGAACAAAACTCAAGAGGTTTACCACTATTGAGGATGGAACAGCCATTTGATTGAGACCCCATCAACCACCTTTAACATTCACTCCCTCCACCAGTGATGCAGAGTGCAGCAATGTGCACCATCTACAGGGTGCAACGCAGAAACTCACCAAGCTTCTGAAAACAGTACCTTCCAAACTCACATTCTTACCAACTAGAAGAAGGTTAAAGTTTATTTATGAGTGTCATGGGTAGGCTTACATTAACACCGCAATGAAGTTACTGTGCCATAGTCTAGCACCTGTTCGGGTACACTGAGGGAAAATTTAGCATGGCCAATGTACCTAACCAGCACGTCTTTCAGACTGTGGGAGGAAACGCACACAGACACGGGGAGAACATGCAGACTCCATCTAGAGAGTGGACCAAGGCCAGAATTGAACCTGGGTCCCTGACGCTAATTTACTGCGCCAACCATAAGGATAAGGCAAGCAATACATTGGAACACCAATGTCTGTAACTGTTCCTCCAAATCACACATCATCTTTATTTGGAAATGTAACGCTGTTCCTTCACTGTCGCTGGGTGAAATTCCTGGAACTCCCTCCCTAACAGCACTGTGAGTGTACCTACACCACAGGGACTGCAGCAGGAGGTTCACCACCATCTTCTCAAGGGCAATTAAAAATGGGCAATAACTCTGGCCCAACCAGCAATTCCCACAAGCCATGAACAAATTTTAAAAAACTCACTCACAGTCACACTATCTCACATGCACACTCAAACTGTTTCCCTGTCTCACACACTCACTCACAATCTCATTGATTATGGCATATAATCAAACACCTGCTCCAGTTCTCTCCAGCTTTTGTTGCTATTCTGATTACTATTTAGCTTTAACTACTTAACTGTTCTGTTTTGAATTATGGGTTTGTTTCTGACAGTATTTTGAATTACTGTCCAGTCTCCTCACTGCGGGCTACTGCATATAACTGCATCCTCCCACACACTGTGATCCTTGAGGAGATCACTATGTCCAAACCCAGCTAGTTAACAGAAATATTAACTATGTTGAGGACGCGGTGGGAGGGGATGGGGGGGTACTGCTGTGATTGGGAGGTAGCTGCTAATACAGCATAACTTCACAGTCCAAATTTTCCAGCCATTCATGTCAGTGGAATCTTCCAGTCCTGCCATTTTCTGGCTTGGGGTGGATGGGAGTTAATGATAGGGCATTGGGGAAGAGTTACAGAACAAAGAGATTTAGAATACATGTTCATAGCTCCTTGAAAATAGAGTAACAAGTGGGCAAAGTGGTAAGAAGGTTTTCGGTTTCATCAGTCAGAACATTGAATACAGGAGTTGGGACATTTTGTTAAAGTGGTAACACCACTCTTGGAAATAGTGTGTGGAGTTCCGGTCACCCTATTGGAGAAAGGATATTATTAAACTAGAAAGACAGCAGAAAAGATTTACAAGGATGCTACCAGGACTTGTTTGAGTTATACAGAGAGACTGGATAGACTGGGACTTTTTTCTCTGGAGCATTGAAGGCTTTGGTGTGATCTTATAGAAGTTTATAATGATGGACATAGGTCAGCTAGATAGTCAATATCTTTTCTTAAAGATAGGGGAGTCTAAAACTAGTGGGCATAGGTTTAAGGTAGTAGGGGAGAGATTCAAATGTGTGCAGTAGGGCAATTTATTCACACAAAGGGTGGTGAGTGTCTGGAACAAACTGCCACAGGTATAAGTAGAGGCAGGTACAATTCTGTCTTCTATAAAGTGTTTAGATAATTACATGGGTAAGATGGGTATAGAGGAATACGGACCAAACACAGGCAATTAGGACTAGCTTCGGGGGGCGGGGGGGGCAATATGGATAAGTTGGGCCGAAGAGCCTATTTCCATGATGTAAACCTCTCTGACTCTATGGAGATAGTAGCAGGAAATTGGGAAAATCATCATCCAATCAGACAGAGTCACCATTGTTTGTGAGACAGTTTATTTGATATATTTATGAGTGCTTTGAGGATGTAACAAGCTAGGTGGATAACAATTAATGTGCTGTATTTGGATTATTAAAAGGCATTTGATAAGGTTCCAAATAAAGCATTACTCCACAAGAGAAGCATAGTGGCACAGTGGTCAGCACTGCTGCTTCACAATGCCAGGGACACGGGTTTGATTCCCGGCTGGGGTCACTCTCTGCATGGAGTGTGCACATTCTCCCTGTACCCATGTTTCCTTGGGATGTGCTGGTTTCCTCCCACAGTCTGAAAGAAATGCTGTTTAGGTGCACTGGATGTACTAAATTCTCCCGCACTGTACATGAACAGGCACCTGATTTAGTGATAGGTTGAGGGAGCTCAGTCTTTTCTCCCTGGAGAGACAAAGGATGAGAGGCGACCTGATAGAGGTTTATAAAATGTTGAGAGGAATAGATAGGGTGGATTCTCAGAGGCTATTTCCCCGGGCTGAAATGGTCACTATGAGAAGACACAGGTTTAAGGTGCTGGGGAGGAGGTACAGAGATGTCAGGGGTAAGTTTTTCACTCAGAGGGTGGTGAGTGAGTGGAATCAGCTGCCATTGGTGGTGGTAGAGGCGAACTCGCTGGGGTCTTTTAAGAGACTTTTGGATGAGTATATGAGATTTAATGGGATTGGGAGTTACAGATAGGCATGGTAGGTATGGATATGATCGGTGCAACTTGTGGGCCGAAGGGCCTGTTTGTGCTGTAGTGTTCTCTGTTCTATGTTCGATGTAAGAGTTCAGGGAGTGGAAGTGATATACTTAAATGGTTAAATGATTGGTTAACTAACAGAAAAAGAGAGTCAGGTTAAATAGGTCATTCTCGGGTTGGCAAATTGTAACTAGTGTCACAAGGGTCAGTGCTGGGGCCACAGCTACTAACAATTGGATGAAAGGACCAACTATAAAGTGGCCAAATTTGCAGATGATGTAGTTAGGCAGGTAAGTTATGGGGAGAACACAAAGAATCTGCAAAGGAATGCAAATTGATTAAGTGAGCTGGAATACATTTGGCAGATGGAGAATAATGTAGGAAAAAGTGAGGTTTGTCCACTTTGACACGAGAATAAAGAAATAGATTATTATTTAAACAAAGAGAAACTGCAGAATGTTGCAGAACTGAGGGATCTGGGTGTCCTTGTACATGAATCACAAAAGGTTAGGACTTAGGCATAGCAAGTAATTGGGAAGGCAATATTACAAGGGAACTGACTATAAAGGTACGGAAGTCATACGACAATTGAGTAAAGCATTGGTCAGACTGCATCTTGAGCATTGGTTCCCAACCTATCACGGCACACTTTCAATGAGACAAACAATTCTGTAGCACACCCACCTTTCCAGCTGAACCTTTCATTCATAAATATCACCTTTACTACACTGACATTTACTATGGTGAAGGTCTTAATGCAGAGGTTTGAAAAATATAATTGAAATTCAAGTTTGAAAATGTAATAACAGGAATCAGGAAAGAAAGGAGAGAGAAAACAGTGAACAAATCAATTAGTCTGACACCAGTTTTTGGGAAAATGCTATTTTTTCAGGAAGTTTTGACATGCATTCAGCCAATCATTGATATAATCAGGCATTGTTTTATGAAAAGGGAAATTAAGTTTTTAATTTAAACTTAATTTTAATATAATTTATTTGAGTTTTTTTTGCAGATGTAACTAGGAGGGTCCATAAGAAGGAGCAGGTAGATGTAACATTACTGAATTTCCAAAAGATTCCAGGAATTGGTCAGTTCCATTGTTGTCTCCTCATCAATCCCTCTCAAAGCCACTGACCCAGGGAAAGGAAAATTCTCTCCGTCTGTCTCGGACTCTGAATATTTACATCTTCTCCTGTAAAAATCCAGAGTAAAGGAACACATGAAGATTCCCAGGAAGTCAAGAGGCAGCTGCAGCCTCTCACTGGGAATTTTCTCTCTGGAAGATTTGGCCACCTCGCTTAGGTCGACCCCCAACATCACTGTCCAGACCCTGTTCCCCGAACCCCCCGTACAAAACCCCACAACACAAACTGCAGCCAATCACTCCCTTTCAAATACTCAGAAAGAGACAAAGAGAAGTTTCTGGGACATCTCCCTGAATGGGAAGAAATAAGAGTGTAATGAGTCCCCTGAGGCAGGGGTCCCGTGGTGTCAGTTGAAGTTTGTCGGGTGGTTTGATGCAAGGTCATTTGCACAGGGAGTGCAGGTAACAGTGGCAAGCTTCTCATGGTACATCAGTGTGCAGTATGTTTACGGCATACTGGGTAAAAACCACTATTCAAGAAGAATTTATGTTTTAAAGGCACTGTTTCTGCTTGCTGCCATTTCTGGAAAAAGCAGCAGCTTTAGAAGGAAAGGTAATGAAACAGTCAGAAAGAAGCTGAAAAACTCTTGATTTCAGTGAACAGTTTACAAAGGGGTCACATGGTGGTTTACAAAAAAAAACAGGCTTGAGAAACTGCATTTTAGAAATTGGTTTTGATTTTGCTTTGAACAGGAATAGGACCAATGGCTTGTGAATAAAAGACAGGAGCTTTCTAACAGCTAGAGTCAGCCCACAGGCAGAGGGGAATGGACATTGTCACTAAGATGTTCAATGTGCCAATGAAAACCTGCAAGTCTTCCTTAGGTCCAAAGAGCAACATAAGATTCACTGATTGTGTCACACACCAACACAGATCACAGTGTATAAACCAGACATCATCAACTGTTCTTTTCTCTTCAAACATCAACTCTTAATCATTGGCAAATTCCTTTATTTTACTTTGTGTTCATGTGTGTGTCGAGAGAGAGTGATTACTACACTTTCATATCTCATTAGGGGAATGAATCAAACTTTTAAACTAATAGAACATAGAACATTACAGCGCAGAACAGGCCCTTCGGCCTTCAATGTTGCGCCGACCAATTAGGAAGAAGCAATGACCCTCTAACCTAAACCATTCCCTTTTCGTTCATAAACTTATCTACTAACCTGTTAAACGCCACCAAACTTGGCGCATCTACAACTGCAGCAGGCAGGGCATTCCATACCCTTACCACCGTCTGGGTAAAGAACCTACCTCTGACATCCGTCCTATAACTATCACCCCTTAATTTAAAGCTATGTCCCCTCGTGCTAGCTTTCTCCATCCTTGGAAAAAGGCTATCACTGTCCACCCTATCTAAACCTCTAATCATCTTATATGTTTCAATAAGGTCTCCTCTTAGCCGCCTCCTTTCTAACGAAAACAACCTCAAATCCCTCAGCCTCTCTTCATAAGACCTGCCCTCCATACCAGGCAACATCCTGGTAAACCTCCTCTGTACCCTCTCCAATGCCTCCACATCTTTCTTATAATGTGGGGACCAGAACTGCACACAATACTCCAAGTGCGGCCGCACTAGAGTTTTGTACAGTTGCAACATGACGTTGCGGCTCCGAAATTCAATCCCCCTACCAATAAAAGCTAAGACTCCGTATGCCTTCTTAACAACCTTATCGACTTGATTGCCAACTTTCAGGGATCTATGCACATGTACACCAAGATCCCTCTGTTCATCAACACTATTAAGAGTCCTACCATTAGCCCTATACTCTATACATTTGGTATTCCTGCCAAAGTGAATTACCTCACAATGGTGCAATCCGTGGAATAATGGGACAGAGAGGGGCTCAAGAGACTGTTCGGGAAGGGAGTTGGGGTGTGGGGGGAGGGTGGGGGGGGAGGGGGGTTGAGCGCTCAGAAACTGCCCAGTTTTTCCATCCTGCTCCTAACATCATTGCAAAAAATCATTCTCCTTGAGGGGGGATTCCGGAGTGAACAGGGATCTGGAGTAAGGAGGGTCTGAAGTGAGGGGGATCTGAGTGAGAGGGATCTGGAGTAAGTTGGGAATAGTTCCCGAATGAGGAATCTCCCATTTCAGGTGGTGATGTGGAGGAATTTTCTCACAACATAGAACATTACAGCGCAGTACAGGCCCTTTGGCCCTCGATGTTGCGCTGACGAATGGAACCAATTTTATGACCCTCTATCCTAAACTATTCCAATGTTATCCATATGCCTATCCACTGACTATTTGAACACCCTTAAACTTGACGAGTCCACAACTGCTGCAGGCAGGGCATTCCACACCCTTACTACCCTCTGAGTAAAGAATCCACCTCTACCATCTATCCTATAACTACCCTCCCTTAATTTAAAGCTATGTCCCCTCGTGTTATCCATCTCCATCCGAGGAAAAAGGCTCTCACTATCCACCCTATCTAACCCTCTGATCATCTTATATGTCTCAATTAATGCACCTCTTAGCCTCTTCTCTCTAATGAAAATAATCTCAAGTCCCTCAGCCTTTTCTCATAAGACCTACCCATCATACCAGGCAACATCCTGGTAAACTTTCTCTGCACCCTTTCCAATGCCTCCACATCTTTCTTATAATGTGACGACCAGAACTGTACACAATACTCCCAGTGTGGCTGCACCACAGTTTTGTACAGTTGCAACATAACATCTCGGCTCCGAAATTCAATCCCTCTACCAATAAATGCTAACACTCTATACGCCTTCTTAACAACCTTATCAACTTGAGTACCAACTTTCAGAAATCTATGCACCTGTACACCGAGATCTCTCTGCTCGTCTACACTACTAAGAGTCCTACCATTAGCCCTATATTCTGCACACATATTACTCTTACCAAAGTGAATCACCTCATACTTTTCCACATTAAACTCCATTTGCTACCTCTCGGCCCAACTCTGCAACTTATCTATGTCCCTCTGCAAATTGTAACATCCATCCTCACTGTCTACAACTCCTCCAACTTTGCTGTCGTCAGCAAATTTACTAACCCATCCTTCTACACCCTCATCCAGGTCATTTATAACAACAACAAACAACAGTGGTCAATAATCTTTGAACTTTGCTACCCCAGACAGCACTGGAATGGAAATCTATGTTCCAAGCTGAGTTAGATGTTTGATTTACAAAAGAGTTATGGGGGCAAGCTGGAAATGGAGTTCAGATCAGCCATATCATACTGAATAGTGGAACAGGCTCGAGGGGCTGAATGGTCTACTCCAGATTCTATTTCTAATGATCTTATGCTCTCATTCCATATCCCAAATCTTACCATTTGCTTCCTTTGCTAAACCTTATTCAATTTCCTGTAAATGATAAAGGAGAAATTAGCCATGGATTGTTCTAATGGAAGGAGCATTACTCTGAAATATTAACTCTGTTCCTCAATGCTGAGTATTTCTAAGATTTTCCATTTTTATTCCTGAAAACGATGTTTTTCATCACCCTGAATTCCTCCAAAACAGTGCTGCCCATATCTTGCCTCAGAGCAGGTATCGTTCAGCCACTGCTCCTGTGCTGACTGTTCCCCACTGTCCGTATGTTGATCCCACTGCTCCTGTGCTGATCCCCACTGTCCCTGTGCAGATCCCCACTGTCCCTGTGCTGATCCCCACTGTCCCTGTGCTGATCCCCAATGTCACTGTGCAAATCCCCACTGTCCATGTGCTGATCCCACTGCTCCTGTGCTGATCCCACTGCTCCTGTGCTGCTCCCCACTGTCCCTGTGCTGATCCCCACTGTCCCTGTGCTGATCCCACTGCTCCTGTGCTGATCCCCACTGCTCCTGTGCTGATCCCCACTGTCCCTGTGCTGATCCCCACTGCTCCTGTGCTGATCCCCACTGCTCCTGTGCTGCTCCCCACTGTCCCTGTGCAGATCCCCACTGTCCCTGTGCTGATCCCCACTGCTCCTGTGCTGATCCCCACTGTCCCTATGCTGATCCCCACTGCCCCTGTGCTGACTGATCCCCACTGCCCCTGTGCTGACTGATCCCCACTGACCCTGTGCTGATCCCCACTGCCTCTGTGCTGATCCCCACTGTCCATGCGCTGATCCCCACTGTCCCTGTGCTGATCCCCACTGTCCCTGTGCTGATCCCACTGATCCTGTGCTGATCCCCACTGCTCCTGTGCAGACCCCACTATCCCTGTGCTGATCCACACTGCCTCCTGTGCTGATCCCCACTATCCCTGTGCTGATCCACACTGCTCCTGTGCTGATCCCACTGTCCCTGTGCTGATCCCCACTATCCCTGTGCTGATCCACACTGCTCCTGTGCTGATCCCACTGTCCCTGTGCTGATCCCACTATCCCTGTGCTGATCCACACTGCTCCTGTGCTGATCCCCACTGTCCCATGCTGATCCCACTGAATCCTGTGCTGATCCCCCCTGCCCCTGTGCTGATCCCCACTGTCCCTGTGGCTGTTCCCCACTGTCCCTGTGCTGATCCCTACTGCCCTGTGCTGATCCCTACTGTCCTGTGCTGATCCCCACTGTCCCTGTGCTGATCCCCACTGCTCCTGTGCTGAACCTCACTGTCCCTGTGCTGATCCCAGCTGCTCCTGTGCTGATCCCCACTGTCCCTGTGCTGATCCCCACTGTCCCTGTGCTGATCCCCACTGTCCCTGTGCTGATCCCACTGATCCTGTGCTGATCCCCACTGACCCTGTGCTGATCCCCACTGTCCCTGTGCTGATCCCCACTGTCCCTGTGCTGATACCCACTGTCCCTGTGCTGATCACCACTGTCCCTGTGCTGATGCCCACTGATCCTGTGCTGATCCTCACTGTCCCTGTGCTGATCCCCACTGTCCCTGTGCTGATCCCCACTGTCCCTGTGCTGATACCCACTGTCCCTGTGCTGATCCCCACTGTCCCTGTGCTGATTCCCACTAACGCTGTGCTGATCCCCACTGCCCCTGTGCTGACTGATCCCCACTGCCCCTGTGCTGACTGATCCCCACTGACCCTGTGCTGATCCCCACTGCCCCGTGCTGATCCCCACGTCCATGTGCTGATCCCACTGACCCTGTGCTGATCCCCACTGTCCTTGTGCTGATCCCCACGTCCCTGTGCTGATTCCCACTGACGCTGTGCTGATCCCACTGCCCCTGTGCTGATCCCCACTGCCCATGTGCTGATCCCCACTGCCCCTGTGCTCATCCCCACTGTCCCTGTGCTCATCCCCACTGTCCCTGTGCTCATCCCCACTGCTCCTGTGCTGACTGATCCCCACTGCCCCTGTGCTGATCCCCACTGTCCCTGTGCTGATCCCCACTGCCCCTGTGCTGATCCCCACTGTCCCTGTGCTGATCCCACTGCTCCTGTGCTGATCCCCACTGTCCCTGTGCTGATCCCACTGCCCTGTGCTGATCCCCACTGTCCCTGTGCTGATCCCCCTGTCCCTGTCTGATCCCCATGACCCTGTGCTGATCCCCACTGTCCCTGTGCTGATCCCCACTGCCCCTGTGCTGACTGATCCCCACTGCCCCTGTGCTGATGATCCCCACTGACCCTGTGCTGATCCCCACTGTCCCCTGTGCTGATCCCCACTGTCCTGTGCTGATCCCCACTGTCCCTGTGCTGATCCCCACTGTCCCTGTGCTGATCCCCACTGCCCCTGTGCTGAATGATCCCACTGACCCTGTGCTGATGATCCCACTGACCCTGTGCTGATCCCCCTGTCCTGTGCTGATCCCCACTGCCCTGTCTGATCCCCACTGCCCTGTGCTGATCCCCACTGTCCCTGTGCTGTCCCACTGCCCCTGGGCTGATCCCCCGCTCCTGTGCGGATCCCCACTGCCTGTGTGATCCCCACGCTCCTGGTATCCCCACTGTCCCTGTGCTGATCCCCACTGCTCCCTGTGCTGATCCCCACTGCCCCTGTGCTGATCCCCACTGACCCGTGCTGATCCCACTGTCCCTTGTGCTGATCCCACTGCCCCTGTGCTGATCCCCACTGCCCCTGTGCTGATCCCCACTGCCCCTGTGCTGATCCCACTGCTCCTGTGCTGACTGATCCCCACTGTCCCTGTGCTGATCCCCACTGCCTCTGTGCTGATCCCCACTGCCCCTGTGCTGATCCCCACTGTCCCTGTGCTGATCCCCACCGCCTGTGCTGATCCCCACTACCCCTGTGCTGATCCCCACTACCCCTGTGCTGATCCCCACTACCCCTGTGCTGATCCCCACTGTCCCTGTGCTGATCCCCGCTACCCCTGTGCTGATCCCCAGTACCCCTGTGCTGATCCCCACTGCCCCTGTGCTGATCCCACTGCTTCTGTGCTGTTCCCCACTGCCCCTGTGCTGATCCCTACTGTCCCTGTGCTGATTCCCACTGTCCCTGTGCTGATCCCCACTGTCCCTGTGCTGTGATCCCCACTGTCCCTGTGCTGATCCCCACTGCCCCTGTGCTGATCCCACTGATCCTGTGCTGATCCCACTGACCCCGTGCTGTGATCCCCACTGACCCTGTGCTTGATCCCCACTGTCCTGGCTGATCCCCACTGTCCCTGTGCTGATACCCAGAAGCTGTCCCTGTGCTGATACCCTGTCCCTGTGCTGATCCCACTGATCCTGTGCTGATCCCACTGTCCCTGTGGCTGATCCCCACTGTCCCTGTGCGATCCCCACTGTCCCTGTGCTGATACCACTGTCCTGTGCTGATCCCCACTGTCCTGTGCTGATCCCAAACTGCTTGTGCTGATCCCCACTGCCCCTGTGCTGACTGATCCCCACTGACCTGTGCTGACTGATCCCCCTGCCCCTGTGCTGACTGATCCCACTGACCCCTTGCTGACTGATCCCCCACTGACCCTGTGCTGATGATCCCCACTGCCCCTGTGCTGACTGATCCCCCTGGACCCTGTGCTGATCCCCACTGTCCATGTGCTGATCCCCACTGTCCATGTGCTGATCCCAACTGCCCTGTCTCATCCCCACTTGCCCCTGTGCTCATCCCCACTGCCCTGTGCGATCCCCACTGTCCCTGTTCTGATCCCACTGACCCTGTGCTGATCCCCACTGGTCCCTGTGCTGATCCCCCTGTCCCTGTGCTGTTCCCCACTGACCCTGTCGATCCCCACTGTTCCTGTGCTGACTGATCCCCACTGTCCCGTGCTGATGCCCACTGACCCTGTGCTGATCCCCACTGACCCTGTGCTGATCCCCACTGTCCCTGTGCTGATCCCCACTGACCCTGTGCTGATCCCCACTGCCTCTGTGCTGATCCCCACTGTCCCTGTGCTGATCCCCACTGTCCCTGTGCTGATCCCCACTGCTCCTGTGCTGATCCCCACTGCCCCTGTGCTGACTGATCCCCACTGACCCTGTGCTGATCCCGCCCTGACCCTGTGCAGATCCCCACTGTCCATGTGCTGATTCCCACTGTCTTCCTGTGCTGATCCCCACTGTCCCTGTGCTGATCCCCACTGCCCTGTGCTGATCCCCACTGACCCTGTGCTGATCCCCACTGTCCCTGTGCTGATCCCCACTGCCCCTGTGCTGATCCCCACTGCCCCTGTGCTGATCCCCACTGCCCCTGTGCTGATCCCCACTACCCCTGTGCTGATCCCCACTGTCATCGCTCTGGCAGCAACTTCCTTTTAGAATGTATAGAGTGAGAGAAGAAATATGAAGAGAATGATACAATGCTCAAGGGATACAGGAATAGACACTGGTGCTGAAAATACACAAGCAAAGAGCAGCACAGGAAAAGGGACTCCGACCCTCCAAGCCCAGGACAATCATGATGCCCTCTCTCCTTACTCAGTCCATATCCCTCCATTCTCTCCTTATTCATGTATCCATCCAGATGGCACAGTGGTTACCACTGCAACCTCACAGCACCAGGTACCTGGGTTTGATTCCTGGTTTGGGTCACTGTCTGTGCAAAGTTTGTACATTCTCCCCATGTCTGCATTGGTTTTCTCCGAGTGCTCTGGTTTCCTCCTATAGTCCAAAGATGTGCGGATTAGGTTGATTGGCTATGCTAAATTGCCCCTTAGTGTCAGGGGACCTTACTAGGGTAAATGTGGTTACAGAGATACAGCCTGGGTGAGATTGTTGTCAGTGCTGACTCAATGGGCTGAATGATCTCTTTCTGCACTGTAGGGATTCTATGATCCAGATGCCTCTATGTGTTGCTAATGTGTCTGCATCCATCACTTTCTCTGGCAATGCTTTCCAGGCACCCACCACAAATCCTCCAAGGTGTCAGGAAATTTGAGATTATTAAAAAGCCAGAATGGAGGTTTGACTTTATTAATCGCAGAATAGAAGACAAAAGCAAGGAAATTACATTGAAACTTTGCAGAATCTGGTTAGGTTGGAGTATGGTGTCTAATTCTGGGCTTCATCCTTGGAGAGCGTGCAGAGGAAATTTAGCAGAAAGGTATCAGGGATCAGGAAACTCTGGATATAGTAGAGTTTTTAGAGCAGAGCAAGTTAAGAGGAGATTTAACACAGATGTTCTAAACCAAGAAGAGATTTGATAGAGTGAATAAGAAGAAACTGTTTCCTACAAACATATGAATGAGGAGCAGGAGTAAGCCATCCAGCATCTCGTGCCTGCTGTCATTTAATAAGATCATGGTTCATCCAACCTGCATTGTCTACCATCGATAACCTGTCACCTCCTTACTTACCAAGAATCTACCCACATCTGAACCATAGAATCCCTACAGTGCAGAAGATCGACCCAGCAAGTCGGCATTGACTCTTTGAAAGAGTATCTTACTGAATTCTCACCTTATCCCTGTAACCCCACACATTTACCATGGCTTAAAAATATTCCAACGTTTTGCTCCCATCACATTTTCAGGGAGAGAGTGCCAAAGACTCCCCATCCTCTGACAGGGATCTTTGGCTCATCTCCATTTTAAATGGGTAACCTTTTATTTTTAAACAGTGACCCTGTCCAACATTCACCCTATCAATACCCTTCACGATCGAACATATTTCAATCAGGTTACCTCTTATTCTTCTAAACGCTAAAGGAACAAGCTAGACTGTCTAACCTTTGCTCATAAGACAATCCTCCCATTCCAAGTATTTATTCTGGTAGAAGAGTCCATAACCAGAGAATATAGACTTCCGGCATTTGCCAAAAGTAGCAGAGGCAGTATGAAGCAACAATCTATTCACTCGAGGTGATAAATTCTGAATGGTGTTGAAAGCAGTTTCAGTAATAACTTTTAAAAAAGATTTGGGCAAATATTGAAATGTAAACTTTTATCGGGCTATGGGAAAAGAATGGGAGATTGAGATTATTTGGACTGCTCTTTCAAAGAATCAGCAATGGATTGATGGACCGATTGGCCTTTTTAAGTGCTGCAAGATTGTATGAATTGTGAAATAGAGATAATCCTTAGTCTGTGTTTCTTATTATGGATTCACTCAGTAATGTGGTTCTGATCCTCTACTACCTGAGGATCATCAGATCTCAGCTTAGGGGCAAAGTGGAGAAGGTGGGGTCTTCATGAATAACCTGAACTGGTACGGGAATTGAACTCACGCTGTTGGCATTGTTCTGCATCACTAACCAGCTGGCCAGCCAACTGAGCTAAACCGACACACATTGATGACGCATTTTCATTTATTAAAAACCTCTATGAAACTTGAATTAGAACATTACAGCGCAGTAGGCCCTTCGGCCCTCAATGTTGCACCAACCAGTGGAATCAATTTTATGACCCTCTATCCTAAACTATTCCAATGTTATCCATATGCCTATCCACTGCCCATTTGAACACCCTTAAATTTGACGAGTCCACAACTGCTGCAGGCAGGGCATTCCACGCCCTTACTATCCTCTGAGTAAAGAATCCACCTCTAGCATCTGTCCTATAACTACCACCCCTTAATTTAAAGCTATGTCCCCTTGTGTTAGCAATTGTTGTAAAAATTGCACTATGTCCTTCAGGGAAGGAAACCAACAATCTTCAAACTCCAATTTCACACCAGTCAACCTGGTGGTGATACCAGGGTTGTAAACGAGTTGTTCCTTTTTAGCCGCTGTTGCTGTTTACTTATGTGAGCTATGAGTGAGGATGTGAGGCAGACGGAATGCTTTGCAAATGAAGAATCTGTTTTACGTTGCAGCGCAGCCTTATTGGAGCTGCCATGTCTCACTTTGCTGAGGAAAGCTCTGAGATACATCACACCGGCACTGAATTCAAACCAAGCTGGTCAAAATGTACAAAACTGTACTGATTTTTCACAGCCTATCAATCCGCACCAGTGAGCAGACGCTCCTGCAATAGGGATGAATCCATAGCTTTTCACGATTGTGAAACTCCATCCCATCTCAGCACTGTGCCAGTTGGCATGTAGGAGAAGCTCCGACTCCTGTGTATGAGCTGACAATTCTCAGCTTACAAGCCAGAAAGTGTGAGGGATCCAGAAATACAATGAGGAGGTGTTAACCCATTCACAGGCAGGGAGCATTCCTGTTACATCTCACACACTAGCAGCAACGGAGGTGTCCAGGCTACACTGCAATCTTCTGATCACTTCTCATTTGGCTAATAGCAATTTACATAATTATACCTAGATACTCAACAAATAGTTTTAATTGATATGAGTCTCATAATTGTGCCAAAAATCTGATGCCAATAGTTCAGAGGTACAAAGGGCTTCGTCCATTCAGTCCATGTCACCTATTTGGCCTTAAGCTGGAGTCACGGACTCTGAGGAAAGTAACAGCATTGAAAATTAAAGATTGGCAACTTCAAGGAGTGTGTCAGGGTGGAGGGAGCGAGGTGCAGGGGATCAGGGTGGAGGGAGCGAGGTGCAGGGGATCAGGGTGGAGGGAGCGAGGTGGAAGGGATCAGGGTGGAGGAGGTCAGGGTGGAGGGAGCGAGGTGCAGGGGATCAGGGTGGAGGGAGCGAGGTGGAAGGGATCAGGGTGGAGGGGGTCAGGGTGGAGGGGGCGAGGGAGGTGTGGAGGGGGTCAGGGTGGAGGAGCGAGGTGGAGGGAGGGTGAGGGTTGGGAGGGAGCGAGGTGGAGGAGGTCAGGTGGAGGGAGGGAGGTGGAGGGGGTCAGAGTGGAGGAGCGAGGTGGAGGGAGGTGGAGGGTGGAGGGAGCGAGGTGGAGGGGGTCAGAGTGGAGGGAGCGAGGTGGAGGTAGAGTCGAGGTGGAGGAGGGAGTGGAGGGTCAGGTGGAGGGAGCGAGGTGGAGGGTCAGGTGGAGGGAGCGAGGGAGGGGCGTGGTGTGGAGGGGTGAGGTGAGGGTGAGGTGAGTGGAGAGGGAGGTGGAGGGGGTCAGGGTGGAGAGTGGAGGAGCGAGGTGGAGAGGGTCAGGGTGGAGGGAGCGAGGTGGAGTGGAGGGGTCAGGGTGGAGGAGCGAGGTGGAGGGGGTCAGGGTGGAGGGAGCGAGGTGGAGGGGGTCAGGGTGGAGGGAGCGAGGTGGAGAGGGTCAGGGTGGAGGGAGCGAGGTGGAGAGGGTCAGGGTGGAGGGCCGAGGTGGAGGGGTGTCAGGGTGGAGGGAGCGAGGTGGAGAGGGTCAGGGTGGAGGGGGTCAGGGTGGATGGGGGAGCGAGGTGGAGAGGGTCAGGGTGGAGGGAGCGAGTGGAGAGGGTCAGGGTGGAGGAGCGAGGTGGAGAGGGTCAGGGTGGAGGGAGCGAGGTGGAGGGGGTCAGGGTGGAGGGTCAGGGGGAGGGGGTCAGGGGCGGAGGGGGTCAGGGCGGAGGGGGGGCGGAGGGGGAGGAAGGGGGTAGGGAGGGGGTCAGGAGGGAGTGAGGGAGGGGGTCAGGAGGGGGAGGGATCAGGTGGAGGGTGGTGGAGGGGGAGGGAGGGTGAGGGGAGGGATCAGGGTGGAGGGGAGGAGGTGGAGGGGGTGGGGTGGAGGGGATCAGGGAGGAGGAGTGAGGTGGAGGGGTCAGGGTGGAGGGAGTGAGATGAGAGGGGGTCAGGGCGGAGGGAGTGAGGTGGAGGGGATCAGGGTGGAGGGAGTGAGGTGGAGGGGGTCAGGGTGAGGTGGAGTGAGGTGGAGGGGATCAGGGCGGAGGGAGTAGTGGGGAAGAGGTTGGGGTGGAAGGGGGTCAGGGTGGAGGGCTGAAGGGGCAGAGACGGTCAGGGTGGTGGGGGGGTGGGGGGGGTCCGGGGGTGGTCGGGGTCGGGGGTCACGGTGTGGGGACGTGGGGGTTGGGATGGGGACATGGACAGCCGCTGGAAACATATCTCCACTGTCAGAACATCTGGAACATTCTGTCTCCTGGAATCTGCATCCCTTTACTGGATGAGTGGAAGGAGTGGGAGAGAGAGTGGGGGGAGGCCTGGAAGCATTGGGAATGGCGGGGGAGGGGGGAGAACAGAGCAAGATCCAACAGATTCCTCTCATATTTCCCTGATCCGTTTACTGAAACCATACTTTGATTGATGTAAAACTCAGAAAGCAACCAGACCCCACGGTCCAATCCTAACTCCAAATTCATCCCCTGTTCCTATTCTGCAAACTCATTGTCTGTTACTCATCCCCAAAGGCCACTAATTAAAACCAGATCCAATTAAACGGCAGGTGAAAATCTGCCACTTCCGCTTCTTTCCCTGCCTCAGCTGTGAGAGTTTAGACCTGACTCAGAGCCAAACTTCCTTCTCCAATCTGCTGCTCCAAACAATCTGGGTTTCGTTATTAAATTTCATCAGCTGTGTCCCTCTCCTTTGCAATCTGAGCATCTCAGACACAGCACAAGAATCAGTCAGTAACTCTCCCAAATGGAGAAATCCAGACCTTCAAAACCACATGAGGTGAAAGCTGGTAATCTGAACACAGTTCTGAACACAGAGAAAATAATGGTAGAATTCATGTCAGGTTCAGGTCAAGTTGAGAGATTAAAGGATATGCTCTTAAACTCAGTTTTACAGCAAAAGAACAGGGCCGTCAGCCCATTCTGAATCATCTGGCCAGCAAACACCTAATCTATTCTAATCACATCTTCCAATACTTGGTCCTATAGCCTTGAGTGCTGTGGTATTTCAGGTGCTCTTCTAAATGCTTCTTAAACGTTGAGAATTCCTGCTTCTACCAGGCAGAGTTCCAGACTCCCACTAACCTCTAAAATCTTTTCCTCCAAAGCTCTTGAAATCTCCTGCCTCTTTCCTTAAATCTATGCCCTCTGTTTATTGACCCTTCCACTAAGGCAAATGGTTTCTATATTCCATAGTTTAGGTTAGAGGGTCATAAAAATTGTTCCAATGATCGGCGCAACATCAAGGGCCAAAGGGCCTGTACTGCACTGTAATGTTCTATGTTTCTTCCTATTTACACTATCTCCCTCGTAATTTTGTACACCTCAATCAGGTCTCCCTCAGCCTTCTCTGCTCTAAGGAAAAAAGTCCCAACCTTTCTTCTTAGCTGAAACGCTCCAGGCAGCATCCCGGTGAATCTCCTCTGCGCCTTCTCTGGTGCAATCACATCCTTCCTCAGTGTGACGACCAGAACTGTACACAGTGCTCTAGCTGTGGTCTAGTCAGTGTTTTATACAGTTCCATCATAATCTCCCTGCTCTTATATTCTCTGCTATATTGGCTAATAATGGTAAGTATCCCATATGTCTTTTAACCACCTTATCTACCTGTCCAGCTGCCTTCAGGAGTCCTTGAAAGACACCCCGAGATCCCCCTGTACTTCCTATTGTCCTATCATTCATTGTGCATTCCCTTGCCTAGTTAGCCCTCCAGAATGCATCACCTCACACTTTTAAGAGTTAAATTCCATTTACCACTGTCTGACCAGTCTATCTATATCACCCTGTAATCTTAGGCTTTCCTCCTCACTATTTACCACACCACCAATTTTCGTATCATTAGCAAACTTACTGATTATATTTCTCACTTTCACATCCAAATCATTAACGTACACACAAACAACATGGGAGCCAGCACCAATCATTACAGAACACCACTGCACTCAGGCTTCCAGTCAAAAAAACAATCTTTGACCCTTACCCTCTGCCCTCCTGCCACTAAACTGGATAGTCAGAAGCATTTTCCCAGGGTGGAAAAGTCAAATATTTCCACAAGGGTCACAGGTTTAAGGTGCGAGGGGCAAGATTTAAAGGAGATGTACGAGGCAGGTTTTTTTACACAGAGAGTAGTGGGCGCCTGGAACTCGCTGCTGGGGGAGACAGTGGAAATAGATACGATAGTGACTTTTAAGGGGGTTTTAACAAATCCATGAATGAGATGGGAATAGAGGGATATGATCCCCGGAAGGGTAGGAGTTTTAGTTCAGTCGGGCAGCGTGGTCAGTACAGACTTGGAGGGACTGAAGGGCCTGTTCCTGTGCTGTAATTTTCTTTGTTGCTTGTTCTAAACCATTTTTGGATCCAATTTGCTAAATTCCCCATGCCTTTACCTTCTTGATCATTCTCTCCTGTGGAACCTTGTCTAACTGAACTCCATGTAGACTACATCAACACTATTGCCCTCATCTACACACCTAGTCACCTTCTCGAAAAATTCAATCCCAGCCACCCTGGGAGGGTGGGAGTGCATTAGAGTCCGAGAGAATAGGATCATTCAATAGAGAGAGACTCACATTGCCCAAAAGAGGAACAAGTTCTGCAACTACCCCAGGAACCAATCAAGCAAGAGTCTAACTAAATAATGAGGAGCATTGGTGCTGTGGAGTGGGGGGTATCCATGGAGACAGGGTGATTAAAAATAAGGGAGAGGGAGAAGAGCGAAGAGTGAGGAGGAGAGTGGGACACAAGGTATGGGGAGAGGCAGAAAGAAAGAGTGAGGTAGGGCAGGAGAAGTGGTGGAGATGAAGGAAGAGGAGGGAGAGGCTGCTCCTTCCAACTCCTTAATAAATCTCACAAATTGCTTTTTGTGCAATCTCCAATGTCTCTAATAATCTGAGGAATTTGGATATGAAATGATGCTGTTAATATTGAAATAAGGTCAATGATCACATAGCACCCAGCAGGCACTAAGACCAACCAGTTTAGCAGTTGCTTTGCACAAATCATTAACCGCCCAGTGCATGATTTTCAATAAATAAATCTTCTCCCTCCACCAAACAGGGACCTGAATCTCGCCTGAGACTGTTTTCCCATTTCTTTCTGACTCAAGTATGATGGAAATCTGAGGACAAAAAGGTGTTCTAAGTAGAACTGACCATGAAGCTGTGATAGAAATGTAACTGGTTACTTTATAGTCCTGGGGAAAGATTCTTGACTTTCTTACCCAGTCGAGCCTGTAGGTTACCTCATAGGACAGGCTGCTGTCTGCTATTGGTCATGATGTAGAGATGCCGGCGTTGGACTGGGGTAAACTCAGTAAAGTTTGACAATACCGATTTTAAATCCAACCAATTTATTTGATAGTAAATCCATGAGCTTTCAGCCTTTGTGGCCTTCGTCAGGCGACTTCCTCATAGTGGATTTACTATCAAATAAATCGGTTGGATTTAAAATCGGTGTTGTCAAACTTTACTGAGTCTGCTATTGGCTCAGGAAGATTCTCTCCATCAAATCAGTTCCTAACAATTCATCAACAAGGAGGAAATAAAATATCACAACAAAACATGGGCGAACAATCCCTGCATTGCCAACGATACTCACATGCCAAGACTGAATTGAGAGAGATACTGACAGTGGCTGGGGATGATCACAAGATGGGATCTTTTGTGTTCACTAATATGTTCCTCTCTCCATCTCCACACTTACTCTTTCTTTCTCACACACTATATCTTAGAAAAGAGTGTGATGTCCACTCATTGGCCCCTATATTCCAGGGAGAGGGATTTTTATGCCAGGGTATTGGTCACAACCAGCCACAGCTGAAGTTTCTCTTCCAACTCATTGCCTTCTCGCTGTGAACCCAGAGTTAAACTCCAGACTTCAATCTATTTCTTCCTTGCTCTGTATCAGAATTAAATAAACCTCTTAACTCCACCCTCAACCTTCAAATGATAATCTTCAGTCAGTATCTCTCCTTAATATTAACAACCAAACGGTTATTAATCTTCCCAAACACACTGGGTTTCACACATCCCGAAGATGCTCAGTCTTTTCAGGAAGATTTCAAACATAAATCTCCAGGAAAGATCTCATTCCACTCAGCTGGATACAGCCAACACTGCCCTCTGCTGTCTGCACACCGCCAGACCCTCACCTCCTGTCCCATTCACACACTGTAAAAAATCTGACAACACCAGGTTTAAATCCAACCGATTTATCTGATAGTAAACTCGTAAGCTTTCGACTCTATGGCCTTCGTTAGGCAAATGAGGTGTTCTGGTCTGCAATAGCACACATATCAGCACAGACAGTTTACAGATTGCTGATTAGAATGCGAATCCTTACACCTAAACTGCTAGTCAAGTCTTAAAGTGGCTAACAATGTGAGTGGAAGGAGCACTGAGCACAAGTTAGAGAGATGTGTATTGTCTCCACAGAGCACAGTAAGCGAGGTTTTTGGCCAACCCAGGCAAGTCATAGGGGTTACAGATAGTGTGACATGAAGCCAAGATCCCTGTTCAAGGATCTTCAAGGGGGCCTTCACGACACACGACAGCGCAGAGTCGCTGAGCAGAGACTGATAGCCAAGTTCCGCACACATGAGGACGGTCTTAATAGGGATCTTGGCTTCATGTCACACTATCTGTAACCCCCAAATGACTTGCCTGGGTTAGCAAAAAACCTCACTTACTGTGCTCTGTGGAGACAATATACATCTCTCTAACTTGTGCTCAGTGCTCCTTCCACTCACATTGTGAGCCACTTTAAGACTTGAATAGCAGGTTAGGTGTAAGGATTCGCATTCTAATCAGCAATCTGTAAACTGTCTGTGCTGACGTGTGTGTTATTGGAGACCAGAACATCTCATTCGCCTGACGAAGGCCATAGAGCCGAAAGCTTATGAATTTACTATCAAATAAATCGGTTGGATTTAAAACTGATGTTGTCAGACCTCTTACTGTGTTTACCCCAATCCAACACCGGCATCTCTGCATCATTCTTACTCACACTGCCAGACTCTCACCCCCTGTCCCACACACACTGCCAGACCCTCACCCCCTGTCCCACACACACTGCCAGACTCTCACTCCCTGTCCCACACACACTGCCAGACTCTTCAGTCCACACACACACTGCCAGACTCACCCCCTGTCCCACACCACACTGCCAGACTCACACACACACTGCCAGACTCTCACCCCCTGACCACACACACCTGCCAGATCCTCACTCTCCCACACACACACTGCCAGACTCCACCCCCTGTCCCACACACACTGCCAGACCCTCACTCTCTGTCCCACACACACACTGCCAGACTCTCACCCCCTGTCCCAAACACACACTGCCAGACCCTCACCCCTGTCCACACACACACCTGCCAGACTCTCACCCCCTGTCCCACACACACACTGCCAGACTCTCACCCCCTGTCCCACACACACACTGCCAGACTCTCACCCCCTGTCTGCCAGACCCTCACCCCTGTCCCACACACACACTGCCAGACTCTCACCCCCTGTCCCACACACACTGCCAGACTCTCACCCCCTGTCCCACACACACTGCCAGACCCTCACTCCCTGTCCCACACACACTGCCAGACTCTCACCCTGTCACACCCCCTGTCCCACACACACTGCCAGACCCTCACCCCCTGTCCCACACACACACTGCCAGACCCTCACCCCCTGTCCCCCACACACACTGCCAGACTCTCACCCCCTGTCCCACACACACTGCCAGACTCTCACCCCTGTCCCACACACACACTGCCAGACCCTCACCCCCTGTCCCACACACAACTGCCAGACCCTCACCCCCTGTCCCAAACACACACACAGACTGTCCCACACACACTGCCAGACCTCACCCCCTCACACACACTCCAGACACACACACTGCCAGACCCTCACCTGTCCACACACTGCCAGACTCTCACCCCCTGTTGCCAGATCCTCACTCTCTGTCCCACACACACACTGCCAGACTCTCACCCCCTGTCCCACACACACACTGCCAGACCCTCACCCCTGTCCCACACACCTGCCAGACTCTCACCCCTGTCCCACACACACTGCCAGATCCTCACTCTCTGTCTGCCAGACCCTCACACACACACTGCCAGACTCCACCCCCTACACACACACACTGCCAGACTCTCACCCCTGTCCACACACACTGCCAGATCCTCACTCTCTGTCCCACACACACAGACACTGCTCACTCCCCTGTCCCACACACACTGCCAGACTCTCACCCCTGTCACACACACACTGCCAGACACTCTCTGACTGCCTCTCACCCCCTGTCCCACACACACACTGCCAGACTCTCACCCCTGTCCCACACACACTGCCAGACTCTCACCCCCTGTCCCACACACACACTGCCAGACTCTCACTCCTTGTCCCACACACACACTGCCAGACTCTCACCCCCCATCCCACACGCACTGCCAGACCCACACTCCCTGTCCCACATACACACTGCCAGACTCCACCCCCCCACCTGGTACACACACAGTGTCAGTACCTCACCATGTCACTGAGTTTTGCGCAGTTTCACTGATCCCTGGGTCTGGGATGGCTTCACGCTTCAGCTTACTGTCGTTATATAATCTGTTCCACCCACTGCTCACTGCCACCCTCTCTCCAAGTCTCAGGCCGGGCAACCTCGTCTCAAATGAAAAGCAAAGCTATCTTGTAACTCCACACTAAGCTGAACAGCACCTGCCCAGAAGAGATTACAATTTAGATAAGAGCACTTGAACAAAATCATTGAACTTTACAATCCCATGCCTCATTCTTTCTATATTGCAGTAATGGTTATAATACCAGATCAGAATCATAGAATCCTGTCCATTCAGAAGGAGGCCATTCTGCCATCAGATCTACACCAACTTCCAGTCAGCCGATTGAACTCATTCCATCTCTTTGCTTTTTGTGTCACTATTTTATATGGCAATGGGATATAAAGTTCACAGGTTTGGTGTCTAATTTATTTGCAGCAAATTGCCATTCCTTCACTGTCGCCCCCTTCCACTGACCACCAGTCACCTCACCCTGATACCCCTTTCCCATGGGAAGCCCCTCAAGCAACTGTCAATGGACACAGACGAAAGTTCGCAGTAACAGCCAATAAAACCAAATCCTTGTGGTGAGATTGGGAGGCCGGTGTCCCCTCTCTGCACCCCACCACCGCACCCCCACCACCACCCTCTCACCAGGAAGCTCCCCCCTCACCGTGGCTCCCCCCCAACTCTCTCACAATGGAGACCCCCCCCATTCTCCCACCGTGTTCCCCGCGCTCTCTCACCGTGTCCCCCCTCCACTCTCTCACCGTGTTCCCACCAACACACTCTCACCGTGTCCTTCCCACCCTCTTGCCATGTTTCCCCTACTCTGTTGTCGTGTTCCCCCCACTCTCTCTCTGTGTTCCCCTACACTCTCAGCATGGTGTTGGCAGTAGTTGGCATGGACTGTGATTTGGAGCTGGTGGGAGGCAAAATATTGAAGATTTTGATGAATAAATGAGCAAACCAGAGTTTTTGCTTTTCTTTCCCAGTCTCTGAGTGAAGCTGCTCTGGATGTGTGGCAGCGACACTGGCCCAGTCACCACCTTCACCCAATCCAACCCCCGTACCTTTTCCTGGGATCTTTCTGTGCCAAAGATAACCAACACCAATTCCTGCATTCACTGGAAGCACACACCATTTACTGACCCTCTCGTCCCTCTGGACGCTCAGCCTCCCCCTCCAGACAGTAACCCCCCTCCCTCTGACAGTGAACCTCCTTCCTCCCAGGACAGTTTACGTGCTGTGGGTGGTTTTCTGGCTGTTCTCGGAGTCTGGCTATACCAGAGTTGCTGCTCAGTCAGTACCGATGGAGGGTTAAGGATTACAATGGGAGCTTGCAGAGTGTTGAGATGTTGCTGTGTGACAGGAGAAGCGCACACAGGCACTGCAACAGAAACAGGCAGTAGCTACATTTATTTTTTTTTATTAAAGTAAAATTTACTAAAAGCTGAAAAAAAATTCAGTAACCTTATCCTCAGAACAATAATTTGTTACTATAGCAACTAAACTGTGTCTTGATGTGGTACCCACCTGGACAGATGGTGGTAAAGTCAGGGCCACCGCACTGAAATGCCTCTTGGGGAGATCTCTGCAGACCCCCCCCCGTCCCTCTCCCACCCCACGGCCTCCCTGTCACTGCCACTGGAAATCACAGTGACATTCTGTGCAGAAGCTCTCCAAAGGCAGGCGCTGGCGGGGGCCTTGGAAACTCATGCAATTCAAGTCACACAAGAGATGGTCCAACTCTAAACCACAGCTTGAAAGCATTAGGAGATTGGAAATGCAAGGCAATTCTTTTCACAACATTTAGTGGCAATTTAGCAGAATGTGAAATGGTGGAACATTAAAAAAAGTGAATAAACTGAGGAAAGCCATGAATGACTGAAGGGAAAGACAGAATCATTAGCCAGATCCACGAGGGGAAAGGGGACTGATCGGGAAGAACTGAGCGACATTGTAGAAAAGTGCTGCAATGCTAGGCTCACTGATGGAACCACTTGCAGGTAAAGGAATTCACACCTTCAGCCAGGTGAGAACATTGTTCAGGTTTAATTGCAGCTTTTCTGAGATGCTTGTAACTTAGAAAATAACACAAGATAAAGTGGCTTCCACTGAGGCTCAGGTACAGAGAAATGAGGAGGATATGGTCCAAGGTTTTGAAACTTTTATAATAAACAGATGATCCAAGCCAGTCTGCCAAGCAGATTCCAGTGTATTTCTCTGACAGCACAGGCTTGTTAATAACCTTTCCATTTTAGAGATTACTCTACATATTATACTTTGGGCTTTACCTCAAGCCCACTGCAATTCCACAGACTTCCCACAACCCGTATTGTTGCATCTTGACGTGCCAACACGGCTAGAGAATTGCTCCCTCATATCATTTCCTTTTGATATTGTCCCATAGTCTTCAAGGACTTCAATGTTTGCAAATTGATTATATAGATCATGGGGAAATCTCCCCAACAGTGTAATTTTACAGTGAAAGATTCCTCACCCTATGATAAAGGGCCTCCAGTTCACACACTGCAGATGGCTGCTTGTAGGCCAAATAATCCCCATCTGGCCAGTCCCCGCCTTGTCAGGAATGGATCTGGGGTGTGGATTTCTTCAACCCTGTCAAAGGTGATCACAGTTGCTTCTCTTCAAGGACATGATAGTAAAACAGCACTAAAGGTGAGTGCCAGGGTTAGTATGGTACACCCCTCCCTCTGCCACCTCTGCTTGGTATTCTGCCATGTGCCCTGTTATACCCTGAGCCCCGCGTTGGTGCATTCCAGCTTAGCCCAGTTATGGTGCTGCCAGGCAAAGCACTTCCCAGCATTGGGCTACTGTAGCTGTAGTTTGGTGGTTTGGCATCTGCAGGCATGCTTGTGCTATTGCTACCTTCTGCACCAGTTACCAAAGATGGCAAAGTAACTCTGGTAAAGTTAAAACGGTGATCCTGATCTGCTGTAAACTGCATGGCCCCCATGTCCTGGTATGTACTGGATTCTGCAAACTCACTCATTGAGCTGGACAATGTCCTGGATTGGGTCAGTTGTTGGGAGGTGCTAGCACACACAGCAGGTTTGCTGTCCAATAACGTGTGCCCTATTATCTCAGAGTCTCTCCTTTCACTCGTACTGACATTATTCCTGAAGCCATCTGTGCCATAGCTGTTAGCTAAGTGTGAACTGCCATACTCTGGCACTCTGCTAAGTCTGTCATTCTCTTGTGATTCTTCTTTGTTCAGTAACTGCAGCAAAGCCGCTTTCACTCCTGCGTTCGGATCCTTGGCAGAAGGGCTCAATCCCAGATTAATTCGACAATCTGTATCGCCCAAGGTGGGTGGAGGGCCAGGGGGTTCTGGTGGTCGCTGATCTGGAGGAAGAATTCGTGTTTGACTGAGTACAGATGGTGGCCCAGGAACTTTTATATCCAGTTTAGTGAGGGAAGCACCATCTAAAAAAAAAATACAAGGTACCGGTTACATCACTGCACCCACCTCACTCCATCCTTAAATCAATGCCCACCATTTAGATTTGAACCATGGATCATGACAAGCTGCTCTACTGCAAAAAGTATCACAGTTGAGTCAAAACTTTTCCAACTTGTCCATGTCACAGCAAAGGGACATGGATAGATGCAATGGCACTGGAGATCAAATTCAGAGTCACGAAATATGAGGGCAAACATTTCTGTGAAAAACAAAATACAGATCAGGATTACTCCTATTAGGGGGCAGAGTGATTTTGGGGATTCAAAGGACATTAAAAGTGGCATCTCAAGTGGATAAGGCCACAAAAAAAGGAAACTGTTTTTATGGCAAGAACAAGAGCATCTAAAAGTTGAGATTAATGGAGAATTCATATAAACTTAATTTTGGGGCTACACAGTAGGGAGGCAGTGGAGATCAGAAACAGAAAACAGTATAAATTCAAGCAGCATTTGCTAAGTACAAGGAAATATAAATATGAAGAAACAGTTGAAAAGTTGGGACTCGCTTAATTAGAAAAATGGAAATTAGGGTATGATTTGATAGATATATTCCAAATGATAACAGGATGGGACAGAGTGAGTAGAGAGAGGATGTTTCATTAATTCAGGCTGTCATTAATGACAGGATAGAGATATGAATTAATGTAAGAGATTTAGAACAAAGAAACAACTTTTTTACACAGAGGATTGAGAAACTGGAACACGTGGCTGGAGTGACTGAAGGGACTACGTCAACAGTAGATACTGAATGAATGGCGATGAGTGTGTATTGGAACAGAGTGGAGGTGTATGGGGTTTGGATTCTTTCTGTGAAGGGGGTTAGAGAAGAGGAACTTGCTGTTTCTATGTGCCAAACTCAATACATTTTTCCCCTTTGCTTAATCTGGCTCCTTGAAGCTCACTGGTAAATTTATTTTTCACTTTGCAATACTATGCATAGCTCCACCTCCACCCACCTCAGCTGTTTTCCACTCAATTCTGGAGCATAGCTAAACTCATCTCGTTAAAATGCAAACCCCAGCCCACAGCTTTCAAACTTTTAGGACATTAATCCTTTCATAAAGAGATATGACAAACATGTTAGTAAAGGCTGGGGGATATCTCAATATTTAGTAATGGAAACTATTCTAATGGGTTAAGAAATGAGACCGTTCATCAATAACAGTCAGGTCAGCAAACTCAGAATTAGAACCACAGAATCCCTACAGTGCAGAAAGAGACCATTTGGATCATTGAGTTTGCACTGATTCTCCAAATGAACATCCCTCCCAGGTCCCCCCACTATCCAGTCCCCAAAGCCCCTCACATTTACCACGGCCAATCAACTTACCCTGCACATCTTTGGACTGTGGGTGGAAACCAAAGCATGCAGAGGAAACCGTGCAGACTCAGGGAGAAAGTACAGACTCCACACAGATAGCAACCCAAAGCTAGAATCAAGCTCAGGTCTCCGAAGCTGTAAGGCAGCACTGCTAACCACTGTATCACCATGCTGCCTGCAATTGTTACCGTACAGAAGGCTACTTGGCCTTGCATGTCTGTGCTGGCTCATTGAATGAGTATAATTCTCTCCAACAGACAGCAATTTACTTCCATTTGGATCAACTGAGCCTGGTTCGACCACACTCTCACACAGTGTATTCAAGATTCTAGCCACTCCTGTATGAAAAGATTTTTCCTCATGTCATCACTAGTTTTATTGCCAATTATCATAAATCTGTGCCCTACAGCGTTTTTTATTCAATCGTAGGACATGGGCATCGCTGGTTGGCCAGCATTTATTGTAAAAAGTCTCACAACATCAGGTTAAAATTCAATAGGTTTATTTGGTAGCAAAAGCCACTAGTTTTCAGAGCGCTCCTCCTTCGTCAGGTGAGTGGGAGTTCTGTTCACAGAGCACATAAAGGCACAAACTCAATTTACAAAATAATGGTTGGAATGTGAATCTTTACAGGTAATCAACTTTCAAAGATACAGACAGTGTGAATGAAGAGAGCGTTCAGCACAGGTTATAGAAATGTATATTGTCTCCAGACAGACAGTGAGATGTTGCAAGCTCAGGCAAGTCATGGGGGTTACAGATAGTGTGACATGAAACCAAGATCCCAGTTGAGGCCATATGCATGTGTATGGAACTCGACTATCAATCTCTGCTCAGCAATTCACCAGGTAAGACTGTTCTCTTCCTACTGGCAAACACATTCGGCTTCTGATCTTTGGGTAAACGTTCTCCAAGGCCACCTTCATGATACATGACAAGGTACAGTCACTGAGCAGAAACTGACAGCCAAGTTCCAAACACGAGGACAGCCTCAACCGGGATTTTGGTTTCATTTCACACTATCCATAACCCTCATGACTTGCCTGAGCTTGCAACATCTCACTTACTGTCTGTCTGGAGACAATACACATCTCTTTAACTCTCTCTCCACTCATATTGTCTGTACCTTTGAAAGTTGATTCCCTGTAAAGATTCGCATTCCAACCATTATTTTGCAAATTGAGTTTGTGTCTTTATATGCGCTGTTTGTAAATAGAGCTCCCGTTCACTTAATGAAGGAGCAGCGCTCTGAAAGCTTACGACTTTTACTATCAAATAAACTTTGGACTTTAACCTACTGTTTTGAGACTTCTTGCTGTGTTTACCCCAGTCCAATGCTGACATCTCCACATCAGCATTTATCGCCCATCCCTAGTTGCCTTTGAGAAGGTGGTGGTGAGCTGCCTTCTTGAATCGTTGCAGTCCATGTTCTGAGAGTTGACCCATAATGGCGTTAGGAAGGGAATTCCTAGATTTTGACCCAGCGACTGCAATGGAACAGCAATATATTCCCAAATCAGGATGGTGAGTGGCTTGGAGGGGAGCTTGCAGGTGATGGTATTCCCATTTATCTGCTGCCCTTATCCTTCTAGATAGAAGTGATCATGGCTTTGGAAGGTGCTGTCTAAGGATCTTTGGTGAATTGCTGCAGTGCATCTTGTAGATAGTACACACTGCTGCTACTGAGCGTCGGTGGTGGAGGAAGCAGAAATGTTGCCAATCAAGTGCTGCTTTGTTATGGATGGTGTCAAGCTACTGAAGCTGCACCCATCTAGGCAAATGGAGAATATTCCATCACACCCCTAACTTGTGTCTGGTAGGTGGTGGGCAGGCTTCGGGGAGTCAGGAGGTAAGTTACTCGTTGAGCCACTACTAGCTTCTGAGCTGCTTTTGTAGCTACTGTGTTTATGTGGTGAGTCCAATTGAGTTTTTTGTCAATGGTAACCCCAAGGATGTTAAGAATGGGGGAGTTCAATGATGGTTACGCCATTAAATGTCAAGGGGCAATGGTTAGAATGTTTCTTATTGGTGATGGTCACTGCCTGGCATTTGTGTTGTGTGAATGTTACTTGCCACTTATCAGCCCAAGTCTCAATATTGTCCAGATTTTGTTGCATTTGAACATGGACTGTTTCAGTATCTGAGGAGTTGCGATTGGTGCTGAATATTGTGCAATCATCAGCAAACATCCCCACTTCTGACATTACGACGGAGGGAAGGTCATTGATGAAGATTGTTGGGCCGAGGGCATTACCCTGAGGAATTCCTGCAGAGATGTCATTCAGCTGAAATGACTGACTCTCCACAACCACAACCATCTTCCAATGTGCCAGACAAGACTCAAATGATGCTCATTCAGCAAGCCAGCACAGACATGCAAAGCCAAATGGCCTCCTGGCTGAAGATTGTTGCGAATGCTTCAGCCTTATCTTTTGTACTTATGTACTGGACTCCTCCGTCACTGAGGATGAGGATATTTGTGGACCTCCTCCTCCTCCTGTGAGTTGTTTAGTTGTCCACCACCATTCAAAACTGAATGTGGCAGGACTGCAGAGCTTAGATCTTGTCTGTTAGTTGTGATTTTGCTTAGCCCTGTCTATCACTTGCTATTTATCCAGTGTTATAGCTTCACCAGGTGACATCTCATTTTAAGATATGCCTGGTGCTGCTCTCAGCATGTCCTCCTGCACTCTCCATTACAATTCTTCTACTAATTGGGACAGTTTGTCCTTATCTTGTCTATCCAGAACCCTCATGGTTTTGAAATCTCCTCTCAATCTTCTTTTCTGTTAGGAAAACTGTCCTAACTTCTCCAATTCAACCATATGGCTGAAGTTTCTCTTTCCTGGGATGACTTCTGTGATTATTTTCGGCACTCACTCTAATGTTTCATACATTTCCTAAAGTGTAGCAGCCTAAACTCTAGTTGGGACCAAACCAATGTTCCACATACATTTAACTAATTTCTTTGTTTTTGCATTCTGTGTCCCATGAATAAAGCTTTGGAGCCTGCATGCTTTATCAACTGCTCTCTCAACATAACACAACACCCTAAACACCTTCCGAGATTCTTCAACTCTCACGTTTCCTTTAGAATTGTGCTCTTGATTTTATATATCTATCTGCTCTTCCAAAATGAATCACTTCACACTTCTCTACATTAAACTGCACCTAAAGTATGGTAAGAAGTCTGACAATACCAGGTTTAAGTCCAAATGATTTATTTGATAGTAAACTCACAAGCTTTCGAGGTTTCCCTCTTTGTCAGCTGGATGGAGATAGAACTCTCCATCCAACTGACAAACAGGGAAACCTCGAAAGCTTGTGAGTTTACTATCAAATAAATCAGTTAGACTTCTTACTGTGTTTACCCCAGTCCAACGCCGGCATTTCCACATCTTAAACTGCATCTGCCACTTGTTCGCCCAACAGGGATTAACAGGAAAAGCAACACAGTGCAGTTTATCGTGAAATAGCAGAAGAATGATATATAGAGAGTGATAGTTACCTGTGGCGTCAGTATTGGTAATGGCAGTCTGTAGCTGCTGTGGTCCATCACTCGCTTTGATGCCATTACTTTCTTCAGGCACTGTAGCGGGTTCCTGAGATTTAATCAGTTGACTCAATAAAACGGTCAACAAGTTCTGTGTGTCGGTTTGGGTATCAGCCGCCTGAGATATGGACTGAACTGGCTGCGTGTGTGGCGCCTGCGGCAAGGTAGCGAGGGCTTGTGGAAGAGGAGCTGATATTGGTGTTAGGGGTGTCGAAGCAGTTGGGAGCGGTGTTGCTGTTGGAGCAGGCTGGATGGATGGTATAGGGGGGGATGTACGTTGAGTCACTGTGAGAGGCTGAGCATCCTGCTGCTGACTGGTGGCTTCAGCCAGAGCCACAAGTGATTGACTAAGGACATTCCACTGCTGTTGTGTCTCTGGGTTAGTACTGACATTCAACGCCTGTGCCAGCTGGGTGAGGCTGAGGTTGGTCTGTGTCTGTAGCAGGTTGAGCAGCACTGCTAACTCATTCTGGTTTAGCTGTTGTGCAGCGTCTCTGATGCCTACATAAAACAAAGTAAGCTTCAAAACTCTCATCGATCACTCTGACCACAGCTTACATTCTCCAGGCTACAATCACTTTATACATATTTAAAATAAGGTGCTTTGTAATCAGCAACGCGCAACAGACTTTATGCTTTATCCCATTTTAATTAGTAATTAATAAATGAGTTTAAGTACCCTCAATGGGTCATGTGATCTCAATACACATTTTAGATGGCTTTTGAATTTTAACTCATTATTTGGTAAAGGCAATGCAGGAGAGTACTCTACAGCATTCTCAATGCTGTACTTTCTGTTTACCGAATATTAATCAAACACAGACATGACGAACACTAACAGTTGCTGCATATAAAATGCTTTCCAACCAAAATTAGAATATGAGCTAAATCCACGTCAGCACGGTTACACAGAATCCCAGCAGTGCAGGAGGCGGCCATTTGGCCCATCAGGTCTGCACCAACTCTCCAAAACAGCATCTTATCGCGGTCACGCTCATGCAGACTGACTCACCGCCCACGTCTGTGGTGCTGCTATGTGTTTTACTCTGTCCAGCTGGGCCAATCTGTGGCGTGCTGTTCCTACTGTCATCAGTACTGATCACTGTATCTTTACGAACGGTCTTTTGCACAGGTGGATCTTCAATGATTCCTGCTTGCTTCTGACGTCGACGCTTTTTGCTCCAGAGTTCATGGCAATCCTGCCAGTGAGGAAGGCTGGAAAATAGTTTTTAAAACACAGATTAAAATTTATGACAAAAGCAAAATGTTGCAGCTGCTGGAAATCTGAATTAGCAAGCTTGTTTTTTATTACACAGAAAACTCCAGAAGGCAGATTGCACATGGAATAAAAGTGACCGAAATTCAACCTGTCCAATTATTGAAGCTACAACACTCAAAATTACCTAGGGAGTTTATAAACATAAATTGCTGTATATTATGCATATTTTAATGATTATATTTATAATCATTTTATAAACATAAATTGCTGTATGTTATGCATATTTTAATGATTATATCTATTTATTTAACCATTTATGGACACAGGCATCGCTGGCTGGCCAGCATTTATTGTCCATCCCTGAGAGTCAACCACACTGCTGCGGCTGTAGAATCATACATAGGCCAGACAGGGTAAGGATGGCAGATTTCCTTCCCTGAAGGACATTGAACCAGGTGGGTTTTTTCCAACAATAGTTTCATGGTCATCAGTAGATTCTGAATTCCAGATTTTTTTTAATTAAATTAAAATTCCATCACCTGCCACGGTAGGATTCAAACCTGGGTCCCTAAAACATTAGCTGAGTTTCTGCATTCATAGTCTAGCAATAATACCACTAAGCAATCGCCTTCCCTCCGAGAGTTATTTAGTTGGTGCTTTGTTTTTGTTAGTGATTGGCTGTATTTAATTTTGAAATATTAAAATGGGTTAGATTGGAAAATAGTTTAGGGAGGCCGAAAACAGTGGAACTGCAGAGAAACGTGTGAGGTGAAACATTTTAACAAGGTGGTGAGAACAATGGTAAAACTTGAAAAAACAGAAAGCAACGTAAAAGTCTGCTATTTTTTAAGTAAGAAGTTAAGCTGAGTTACAGAGAGAGATTGAATAGTGTAGGACTTTATTTCCTGGAATGTTGAAGAATGAGGGGAGATTTGATAGAGGTGTATAAGATTTTGATGGGTATCGATAGAGTGAATGCAAGCAGGCTTTTTCCATTGAGGCTAGAGGAGAAAAAAACCAGAGGACATGGATTAAGGGTGAAAGGAGACAAGTTTAAAGGGAATATTGGGAGATGGGGGAGGGCGCTTCTTCACGCAGAGAGTGGTGGGAGTGTGGAATGAGCTGCCGGATAAAGTGATAAATGCGGAGACACTTTTAACATTTAAGAAAAACTTGGATGAGTTCATGGATGAGAGGGATATGGTCCAAGTGCAGGTTAGTGGGACTAGACAAAAAATGGTTTGGCACAGACAAGAAGGGCCAAAAAGGCCCGTTCCTGAGCTATAATTTTCTATGGTTCTAAGTCTCAAAAATCAGGAAAGCTGTAAATACTCGTACTCACTCTGGAGGAGGCATCTTTGTCGGATCCACGTTTTTCAGGAAATCGCTCTGTAAGGTCTGTTCAGCAGTGCAGCGCTTACTGGGGTCAAGAGTCAGCATGTGATCAAGTAGATCCAGTGCAGGGAGAGGAATGCTGGAGAAATAGCAAATACCCACACTGTTACACTGAGAAACAGCAAGTATGTAAATACTCTCACTGTTACACTGAGAAACAGCGAGCGTGTAAATACCCTCACTGTTACACTGAGAAACAGTGAGCATGTAAATACCCTCACTGTTACACTGAGAAACAGCGAGCATGTAAATACCCACACTGTTACACTGAGAAACAGCGAACGTGTAAATACCCTCACTGTTACACTGAGAAACAGCGAGCATGTAAATACCCTCACTGTTACACTGAGAAACAGTGAGCATGTAAATACCCACACTGTTACACTGAGAAACAGTGAGCATGTAAATACCCACACTGTTACACTGAGAAACAGTGAGCATGTAAATACCCACACTGTTACACTGAGAAACAGCTAGCGTGTAAATATCCACACACACAGAGAAACTGCGAGCGTGTAAATACTCACACTGTTACAATGAGAAACAGCTAGCGTGTAAATGTCCACACTGTTACACTGGCAATAAGCAAGTGTGTAAATTCTCACACTGTTACACTGAGAAACAGCGAGTATGTAAATACCTACACTGTTACACTGAGAAACAGCAAGTGTGTAAATACCCACACTGTTACACTGAGAAACAGCGAATGTGTAAATACTCACACTGTTACACTGAGAAATGGCGAGTGTGCAAATACCCACACTGTTACACTGAGAAACAACAAGTGTGTAAATGAGAAACAGCGAGTGTGCAAATACCCACACTGTTACACTGAGAAACAGAAAGTGTGCAAATACCCCACTGTTACTCTGAGAAACAGCGAGTGTGAAAATACCCACACTGTTACACTGAGAAACAGTGTGTAAATATTCACTGGTTACACTGGCAATAAACAAGTGTGTAAATATTCACACTATTACAAAGAACCAGTGAGTGTGTAAATACCCACAGTTACACTGAGAAACAGCGAGTGTGTAAATGCTCACACTGTTACACTGAGAAACAGCGAGTGTGTAAATACCCACATGGTTACAATGACAAACAACAAATGTGCAAATACCCACACTGTTACACTGAGAAACAGTGAGTGTGTTAATACTCGCATAGTTACACTGGCAATAAGCAAGTGTGTAAATATTCACACTGTTACAATGAGAAACAGCAAGTGTGTAAATACCCATAGTGTTACACTGAGAAACAGTGAACGTGTAAATATCCACACTGTTACTCTGAGAAACATCGAGTATGTAAATGCCCACAAAGTTACACTGAGAAACAGCAAGTGTGCAAACATCCACCCTATTACTCTGACAAACAGTATGTGCGCCAATACCTTCACTATTACACTGGAAAACAATAAGTGTGTTCAACACTAAAACCCAGGAACACTGGGTCCATATCGACGTCTCAGGAGCACATAAAATCAAAACTCAAAGTTAGAACAGAGGCAGAGAAAAGCAGTAAAAACATCCACTTTATGATGTGAGTCGTCAGCTACCTGCTACAGGTAATAAACCATATTAAATAGCTGCTGCAAACCCCAAGCATTAGTATCCAAAGTGCTCAATGTTAGTGGATACTCCAGGCCACTGGACAGTTCAATTACGTCCAGTGGACATTCTGGTCAAGGTCAATTTGGTCATGGTCACTGGGCACTCTACTCAGGAAAAATAAAGCAACAATCTGAATTTAAAAATTACCCTTCACATTGTACAGTAAAGATGCTTAAATTTATTCTGTGTATATTCCAGTGACTAGATCTAATTATTGCAGAATCATCCCTGCAGCTCATGGCTCTGTTTGATCAGGATGCTATCACAGCAGTTTCATTAGCCTAACTTTCTATCATTGTTGGGACAGATACAACACGGCGTTAGTTACAGAGGGAAGCTCCCTCTGCACTGTCCTTTCAGATACTCAACAGCATCAAAATACTGAACTCTTACTGTTGTACTGATTATTATTGAAGCTTACAATGCAAACTCTTCACGAAGGCGTCTCCGATATTGCTTCTTCGGTTTCATCGTATGAAAATACGGTAGTTTAATGACATCAGGCCAAGCAGCAGGGCAAGGGCTGCCACATAATCGACTGAGAAAACAAAAGCACACAACAAAATGATCATTTGTAATTGGAAAATCCTTTGCCAATCTTATGCGAATATTCCATTATTTCAAGTAGGAGGAGACCATTCGGCCCCTCAACCCTGCTCCACCATTCATTTTGATCATGGCTAATCATCAAATTCAATATCCTGATCCCCTCTTCCTCCCACATCGCTTAATCCCTTCAACCCCAAGAGCTATGTCAACATTTTGGCTTCAACTACATCCTGTGGGAGTGAATTTCACACATTCACCACCCTCTGGTTGAAGAAATTTCTCCTCATCTCAGTTCTAATTTACCCCTTATCCTCAAACTATGACCCTTAGTTCTGGATTCTTCCATCACTGGGAACATTCTTTCTGAATTTACCCTGTCTAATCCTGTTAGAATTTTATAAGTTTCTATGAGATCCTCTTTAACGATTCTGAACTCCAGTGAGTACAATCCTAACCAAGTTCGTCTCTCTGTGTGACTGACCCGCCATCCCAGGGATACGCCTGATAAACCTTCGCTGTGTTCCCTCAATAACAAAAGGACATCCTTCCTCACATAAGGACACCAAAACTGCACACATTAAGCCAGGTGTGGCCTCACCAACACCCTATAAAATTGCAGTAAAACATCCCTATTCTTTTATTCAAGTTTTCTCACGATGAAGGCTAGCATACCATTTACCTTTTTCATTGACTGCTGTACCTACACACTTACTTTCAGCAACTAGTGCATGAGGACACCAAGGTGTTGCTGAGTATCCACTTCGCTCAATTTACACCCTTCTAAGTAATAATCTGCCTTCAGTCATACCACTGATTTTTTCCACTAACAAGATGCTGCCATCAAGCCAAGTAGGTAAGGATATCATCTGCACAACTTGTGGGCCGAAGGGCCTGTTTGTGCTGTAGTTTTTCTATGTTCTAAAGTATATTTCTCAGAGGAAGCGGAATTTAAAAAAGGTGAAAAATCATTTACGGCTTAACAAGAAAGTTAAGCATAACATAAAGACGAAAACAAGGACCTATCAAACTGCAAAAGTTAGTGGCACTCTGGTGGATTAGGAGAACTTGAAATGTCAGCAAAGCTTTACTAACAGCAAAAAAAAATCAAAAGAACTATGATCAACTACGAAAGGAAACTAGCAGAAAAAAAAGCACTGATACCAAAAGTATATAAAAAGGAATAGAATAGTGTTAGCACATGCTGCCCTTCAGAGAATAATGGCAAGGAAACTCAAAAATGGCAGAGGCACTAAACCAATATTTTGTCTTTGCTTGTACAGTGGAGGATAATTTTTTTCCCAAAACCTGCAGTTACTACAGACAAATTTAGTGAAATTACTATACGTAGAGAGAAGGCATTTGATAAGGTGTCGCATAAAAGACTGATCCAGAAGGTTAGATCCCAAGGGGTTGGGGGTAGAGTATTGGTTTAGATGTAGGATTGGCTGACTAACAGAAAGTAGAGGATCAGATAAATAAGTACTTCGCTGGATGGTGAACAGTAACTTGCGGATTACTGCAGTTGTTCAGTTCTCAGACCAAAACTACTTACAATTTGCATAAATGATCTGAAAACAGGGATAGACTGTGATAGCAAAATCTACAATAATACTAAACTAAGTGGGGAAGCAGACTGTAATGAGGGTATATAGATTTTACAGATAGATATTGATAGGCTAGGAGAATGAGCCAAAATCTGGCAGATGGAGTTTAATGTGGATAAGTGTGTGATTATCCATTTTGGCTGTGAGAATAAAAGAGGAAATTATTATTGAAATAATATATTCAAAGACCATCAGTGCAGAGGGATCTGGGTGTCCTTATGCATGAATCACAGAAAGTGGGTATGCAGGTGCACCATATAATAAGAAAGGCAAATGGAATCTTGGCATTTATTGCAAAAGGACTAGATTTTAAAAGGAAAGAAATGTTTTACTATTGTATAAAGTATTGTGAGACCACACCTGGAATATCATGTCCAGTTTTGGTCTCCTTACTTGAGGGAGGATATGATGGCATTGGAGGCAGTTCAGAAGAGGTTTACCACATTGATTTCAGGGCTGTCACACAAGGAGTGGTTAAATAGCTGGGTCTTATACTGAGTGGAGTTCAGAAGAATGAGGGCGATCTGAGGTATATAAAATACTAAAGGGAATTGAAAAGGCGGAAGTTGATCAGATGTTCCCCCTTGTGGGGCAGACCGGAACAAGAGGTCATAGATATAAACTGAGAAAAGGTAGCTTCAAAACTGAGATGAGGAGAAACTACTTCTCTTCAAGAGTTGTGAATCTGTGGAACTCACTGACCCAGAGTGCAGTGGAAACAGACTCAAAAAAGATTTAAAAGAGATATAGATATGTTCCTGATGAGAAGCTGGACGAAGGGCTATGAGAAGGAAAATGGAATTGAGATCAGATAAGATCAGCCATGATAATTTTAAACAGTGGAGCGGGCTCGTAAGGCCGAACTGCCTACTCCTGCTTCTAATTCCTTTGTTCCTATAAGGTGGGTATGAGTGAACTTGTAGATACTTGGATTTCCTTGGATAAAATGCAACACAAAAGGTCAATGCAGAAGATTATGACTCATGTAGTTAGGATGAATAGATTAGCATGGATAGAGGATTGGTTAATGATAGCAGAGTAGAGATAAACTTGGCAATATTGAAGTTGGCAGGCTGTGACTAGTGGAGTGCTTTAAGGATTGGAGCTGCAGCCTCAAGCTATCTGAAATTTATATTAACAACTTAACCCTGAAAAGACCAAGAGTAATATATGTGTGTTTACCGATGATGGAGTATAACTGTTTGGGTAGAATCACTGTGAGATTGCTAAGTAAGAGAGTTCAGTGAGGAGGGGAGAGAGTACCTTTTTCTTTCTTGATCTTTCTCAGTCACCAGGACACCAAGAGTTGAAAACTGCATGAGAGGACTGAGTTTAAAACTATCCAAGACTAATATCACAAGAGAAGCTTCACTGGTTAATGAGATAGTGAGGGAGTGTCTTTTAAGTAGCTGAAAGTTAGAAAAATACAATTTTTAAAAGAAATAGTTCAATTTAAGTAAAAAGCATGAGCAATGGGAGGCAATGGCTGGTGATATTATTACTAGACTATTAATCCAGAAACTCAACCAATATTCTGGGAACCCGGATTTGAATCCTGCCTGGCAGGTGGTGGAATTTGAATTCAATTAAAAAAAAAATTTGGAATTAAACACCTACTGACGACCATGAACCATTGTCAATTGTCAGAAAACCCCATCTGGTTCACTATTGTCCTTCAGGGAAGGAAATCTGCCAGTCCTTACCCAGTCTGTCCTACATGCGACTCCAGAGCCACGGCTATGTGGTTAACTCTCAATTGTTTTCAGGCAAACAGGGATGGGCAATAAATGCTGGCCAGCCAGCGATGTTTATGTTCCACAACTGAAAAAAATATATAAACACTATGGCACCCAGAGCAGCTCAAGAGCTGGAAATCCTGAGGGTTTTAACTCACCTTCTAACTCCCCAAAGCCTGTCCAGTATCTACAAGGCATAATCAGGAGAATAACAGAATATTTTCCACTTGCCTGGATAAGTGCCACCCCAACAACACTCTCAAAAAGCTCAATGCCATTAAGGACAAAGCAGCCTGCATTCAATCTCTCCACCACTGATGAATAGTGCTAGCCGTGTGTGCCATCTACAAGATGCACTATAGAAACCCACCAACACTGCAGAGGCAGCATCTTCCAAACTCACAAATGGCAAGAGCAGCAGATACCTGGGAATACCACCACCTGGAGGTTCCCCTCCAAGCCACTCATCCGGGAAATATATCGCTGTTTCTTCACTGTCACTGGGCCAAAATCCTGGAACTACCTCCCTAACAGCACTGTGGGTGTGCCTACATCTCAGGGACTTCAACAGTTTAAGAAATATATTCACCACCATGTTATGAAGGACAGCTAAGCATTAGCAATAAATGCTGGCTATGCTAGAGATGCTCACATACCATGAACAAAATAAACACTTTCATTTTATTTGGTTTCCTTATGCTATTTTATTTTAACTGGCCTTGACTTCACTTTCCTTTTTTTTAAATTCATTTGTGGGACATGGGCATCGCTGGCTGGCCAGCATTTATTGCTCATCCACAGTTGCCCAAGAGTAGTTGAGAATCAATCACATTGCTGTGGCAGTGAGTCACATGTAGGCCAGGCTGGGTAAGGACAGCAAATTTCCTTCTCTAAAGGACATAGTGAACTAGATGGATTTTTCTGACAATTGACAATGGTTTCATGGGTCATCAGCAGATTCACTGAATGGACAGGCCAATAGTTTCTGATCAATGGTAATCTCCAGGATGCTGACAGTGGGAGATTCAGTGATGGTAACACCATTGAATATCAAGAGGCGATGATCACTGCCCGGCATTTGTGTGGCACAAATGTTACTTTCAACTTGTCAGCCTAAGTGGATATTATCCAGGTCTTGTTGCATTTGGACAGGGACTGCTTCAGTACCTGAGGAGTTGCGAATGATACTGAAACATTTTGCAATCAGTAGCAAATAGTCTCACTTCTAACTTTACGATGGAGGGAATGTCATAGATGAAGCAGATGAAGACGGTTGGGTCTACGACCCTGAGGAACTCCTGCAGTGATGTCCTGCAGCTGACCTCCAACCACCATAACCATCTTTCTCTGTGCTTGTCCAACAGCAGAGAGTTTCTCCTCTGATTCACATTGACTCCAGTTTTGTTAGAGCTCTTTGACGGACCCACAGTCAAACGCTGCCTTGACTTCAAGGGCAGTCACTCTCAGGATGAACAGTCCAATCGTGAGCTGTGTTATAACAATGACTTAGGCAGGAAAGGTGATGAGATTCTGAAAGCAGATTTTAGTGAGTTAAGCAGGAGAATCAAAAGCAGGGCTTTTAAAGCAGCATTCTCAGGATTATTCCTAACCTGAGGTGCATGAGTATAAAAATAGGAGAATTCAGTAATTAAACTCATGGCTGGAAGCCTGGTATGGGAGAGAGGCATCAGATTTCTGAGTTACTGACATATACCAGTTCTGGGGAAAGTGGGACCTGTACAAGCTTCACAGTCTACACCTGAACAGGACTGGATGAATATCCTTGGAGGGGGATTTGCTAGTGCCATTGTTGAGGGATAGGTTAAATTGGACAGTCAGAAGGATGGAACCCTGAAGGCAAATTCAGAAAAGGGAAGAGGAAATGGAGAATTAGTGAGTGACTCTGAAAGCAAGGAAAAATTGAACTAAAGATTTACAAGGATGTTGCCTGGATTGGGGCATGGCTTATGAAGGTTGAGAGAATTAGGTATCTTCTCCCTGGAGAGACGAAGGTTGGGAGGCTCCCTGATAGAGGTTTATAAGATGTTGAGGGGAATAGATAGAGTGGATTCTCGGAGGCTATTTCCCAGGACTGAAATGGTCGCTATGAGAGGACACAGGTTTAATGTGCTGGGGGCCAAGAACAGAGGAGATGTCAGGGGTAGGTTTTTCACTCAGAGGGTGGTGAATGAATGGAATCAGTTGCCGTCAGCGGTGGTAGATGCAAACTCGCTGGGGTCTTTTAAGAGACTGCTAGATGAGTACGTGGGATTTAATGGGATTGGGAGCTACAGATAGTTCTATGGCCTGGTAGGTATAGGTATGATCAGCACAACACGTGGGCCGAAGGGCCTGTTTGTGCTGTAGTGTTCTATGTTGGAGGATATTGAGAGGGGTCAAGAAGTAAAGACTTTGAGTGCTTTTCTACAGTTTCTTGAAGCTGGCAAGACAGGTGGATAAGCTTGTAGAGAAAGCAAATGGAATGTTTTGCATTATTGGGAAGATATTGAATTCAAAGCAGAACATATTGATGGAAATATATAAAATATTGGTTAGGCCACAATTGGAAGTTTGTTAGTTCTGGTCACATCAAATGAAGTTCATAACTACAGTGGAGAGACTGCAGAGGAGATTTACTAGCACGTTGCCAAGGCCTGAAAGTTGAAGAGAGGAAAGGTTGGGCAGGCCAGGGTTATTTTTCCTTAAAACTGAAGAGGCTGAGGGGTGACCTAATTGAGGTGTACAAAATTATGAGTGGCCTAAACAGGGTAGACAGGAAAGAATTATTTCTCCAAACTGAGGGGTCAATCACCAGGGAGCATAGATTTAAGGTGATTGGTAGAAGTGGCATGAGGAAAAATGTTTTCACCTAGAAGGAGTGAGTGTCTGGAATTCACAACTTAAATTAGTTGTTGAGATTGAAATATACAACTCACTTAAAAGGTACTTGGATCTGTATTTTAAGTGCTGCAAGATGAAGGCCAGGTATTGGAAAATAGATTAAAATGGGTGACTAGTTTACTTGTTTCTCTCTTTTGGCCAGTGCAGGCACTGGATTAAATGGCCTCTTTCAACATCCTAATATGGTTTTCAATGTAAAGCTAGCTGGGAGTGAAAACTGTTAAGAGGATCACAAAGAAGCTACAAAGAAATATGGAGAGGTAAAGTGAGCGGCAGCTGGAGTGTAATGTGGAGAAGTTTGAGGTTATTTACTTTGGTAGAATAGGTAAACAGAATATTCTTAAAAGATGCAAAATTTTAAACAGTAAATATTGATGTTCAAAGGCACCTGGGTGCACTCATACAACAGGGAAGCTAACATGCAGATACAATGAGCAATTAGGAAGTCGAATGGCATAATGGGCCTTTACTGCAAGGGGATTGTAATAAAATAAGGAAGACTTCTTTGAATTGGACTGGATTTTGGTGTGAGACTGTGCACATTAGTCTTCATTTCTAAGGAAAAATATTGTAGAAATGGAAGCAGTACAGTGAAGGTTCACTAGATTAGTTTTTGGGATAGCTGACTAAATTGGGTCGATATCCTTTAGCATAGAAGCATGAGGGGTGGTCTCATTCAAACATGTAAGATTCTGAAGAGATTGACAGGACAGACTGACAGCTTCTTTTCCCAAGCTGGGGAATTTAGAACATGAGGCCACTGTCTCAGGATAAGGAACCAATCAATATGAGGACACAGAACCTGCAAGATAACACAGGAAAAGATGACTTGATGGGTGTACTTTCACTCAAATTTTCAGTTGCCTCTTCAAGCAACAGTTGAGACATTGTCAATTATGGGTGGCACAGCGGTTAGCACTGCTGCTTCACAGCGCCATGGACCTGGGTTCAATTCCAGCCTCGGGTCACTGTCTGTGTGAATTTGCACATTTTTGCCATGTCTGCGAGTTTCTTCTGGGTGCTCCAGTTTCCTTCCACAGTCCAGAGACGTGCAGGTTAGATTAATTGGTCATGCTAAATTGTCCATTAATGCCAGGGGGATCAGCAAGGTAAATATGTGGTACTACGGGGATAGGGCCTGGGTGGGATTGTTGTTGGTGCAGCCTCAATGGGCCGAATGGCCTCCTTCTGCACTGTCAGGATTCTATGAATAATACTTATCAAACAGGGACAACGTTGTGCAAATCAATGAATTATCAACAGTTATCTCAGAACATCTTAAATCTTTCCACTACCTGATGAGTTCAAGCTGTGCCAGCTCCTGATTGGCTTGAAAGATTGGTTTTTTAGTGAAGAGCTCTCCAAGGATACACCTGCAAACAGAACAAAGCAAGTTAACAATGTGGAGGGCTCCAGCTCACTGACCTCTAACTTGTACACAAATTCCCAGGTCATAATAACCAGACACACCTCTAGCAGCACAGGAACTTTAGAGAGTTGCTAACACCTACAACTTTTTGCAGAATCTCTTTTTAAATCAGGGAAGGTTTTCCGTAATTGTGGAATTTCACTGTACGCCAAATCTCTGATATAGTAAAAGCAAGAAATGAAAATGAACCCATTCTCCCAATCGTGCAAGAGACGAAAAGTTAGGTTTGTGCCCCGTCTTTTGCCTCTCGCGATATTACCAGTCGTTCTTTCAGCTTGATCAGCCTCAGGCCCAGAGAATACTGAATCTCAACTCATTTTGCCTTTTTATTATAAAAAACATTCATAACTTTTCTAATTTTGTTTTGGGTTTGTGAAATAATAAACCATAAAACAACTTAAACAAGAATAATTCAGCATTTGCGTCAATGACATGTACAATCTTCAACATCATCCATTTTGTACTTACCCACAACTCCAAACATCGATGGCCGGAGAGTACCTCTCCTCCCCCAGCAAGAGTTCCGGCGGGCGGTACCACAGTGTGATGACTTTGTTAGTGTACGGACGGCTAGGAAACAAACACTGAAGTGTGTCACTCTGAACAAAGCAGCAATATTCTACATTAACGCTGACAAGTCCAAAATAAGAGTTAGTGTGTGTTGCCCCCCAGCAGGAACAGACCACAATCAGGAATATAACCAAAATGCAATGCAGTTGCATAACTGGAGTACAGTTTAGCTTAACTGGAGCATAATTAAAGGTAACCAGAGAACAAACCAAATGAAACCAGAGCGTAACTACAGCACAGTCCGACTGTAATCTGAGTGTAACCTGAACACCGAGCAGTCTGCATTTCCAACGGTGTATCAGTCAATTCCATTGCATCATCCAGACAGGGTCAAAGCAATCAAAACCTTTTGGCTTTTTAACATAAAAATCTAGATGCCAAGTGGGAGGCTCAGGCTCTCCGAGCTCTCAGAACAGTGAGGATTTTAATTTCTATTAGGCTCAGAATATTTGCCAAATTTTTAATGAGGTTTCCTCAAGTGCCCATTTACACGGCTACTCCTTGGGCATGTACTGCACATTTGCCTGCAGACGCTCCTATATTGCTCCCATGTGGAGTACCCATGCTGTGACATGAGGCAGGTGCAGCAGTGAATCTGCCTGAATCATTCCCAATGTTTATTTAACACGAGGTTACTTTAGATCACAGAAGCTGTGACTTCTACAAATAGGTCAGGGTGAAGCTGTCAGGCAGTGTTCTACTCCAGTTTAGACCCAGCTCCTAACATCAGATTTTCATCCTTCAAAGGACAAGCAAAGGTTATTCTCCTGAAAGATTCATGATAACACATCCAAGAAGACACAGAAAAAAATCTGCCCCAAAATCAAAGGTATTTGGGTTTCAATTCAGTGACCTGGCTCTCAGTTACAAAGTGGGAAATGGAAAATTCATTAGTCCAGGCAAGTTTATCAAATGAATGTGGGCAGTAATCTCGAAATGTAACGGTCATCAGGCTGTCATAGTACAGATTGGGAAACTTATGCTTTTATCTGCAACGATGTTGAGGTCCAAGGTTCGGTCCCAGATCTAAACAGGGGCAGCAGCAGGAATGCTGAACAACCTAAGGGCCCTTATGAAAGAAGCCATTCATGGAGTGTGTGTGGACCACTATTCCTTTCAGTTCTGAAATTCTAACTGAGATCCAGTCTCAATAGCTTTATTCTGGGGTGGGGGGTGGGGGGTAGAATATGGCAGATTTTTTTGGAGAAAGCAGGAGGACTGCAGATTTTTTGAAGTGGAGATTGGGCGTTGCAGATGTTTTTTGGGAGGTTGGAAGTGTTGCAGATTTTTTGGGGTGGGCCTGATGGAGTGTTTCTTCTTCCTTTTTGCCAAGAAGTACATCTTGATATCACTCCTAAATGGCCTTGTTTCTGGAAGCCCCCATCAGACGGAACATCTTCTCTCCATCTGAACTATCAAATCTTTTAATCATCTGAAACACCTCAATTATATCAGCTCTAAATCTTCTGTATTCAAGAGAAGAAAAGTCAGGTCTATAAAATATTTTTTTATTTATTCATTTATGGAAAGTGGACATCACTGGCTAGCCAGCATTTATTGCCCATTCTTAATTCTCCTTGAGCCCCCTTCCTGAAACGCTGCAGTTCATGTGGTGTAGGTACAGTAAGGAGGGACTTCCAGGATTTTAACCCTGTAACAATGAAGGAACAGCGATACATTTCCAAGTCAGGATGGCATGTGGCTTGGAAGGGAGCTTGGAGATGATGGTGTTCTCATGCATCTGCAGTGCAAAACCTATTTAAAGGATTGGTTATAGAACATAGAACATTACAGCGCAGAACAGGCCCTTCGGCCTTCGATGTTGCGCCGACCAATTATGAAAAAAAGCAATGACCCTCCAAACTAAACCATTCCCTTCTCTTCCATAAACTTATCAACTAACCTCTTAAACGCCACCAAACTTGGCGCATCTACAACTGCTGCAGGCAGGGCATTCCACTCCCGAACCACCCTTTGGGTAAAGAACCTACCTCTGATATCCGTCCTATAACTATCACCCCTTAATTTAAAGCTGTGTCCCCTCGTGCTAGCTTTCTCCATCCTAGGAAAAAGGCTATCACTGTCCACCCTATCTAAACCTCTAATCATCTTATATGTTTCGATAAGGTCCCCTCTTAGCCGCCTCCTTTCTAACGAAAACAACCTCAAATCCCTCAGCCTCTCCTCATAAGACCTGCCCTCCATACCAGGCAACATCCTGGTAAACCTCCTCTGTACCCTCTCCAATGCCTCCACATCTTTCTTATAATGTGGGGACCAGAACTGCACACAATACTCCAAGTGCGGCCGCACTAGAGTTTTGTACAGTTGCAACATGACGTTGCGGCTCCGAAATTCAATCCCCCTACCAATAAAAGCTAAGACTCCGTATGCCTTCTTAACAACCTTATCGACTTGACTGCCTACTTTCAGGGATCTATGCACATATACACCAAGATCCCTCTGTTCATCAACACTATTAAGAATCCTACCATTAGCCCTATACTCTACACATTTATTATTCCTGCCAAAGTGCATTACCTCACACTTTTCCACATTAAACTCCATTTGCCACCTCTCGGCCCAGCTCTGCAACTTGTCCAAGTCTCTCTGCAAACTATAACACCCCTCTTCGCTATCTACCACTCCACCGACTTTAGTGTCATCTGCAAATTTACTAATCCATCCTTCAATACCCTCATCCAGATCATTTATAAAAATTACAAACAGCAGGGGCCCCAAAACAGACCCCTGAGGCACACCACTTGTAACCGAACTCCACGATGAATATCTCCCATCAACCACCACCCTCTGTCTTCTATCTGCCAGCCAATTCCTAATCCAATTAGCTAAATCACCCTCTATCCCATACATCTGCATTTTCTGCAGAAGCCTTCCATGGGCCACCTTTTTGAACGCCTTACTAAAGTCCATATATACCTGGTTATAGGGTTGGTTTTGATTAGAACATAAGAGTCATAGAAGTTTATAGCATAGAAACAGGCCCTTCAGCCCAACTTGTCCATGACACCCTTTTTTTAAATCCCTAAGCTAATGCCAATTGCCTGCTTTTGGCCCATATCGCTCTAAACCTATGTTATCCATATAACTATCTAAATGCTTTTTAAAAGATAACATTGTACCCATTTATACTACTACCTCTGGTAACTTGTTCCAGACACTCACTACCCTCTTTGTGAAAAAATTATCCCTCTGCACATTTTGTATCTCTCCCCCTTTACCTTATACCCATGCCCTCTAGTTTTAGACTCCCCTTTTGGGAAAAGATATTGACTAGCTGATCTGTGCCCCATTACTCTATAGACCTCTATAAGGTCACCCCCTCAGCCTCCTACGCTCCAGAGAAAAAGGTCCCAGTCTACAAAGAACATAGAACATTACATAGAACATAACAGCGCAGAACAGGCCCTTCAGCCTTCGATGTTGCGCCGACCAATTAGGAAAAAGCAATGACCCTCTAACCTAAACCATTCCCTTTTTGTCCATAAACTTATCTACTAACTTCTTAAACGCCACCAAACTTGGCGCATCTACAACTGCAGCAGGCAGGGCATTCCATACCCTTACCATCCTCTGGGTAAAGAACCTACCTCTGACATCTGTCCTATAACTACCACCCCTTAATTTAAAGCTATGTCCCCTCGTGCTAGCTTTCTCCATCCTAGGAAAAAGGCTATCACTGTCCACCCTATCTAAACCTCTAATCATCTTATATGTTTCAATAAGGTCTCCTCTTAGCCGCCTTCTTTCTAACGAAAACAACCTCAAATCCCTCAGCCTCTCTTCATAAGACCTGCCCTCCATACCAGGCAACATCCTGGTAAACCTCCTTTGTACCCTCTCCAATGCCTCCACATCTTTCTTATAATGCGGGGACCAGAACTATACACAATACTCCAAGTGCGGCCGCAACAGTTGTACAGTTGCAACATGACGTTGCGGCTCCGAAATTCAATCCCCCTACCAATAAAAGCTAAGACTCCGTGTGCCTTCTTAACAACCTTATCGACTTGACTGCCAACTTTCAGGGACTATGCACATATACACCAAGATCCCTCTGTTCTTCAACACCATTAAGAGTCCTACCATTAACCCTATACTCTACACATTTGTTAGTCTATCCAGCCTTTTCTTATAACTCAAACCAACAAGTCCCAGTGGCATCCTAGTAACTCTTTTCTGCACTCTTTCTAGTTTAATAATATCCTTTCTATAATAGGGTGACCAGAACTGTACACACTATTCCAAGTGTGGCCTTATCAATGTCTTGTACAACTCCAATAAGATGGCCCAATTCCTGTATTCAATGTTCTGACCGATGAAACCAACCATGCCGAATGCATTCTTCACCACTCTGTCCACCTGTGATTCCACTTTCAAGGAGCTATGAACATGTACCCCGAGATCTCTTTGTTCTGTAACTCTCCCCGACGCCCTGCCATTAACTGAGTAAGTCCTGCCCTGGTTCAATCTACTAAAATGTATCACCTCACATTTGTCTAAATTAAACTCCACCTGCCATTCTTCAGCCCACTGGCCCAACTGATCAAGATCCCGTTGCAATTGGAGTTAATTTTCTTCACTGTCCACGATGCCACCAATCTTGGTGTAATTTGCAAACTTACTAACCATGCCCCCTATATTGTCATCCATATCATTAATATAAATGATTAATAACAGTGGACTCAGCACTGATCCCTGAGGCACACGGCTGGTCACAGACCTCTAGTTTGAAAAACAACTCATTACAACCACTCTCTGGTTTTCTCTACACCTTAGCTATGACTATAACACTACATTCTGCACTCTCTCGTTCCATTCTCTATGAATGATATGCTTTGTATAGCACACAAGAAACAATACTTTTCACTGTATACTAATACATCCGACAATAATAAATCAAATCAAATGACTCATTCTCACTGGCAGGCTTTGATTAATGGAGTACCATAGGGATCAGTACATAGATCCTGGTTTGAACATAGTTCAGCACAACATCGAGGGCTGAAGGACTTGTACTGTGCTGTACTGTTCTATGTTTCTATGTTTCTAAATCCTCAGGATTAGATGGTCTTCACCATAAGGTTCTGAAAGACACAGGTGCAGAAACAGTGGATGTGCTAACTACCATTTTCTAAAATGTCTTAGATTTGGGAACGGTCCATTTCAGTGTAAGTTGGCAAATTTTGCACCATTTTTCAGGAAAGAAGGAACAGAGGAACCAGTGAACTACAGGCCAGTTATCTGAACATCAGTTGTTGGGAAAATGCTGGAATCTATTAATAAGGAACTCTTACTAATGCATTTAGAAAATATGTTGTTTGACAAAAGGGAAATCTGATTTGACAGAAGTGTAAAACATGTTTTCTGAAGCTGTAACTGGTAGATAAATACATACAAACATATGAATTAGCAGGAGTAGGCCACTCGGCCCCTCAATGTGGAAGCTATTGAAAGGGTGCAAAGGAGATTTACAAGAATGTTGCCTGGATTGGGAGGCAGGCCTTATGAAGATAGGTTGAGGGAGCTGGGACTCTTCTCACTGGACAGACGAAGGTTGAGAGGCAACCTCATAGAAGTTTATAAAATGTTGAAAGGAATAGATAGGGTGGATTCTCAGAGGTTATTTCCCCGAGCTGAAATGGCCGCGACAAGAGGACACAGATTTAAGGTGCAGGGAAGCAAGTACAGAGGAGATGTTAGGAGTAAGTTTTTCACTCAGAGGGTGGTGAGTGAATGGAATCGGCTGCTGTCAGTGGTGGTAGAGGCGAACTTGCTGGGGTCTTTTAAAAGACTTCTGGATGAGTATATGGGATCTAATGGGATTGGGGGTTATAGATAGGTCTATGGCTTGGTAGGTATAGATGTGATCGGTGCAACTTGTGGGCCGAAGGACCTGTTTGTGCTGTAGTGTTCTATGTTCTATAATCTTGTTCTGCCATTAAATAAGATCAGGTAGAGTTTTAGTTAAGTCAGGCAGCACTGGTGGTGCAGGCTTGGAGGGCCAAAGGGCCTGTTCCTGTGCTGTAATTTTCTTTGTTCTTGCTTACGATGAAAGGTCATGGCTGATCTGATTACAACCTCAACCTGCATTCCCACCTATCCCAATACCCTTCACGCCTTGCTTATCAAGAGTTTATGTCTGGCTTAAAAATATGCAAAGACTCTGCTTCCACCGCCTTTTGAGGGAGAGTTCCAAAGATTCTCAATCCTCTGAAAGAAAGAATCTCTCCTTATCTCTGTTTTAAATGTGTTATCCTATATTTTTAAGCAGATATAGGGGAACCAATGGATATAATATTTCTGGATTTCCAAAGGCATTCAATAGGATGCCACACAAAATGTTAACAGGCAAGATAAGGGCCATGGGACTGAGGATAGCATTTTAACACAGATAGAGGATGGTTAACGGATAAGCGGCAGAGAGCGGGCATCAGTGGCACTCTTTCATTAGCAGGCAGTGACTAGCAGAATGCTGCAAGGATTAATGCTGGAGTGCCCCAACTAGTTATAATCTAGATTCATAACTTAGTTGAAGAGACAGAGAGCAATGTATCAAAATTTGCTGATGATACCAAGTAGGTTAGAGGGTAAGCTGTGGGGAGAACACAGAGGGGCTGTAAAGAGACATAGACAGATTAAGTGAATGACAACAAGATGGCAGGTGGAGTTTAATGTAGGGAAGTGTGAAGTTATTCACTTTAGTCATAAGAATAGTAAAGCAGAATATTTTTAAAAGGAGTGAAACATGTTTGTGTTGATGGTCAAAGAGACTTGGGTGTGTTTGTACAAGAACAGAAAGTTAGCATGCAGATGCAGCAAGTAATTAGGAAGGCAGATGATCTGTTAGCCTTTAGCATAAGGGAATTGGAATACAAGGATAAAGAAGTCTTGATGCAGTTTTACAGGGATTTGGAGAGGCCACATCTGGAACACTGTGTTCAGTTTTGGTCTTTACATTTAGGAAAGGATATCCAGGCATTGGACAGAGTACAGCAAGGTTCACTAAATTGGTTCACTGGGATGAGGGGGTTATCCAATGATGAGAGGCTGAGTAAATTAGGACTATATTCTCTGGAGTTTAGAAAAACGTGAGATAACCTCACAGAAACCGACAGGATTCTGAGGAATTTGATAGAGTGGATGCGGAGAAACTGTTTCCATTAGTTGGAGAGACAAAAACACAGGGGCACAGTCTTAAGGTAAGGGGCCAATTGTAAAGAAGAAAAATTATTTCACTCAAAGGTTTGTGAACTTTGGAATTCTCTACCCCTGAAAGTTGTGAATGTTTTTGAACATATTTAAGGTTGGAACAGACAGTAACATGGACTGGGAACTCTACCACCTCACCTGCTATGGAATCAGAGTGGGCGAGGCTCCAACGACAGAAATCTCTGTTGACCTCAGGCAGGAATTTCCAATCTCAAGCAAGGCTGTAAAATCCCACCCATGGTCTCTCAGGGATATTAGGCAGGGGAGGGGAGAAATGGAAAATGGAATTGAACCCAAGATCAGCCATTAGAATGCCAGACAGACTCAACAGATCATTTCTGCCCCAATTTCTGATGTTATTGCACTTTCCAAGTTTTGTTGTATATCTGAACAATTGTAAATGGTACTGAACATTGTGTAATCATCAGTGACATGCACACTTCTGATATGAAGATGGAGGGAAGATCATTGATGAAGGAACTAAAGATGGTTGAGCAAAACTATCCTGAGCAACTCCTGCAGCAACATCCTGGGACTGAGGTAATTGGCCTCCAACAACCACAGTCATCTTCCTTTGTGCTAGCTATGATTCAAACCAGTGGAGAGGTTTCCCTGACTCTCAGTGATTCCAGTTTTGCTAAGGTTCCTCCACATTTGGTCAAATGCAGCCTTGATAATAAAGACAGTCTCAGTTACTGTATGCCAGTTTACAGGCACACATGAGAAGGTTCAAGGGGTCCAAAAGTAGCCCTTTGCCTTCGCCATGGAAACAATTTAATCTAGACTTAATGCTGATTCCCAAAGATTACAACTTGTCCTTCCAACCCCGAGTCAACAACTGACATTAACAGTATTAATTCAGTCCCCGATTCCACATAGGATACAGGGTAGCAGAAATCCTTGATGCTGTATTATCCACTCTCAATGGATAAGCTCAGTTTGGCTCATTCTTAATGGAAAGAGATCTATTTACTGACTTCAGAGATAGTTTAGTAAACCCGGACTGTTTATTAACATAACCAAATGTTATGTTACCTCATTGTTCCTTGGGGGCACTGAAGAGAGGCAGAGAATTCCGAGTGGAGAGCTGGTGTGGGTGAGTAGTGTGATTTTTCTGTACAATTTATTGATTTTTCACTAGTTTTTTTTTAAATTTTCCAGAGGCCGGAAAGTGTCGCAAGGACACGTGGGAAGTGTAGTTTTTAAGCTTACTATAAATTGGAGCGGTGGGAAATCCCGATACTCTGCACAAGTAGAGTATCCCACCCTGTCCCCTCCTCTAACCTAAAAAAGAGAGAGAGAGAGCAGGTAAGATTGTTTTTTCTATCTGTTTTTTTGTGTAGCTGTAAGGACTTTGACTTACAGGACCTAAGCATAAAGGGTAAGACAGGGTAAGTTATAGGGTTTTATTACTTTTTCCTCTGTGTTCCTAGAGGAGGGCAAATAATGGGTGTGAGGCCGGCATGTTGTTGCCAGTGCCAGATGTGGGAGGTCTTGGAGGCTACTGGTCTCCCAGACATCCATACCTGTGCTCGGTGTGTAGAGCTGCAGTCCCTAAGGGATAGGGTTAAGGAACTGGAGATGCAGCTTGAGGATCTTCGTCTCATTAGAGAGAACGAGGGGATAATCGACAGGAGTTATCAACAGGTGGTCACACCAGGGCAACGGGAAGAAGGCGCATGGGTGACTATCAGGAGGGGGAAAACTCGGGTGATGAAGAGCACACTGGAGAGTGTCCCCCTTCATAATAAGTACTCCTGCTTGAGTACTACTGGGGGGGACAACTCGTCTGAGGGGGGCAGCAGTGGCCCGCTCTCTAAACCTGAGCCAGTACGCAAAAAATCTAAGGAAGAGAGAGGCAAGGCGATACTAATAGGGGACTCCACTGTGAGGGGTTCAGACAGGCGTTTTTGTGGACGCAGGAGAGAGTCGCGGATGGTGGTTTGTCTTCCTGGAGCTGGGATCCGGGATGTCTCTGGATGCCTCCCAGACATCCTGAAAGGGGAGGGTGAGGAACCTGAAGTTGTGGTGCATATAGGTACTGCAGACATAGGCAGGAAGAGGGAGGCAGTCATCAAAAGGGATTATAGGGAACTGGGTAGGAAGCTGAGGAGGAGAAAAGCAAAGGCAGTAATTTCAGGATTGCTGCCTGCGCCTCGGGAGAATGAGAGCAGGAATCAAATGAGGTGGAGGATGAATGCATGGCTGAGGGACTGGAGCAGGGGGCAGGGATTCAGGTTCATAGATCATTGGGACCTCTTTAGGGGCAGGTGTGACCTGTACAGTAAGGACGGGTGGCACTTGAACCCTAGGGGGACTAATATCTTGGCAGGTAGGCTAGCTAGGGCTACTGGGGAGTCTTTAAACTAGAAAAGCTGGGGGGTGGGAATATCGATGGGACTGTGAATAAGGAGGTTAGTTCCCAGGTAGGGAAGGACTGTAGGCACCCTGAGAGGGAGGTTAGGCAGGTGGTGGAAAAGGGAAATATCCTGACTGAGGGGCTGAGGTGTGTCTATTTTAATGCCAGGAGTGTAGTAAATAAGGTAGATGAGCTTAGGGCGTGGATTGCTGCTTGGGAGTGTGATGTGGTGGCCATTACAGAGACTTGGTTGTCTCAGGGACAGGACTGGGTACTTCAGGTGCCGGGATTCAGGTGCTTCAGGAGAGACAGGGTTGGGGGCAAAACAGGAGGTGGTGTGGCACTGTTGATCAGGGACAGTGTCACGGCTGTAGAGAAGGTGGAAGACGGGGAGGGATTGTCTACGGAGTCCCTGTGGGTGGAAGTTAGGAACAGCAAAGGCTCGATAACTTTGCTGGGTGTATTCTATAGGCCGCCCAATAGCGACAGGGAACTTGAGGTGCAGATAGGGAAACAGATCCTAGACAGATGTAGAAATAACAGGGTTGTCGTGATGGGAGATTTCAATTTCCCAAACATCGACTGGAATATCCCAAGGGTAAGGGGTTTGGATGGTGTGGAGTTTGTTAGGTGTGTTCAGGAAGGTTTCCTAACACAGTACGTGGAAAAGCCTACGAGAGGAGAGGCTGTACTTGACCTGGTGCTTGCTAATGAGCCAGGGCAGGTGTCGGATCTCACGGTAGGTGAGCATCTTGGGAATGGAGATCATAATTCTATCTCTTTCACGATAGCGATGGAAAGAGATAGGATCAGGCAGGCTAGGAAGGTGTATGTCTGGAGTAAGGGGAAATATGAAAACATTAGGCAGGTAATTGGACGCATAAACTGGAAGGAGGTGTTCTTGGGGAAGAGTACAGAAGGAAAGTGGCGGTTTTTCAAGGAATGTTTGTCTAGGGCACTGCAAGACAACGTTCCGAGGAGTCAAGGAGGTTCTGGTAGGACACGGGAACCGTGGTGCACGAAGGTAGTGGTGAACCTAGTTAGGAAGAAAAAAAAGGTATATAAAAGGTTCAGAGAGCTAGGGGATGTTAGGGATCTAGAGGAGTATAAGGTGTGTAGAAGGGAACTTAAAAAGGAAATTAGGAGAGCCAGAAGGGTCATGAGAAGGCCTTGGCAGGTAAGATTAAGGAGAATCCCAAGGCCTTCTACAAATATGTGAAAAGTAAAAGGATGAGAAGAGAAGGGATAGGGCCTATAAAAGGTGAAGGGGGAAAAGTCTGTGTGAATCCAGAAGAAATGGCAGAGGTGCTTAACGAGTACTTTGCCTCGGAGTTCACGGTGGAAAGTGAACTGGGAGATTGCACTATAGGTTTGCGGCATACGGAAAAAATTGAGTATATGGATGTTAGGAAAGAGGATGTGTTAGACCTGTTAAATTCTATCAAGATAGACAAGTTGCTGAGACCGGATGGGATGTACCCCAGGTTATTGTGGGAGGTGAGGGAAGTGGTTGCAGAGCCCCTGGCGATGACCTTTGCGTCGTCCATGGAAACGGGAGAGGTTCCGGAGGATTGCGGATGTGGTTCCTATCTTTAAGAAAGGGAACAGGGATAGTCCAGGAAATTACCGACTGGTGAGTTTGACTTCAGTGGTTGGTAAGCTGATGGAGAGGCTTCTGAGGATAAGATATATGAACATTTGGAGAAGTTTGGACTGATTAGAAATAGTCAGCATGGTTTTCTCAAGGGCAGGTCATGCCTTACGAGCCTAGTTGAGTTCTTCGAAAATGTGACTGAACACATTGACGAAGGAAGGGTGGTGGACGTAGTGTACATGGACTTTAGTAAGGCGTTTGATAAGGTCCCACATGCAAGGCTTCTGGAGAAGGTGAGAGGGCATGGGATCCAAGGGGCTTTGGCCTCATGGATCCAGAACTGGCTTGCCGGCAGAAGGCAGAGAGTGGTTGTGGATGGGTCTTGTTCTGCATGGAGGTCGGTAACCAGTGGAGTGCCCCAGGGATCTGTTCTGGGACCCCTGCTGTTTGTCATTTTCATAAATGACCTGGATGAGGAAGTGGAGGGATGGGTTAGCAAGTTCGCCGACGATACAAAGATCGGTGGTGTTGTGGATGGTCTGGAGGGATGCCAAAAGTTGCAGCAGGACATAAACAGGATGCAAGACTGGGCGGAGAAGTGGCAGATGGACTTCAATGCAGATAAATGTGTAGTGGTCCATTTTGGCAGGAATAATGGGATGAAGGAGTACAATATAAGGGATGGGAGTCTTAGCTGTGTTGTAGAGCAGAAGGATCTCGGGGTCCGGGTCCATAGGACTCTTAAATCGGCCTCGCAGTCAGAGGAAGTGGTCAAGAAGGCGTACAGTGTACTGGCCTTCATTAATCGAGGAATAGAGTTTAGGAGTCAGGAGGTAATGATGCAGCTCTATAAGACTCTTGTCAGACCCCAGTTGGAGTATTGTGCGCAGTTCTGGTCGCCTCATTATAGGAAGGATGTAGAGGCTATTGAGAGGGTTCAGAGGAGATTTACAAGGATGCTGCCTGGATTGGGAGGCAGGCCTTATGAAGATAGGTTGAGGGAGCTGGGACCCTTCTCACTGGAGAGACGTAGGTTGAGAGGCGACCTGATAGAGGTTTATAAAATGTTGAGAGAAATAGATAGGGTGGACTCTCAGAGACTATTTCCTCAAGCTGAAATGGTCACTACGAGAGGACACAGATTTAAGGTGCCGGGAAGCAAATACAAAGGAGATGTCAGGGATAGGTTTTTCACTCAGAAGGTGGTGAGTGAATGGAACCGACTGCCGTCGGAGGTTGTTGAGGCAAACTCACTGGGGTCTTTTAAAAGACTTCTGGAAGGGTATATGGAAAGGAATAGGAGAGGGGGTTAAAGATAGGTCTGTGGATTGGTAGATGTGATCGGCGCAACTCGTGGGCTGAAGGGCCTGTTTGTGCTGTATTGTTCTATGTTCTATGTTAACCAAAGGTTTCCCCCTTCTAAAGCAGTCTAGGACAACAAGTCGTAATTGTAGAGTATGAGAGAGGCTCAAGATAGAGATAAGGAGAGGCTACTTCTCACAGAGCATTGTGAATCTACAGAAGTCACTGCCCCAGAGTGCAGTGGATGCGAATCAATCAATGGATTCAAGAAAAAGATAGATAAAATATTTGATCAAAAGCAGGAAAAAGGACTATGGCAAAATGGCAGGGAAGTGGAGTTAGGATGAGATGAGAGGATCAACCACGATCATACAAAGTCTTACCTGACCCCAGGGAGCGTGCGCGCGGCCCAGGGAGCGTTTACGGAGTCCCAGGGAGCGTTTACACAGCCCAGGGAGCGTTTACACAGCCCAGGGAGCGTTTGCCTCTCTCAGTAACAGATCACTAATTTTGACATAACTAAGCCAGGATTAAACATGAACATGACCGGCAGACATGCTCCTCCACAGCTCCAAGCCTCCTCATCATTTAGAAAAATACTCCGACTTACCTTTCCTTGATCCATAGTGGACGACCTCCCATTTCTAACACTGAATTCCATTTGCCAGTTTTTCTCATTCACTGAATCCATCCATGCCCTTTACAAATTTCTGCTCCAATCTACAGAATTTACTGTTCCAGTTGGCCTTAATAGAAAATTTCAATAAATGCCTCTCTATTTATTCATCTAAGTAAAAATAAATCTTGTTAAAAGTCAATAGGGGGAATGGGGGAGGAAATGAAGGGAATGGGGAGGAAGTGGGGCATTGAGAGGGAGTGGGGGTGGGGCGGGGGATGTTGGAGTTACAGGAGAATCAGTTTGGTGAGTTGCTGCCTTTGATCCTGTGCGTGGACCACATTTCAGCTACAGTGGGAGGGGTTGGTGCTGTCTCCAGCAGTAGGGACTTCCACAGGCTATTTAATGCAAGGCTATTTTTTAAGTGTTAACAACCTGGTAAGCCTCCGCACTGAAGACAATCCCCTTGGCCCCATGTAAAGCTTCCTGTGTCCACATGATAACATAACCATAGAGCTCTGCACAGTCAGACAGACTCAGAACGGTGACTTTATTTCCCTCTCTGCACACGCTGCCTGAGCTGCTGAGTTTTTGCAAGATTTCCAGCTATCATTTCAGACCTATACTTGGCTCCTGCTCTCACATGCATCATGCTACCTTGACTGGGAATCTCAAAGTCAGCAATATTACACAATTTCTGCAACTCACCTCTCCTCCGAGTTGTACAATCGTGCCAGACCAAAATCTGCCAACTTGATCTGTCCACTGGAAAGAGAGAATAGCATGTCAACCAGAGATATCCATACAAATCATAGGAACAACACTTAATCCCAACAGCCAAATTTCCCGACACCCCCAGTAATCACTCCCAGATAAAGGGAACAATCAGCCAGAGAGCAGATTCCAGAATAAACCATCCATACACTGTTAACTAACCCCCAAACTAAAACCCCCCCCAACTAAATCCTCTAAACTAAACCCCCACAAACCTCCTAAACTAACCCCCAAACTAAACCCCCCCCAACTAAATCCTCTAAACTAAACCCCCACAAACCCCCTAAACTAACCCCCAAACTATATGTCTTAACTAACCACTCCCAAATCCCTTAAACTAAATCCCCCAAACTAAACCTCCCCCAAACTATATCCTGTACACTAATTCCCTCCCCCAACTAAGCACCCCAAAACTAAAGTTTCGAAACTAACCCACTCCAAACTTTTTATATTGGTTGGCGCAACATCGAAGGCCGAAGGGCCTGTTCTGTGCTGTAATGTTCTATGTTCTAAACTAACCTTCCATCGCACCAAGTACACCCGTCACCCCAAACTTGCCCTGCACGTTCATACCTATTGTTGAGGAGGATATTGGAGCACTTAATGTCACGATGCAGAAAATTCTTTTTGTGACAGTAATCCAAGCCATCCATCAGTTGCCGCATGAAAGATTTGATGTGGTCCTCAGTGAAATGCACCAGCCCTGATTCCAGCAGACCCATCAAATCATGATCCATGTACTCAAAGACCAGATAGAAAGCTCCTGTTAGATTAATAATAAAGCAACATGAGCAAACAAATGGTTACTGCCATCATTTACTAGGCGCAGAGAAGTATGGGAGAAAGTTACTTGCATAATTAGCATAGGGTTCGCAAATACTGCTGACGTTTTAAAATACTGACTCCCTTATGAGTTAATTGCAGAACTCTATAAACCCATTACTGTCGGTTCAAACCCCATTCCAGGCCTTGAGCCCCTAAGAATTGCCTCATTGACATTGTTCAATCACAACATTTATTACAGATGGTGGTCACGTCACTGGAATTAAAATCCAGCAACACCAGTTCAAATTCAACCATGAAAGGTAATAGAATTTAAATTCAATTAATAAAATTTGAAATTGAAATCTAGACTCAATAATGGTGATCATGAAATTACAACCAATTGTCATAAAAACCCGTCTGATTCATTATTATCCGTAGGGGAGAAATCTGGCATGTCTGGCTTATAATGACTCCAGACACTAGCGTACAAAGTACAAAAAAAGCAATAGGTCTGAGGATTGGGAGCAGTTTAAAATTTAGCAAAGGAGGACCAAAGGATTGATTAAGAAGGGGAAAATAGAGTATGAAAGTGAGCTAGTAGGCAACATAAATCTGACTGTAAAAGTTTCTAAGGGTACGTAAAGAGAAAAAGATTGACAAAATTGAATGTAAGCCCTTTACAGTCAGAAATGGGAAAATTCTTAACAGGAAATAAAGAAATGGCTGAGAAATTAAATTTGTACTTTGTTTCAGTCTTAACAAAGGAAGACATGAATAATGTGCCAGCAGTCCCAAGAGAAACATGTTTTAGTGAAGAGCTGAAGGAAATCAGCATTAGTAGAGAAGTGGTTTTGGGGAAATTGATGGGACAGAAGGTGGATAAATCTCCAGGTCCTGATAATCTTCACCCCAGAGTACTTAAGGAAGTGGGCCTGGAAATAGGTCCATTGGTGGTTATTTTCCAAAATTCTTTGGACTCTGGAATAGTTCCTGTAGATTGGAGCGTAGCTAATGTTAGCTCACTATTCAAAAAGAGAGGTTGAGAAAAAACAGGGAACTATAGACCAGTAGCCTGACGTCAGTACTGGGGGAAGTTGCTAGAGTCCATTCTCAAGGATTTAGTAGCTAGCATTTGGAAGGCAGCGGGATAATCACACAAAGTCAGCATGGATTTACAAAAGGGAAATCACACTTGACAAATCTATTGGAATTATTTAAGAATGTAATTAGTAAAGTTGACCGAGGAGAACTCAAGTGGATGTAGTTTATTTAGACTTTCAGAAGGCTTTCCACAAGGTCTCATAAAGCAAACACAATGTAAAGTTAAAGCACATGAGATTGCAGGTGATGTCTTAAAATGGATAGAAAACTGATTAGCAGACAGGAAGCAAAGAGTTGGCATAAATGGATCTTTTTCTGATTGGCAGTCAGTGACTACTGGGATAGCTCAGGGATCTGTGCTAGGACCCAAATGTTCATATTATATATTAATGATTTGGAAAAGGGAACTGAATGTATTATCTCCAAATTTGCAGATGATACAAAGTTGGGTGGAAAGGTGAACTGTGAAGAGGATGCAGAAATACTTCAGTATGATTTGGACAGGCTGAATGTGTGAGCGTCTGGATAATGTGAATAAATGCAAGGTTAGCAATAGTAGGATGATAGATTAGTGTTTGAATGGGTGTAAACTGAGAGAGGTGGATATTCAACGAGTCCTCATACATCAATCACTGAAAGTAAGCATGCAGGTACAGCATGCAGTAAGGAAGGCAAATGGTAGGCTGGCTTTCACAATGAGAGGATTTGAGCATAGGAATAGGATGTTTTACTGTATTGTATAGGGCAAAGGTGAGGCCACACCTGGAGTACTGTGTGTAGTTTCGGTGTCCTCACCTGAGGTAGGATATTCTTGCTATAGAGGGAGTACAGCAAAGGTTTACCAGGCTGATTCCTGGGATGTCATATGAAGAGAGACTAGGTCAGTTAGGATTATATTCACTGGAATTTAGAAGAGTGAGAGGGGATCTCGTAGAAACTTATAAAATTCTAACAGGATCAGACTGGGTGGATTCAGAAAGAATGTTCCTGATGGTGTGAGAGTCCAGAACTAGGAACATAGTTTGAGATAAAGGAGTGAACTTTTTAGGACTGATTTGAGGAGAAATTCACTGCCACAGAAAGTAATTGAGGCCAAAATGTTGTGTGATTTCAAAAAGACCTTAAATATAGCTCTTGGGACTAAAGGGATCAAGGGATATGAGGGGAAGGGGAAATCAGGATATTGAATTTGATGATCAGCCATGATCAAGATGAATGGCAAAGCAGGTTCAATGGGCCAAATGGCCTCCTCCTGCTTCTGGTTTCTATGTTTCTAGATCCACAGCAATGTGGTTGATATTTAACACCCTTTGAAGTGGCCGAGCAAGCCATCCAGTTCAAGGACAATGAGGGATGGGTAAGAAATGCTGATCTATCCACCGACATCCATATCCCATGAAAAACTAAATTTAAAAAATTAAACCTGATGATCCAATGGCAGCAGTTCACGAGTTCTCCCAGGATTGGCTCACACTATCAGAAATGGATTAACTGCTCATTCATTCCTTTCTGTTGATAGAATGTTTGAAAAGTTCCAAAAGGAGGTATTTCTGGTAAATTAGTCACAAAACTGAGAATTTAAAGATTATCCAATTCCAGGTGTACATTGTCTCCTCACTACCCATTCCCCCAAAAATAGTTGAAAGGTTGCGGTTGGGGGGGGGGCAGGAGCCATCCCCAAAGACTATCCTGTCTGGCAGGTAACTGAGATGGGACTTTCACCCCTCACAAACAGGAAGTCTTGCCTCAAACAGCTGCTGGCCAATTGGCGGCCAAAAGAAAGGATGCAATGCAACTCTGAAGTCTTGCTCAGGACGAGCAGGCTGGCCAAAGTGAGGAGGGTGGGTTGGAAAGGGTGTAACGCAGAGGAACTGGGAATTGCTGTTACATTTAGCAGGAGAGACCATTAAAAAGGGCTCCTCTTCTACCCAACATCAGTTCACACAAGGAAAGCTGCAAGATGAGCCGCTTGTGTGAACCTCTCTCACCAACAGTTAAATCTTGGCAATGCTAGATGAAGTATTTAATCAGACATTAACCTTTAAGTTTTTCTCTCTTTCTTGGGAGAAGTGAGTGAGCACCATTTTATGGATGGCGTGAACTTCATAAATTTCTATGCAAGCAATACTGGAGAGATTAAACTGATAAAGTTAGAAATTGGCCTTTTATGAATGGTGAAGGGAAACACATTAAAATTATTTTAATAACTGAAATGACATTGCGCCCATCGATGCAATATTTTCTTTGTGATAGTTCAGCTAAACTGTAGTCCTCACCAAAAGTGCACATCAATATGTGACATTCAAAATGAACTTCAAACAATTAAGGTCATTCATTAGAGGCAGTTGAAACAAACAGTCTGCTAGGAAAACAATGTGATCAAGGTGTGGCCAGTAAGTAGAAAAAGATATCACTACGTCACAATTCCTGGTAAATCCACGGTAAGGATTTGTTATAACAGGTCCAAGTGAACAACAATTGTTCTCAGGATAAATTGAAGCAAAAATGAAGTCCCGATCATTCCTGTTCATTTCCCTTTTGAAGTAGGGTCTCTGGTCATCCGTTTGATGGTGTGGAGATGTCCGGCAGATGGCAATGTCGATACATCCATTTGATAGCATTTCCATTCAGATGATTACAATGGGATATGGTTAAAGTTTGAATCATTGTGTGTTTTTGCAAAGTGTCCTCAACGTCACAAATGCTTCTGTGATGAATGTTACATAATGCAGCGTACGTTATTATGGAGTTTTTGTAAACTTGCCATTGAAAAAATATCTTTTTACTGTTTCCTGTTATTCTAATATTGTTGAATTAAATAAAACTTTTCCCTGTTTATTTTAATGAATTTGAACTTTGATCGTCTTTGACACATTATTGTTATATCAGTATTGTGAAAGTATTCACATATTCGTCTTTAAAATGATCCAATTTTCGTATACTTTGCCTTCATTAATGAGCAGCTATATTGTTTACAAGCTTCTTGCAGCCCACACGCATTGAAGCTGAACACTGAGCCCAGGTCACCACAGTTCCCACAGTCAGGGCTCAAAGACCAATATTGGCCATTACAACCACAGCTGCAACCTGATAAATGCCTCAACAGGTTCCACAGCATGACTCTGCAAAGATGTCAAGTAAATGGTGAGCACAAGTGGTCTTAAATGTAATGCATCACAAAGTGTAAAGTTTGGGGATTTGTTGAGAGGAACATGGTACAGACGGGGAAAGATTTGCTGCTTTTTATCTCCAATATGTATGGTGGTTTACAGTACAGGAAAATATTTAATCCACTTATAATTCAAGCTAGGTCAAGCTGAAGTGAGACAAGTGCTCAAGTTTTTCATCTCCCCTCCTCAGGAATACCAAATCGTAAATAATCACAGCAATTTATGCCACAAAAGGGTGCTGATTAGTTGGCCAGTGCGAGATGAAAAGTTTTAACAATATGACCTTCTTTTCAGCTATATTCAAGTTCTGCACTACCAAGTGACTGCTAGATCAAATAACGAATTTTGACTAAAATTATAAGCCAAGTTGACTAAATACATAGATGAATGAATTAAATAAATAAAACAAGGGTATACAGGAATGCCAATGCATTGGAACTGCAGTACATGGAAGATTAAGGAGATATTGTAACACCAGACGACCACATCTATAGTACAGACTACATCACAAGGAACTTCAGTTCAAAATTGTTGAACTGGTGTGAGTGCACACATTGTGGAGCATTAGGGGAGGGGAAGGTTGTTGGACACATTGATCCAAGCTGTAGAGGCAGCCCTTAGGTTAAAAAATGGTAAAGGTATAGTTAGTGTTCAAGGACAGGACAGTGCACCTGCAATTCAAGCAGTAAGAGCACCTCAGGTGCAGTGCTGGAGGAATGTCAGCCTCAGTCAATATCCAACAGGCAAGATGTTCTTGTTACTTGAGTGGGTGAAAGCAAAATCTTCAGGTTGATGAGAAACCCTAACACAGTGTTACGGTGCAAATAGCTGTTCAAGCAGGAAAAGGAATGTGTTAGTTATAGTGGACAGTATAGTCAAGAGCCAGGACTGTACACTGGGCTCTGTAGATTGTGTTGCTTGCAAGTTAAAGACAATCGCAGCTGGAGAAGAACTTAGAATAAGAGGGAAAAAAACCAGTTGTAATCATCACAATCACAGCAACAGAATGAGGAATGAAGTTTTATTGAGGGTATTTTGAGCAGTTAGGGCTTGAATTAAAATGCATAGGTAATAATCACTGCACTGTATACTTAGAATAGAATCAAAAAAATCAGTTAAAAGCATGCCTCACAAGGTGGTGTGGAAAACAGGCTTCGATTCATGGATCGCTAGTCTCAGTGTTGGGGGAAAGGGAACTTTCCCCCAACACTCCTTATCTGAGATAAGGAGAACTATTTTCACTCAGACCACTGTGAATCTTTAGAATCCTGTACCTCAAAGGGTTGTGAATTGTTCAGCATCCTCAAAGCTGAAATCAACAGGTTATTAGTTTGTGAAAGCATCACGGGGTACATGTAATGTGTGAAAAAGTGGGGTTAAGGTCAAGGATCAGCCATGATTTTATTAAATGATGGAACAGGCTTGAATAGCCAGATGGCCCACACTCCTGTTTCTTATTTTTAAATTAAAGAGTAAACAAATTTGTATTAACTGCATTGTAAATAATTGGGAACTGAAAGTGGACACGTAACATTTTGGTTACAAGAATGAAATAACATCACTCTTCACGTTAACATCTACCGACGTACCTTTGTCTTTTTTGAAGTCCAGAGCATCTTGTTTGTCCGTTACAATTTCCTTCATGTTGACCACACTGGTATGATTGAGCTGACGAAGTATCTTGATTTCTCGAATGGCCGTGATCGGAAATCCCTCCTTTTCATTATCCAGCCGTACCTTTTTAAGAGCAACCATCTCACCTATTAAAAGAGAAAGCGTCTCCAATTTATGACAGCCAGTGATATGGGAAGAAATCTCTACTGCTTCTGGTGGGTGCAAATGAAGAAAACTGATTTGTCTACGACATACAACAGTCAGCGTAACGCTGTTACAGAATGCTGGTACAGCACGATAATATTCTGCTGTTGAATGGACTACCTTCAGAACATCGAACACAGAACACTGCAGCACAAACAGGCCCTTCGGCCCACAAGTTGCACCGATCATACCCATACCTACCAGGCCATTGAATTATCTATAACCCCCAATCCCATTAAATCCTATGTACTCATCCAGAAATCTTTTAAAAGACCCCAGCGAGTTCGCCTCCACCACCATTGACAGCAGCCGATTCCACTCACTCACCACCCTCTGAGCGAAAAACTTACCTCTAACATCTCCTCTGTACTTAAACCTGTGTCCTCTCATAGCGACCATTTCACCTCTGGGAAACAGCCTCTGAGAATCCACTCTATCTATTCCTCTCAACATTTTATAAACCTCCATCAGGTTGCCTCTCAACCTTCGTCTCTCCAGGAAGAAGAGACCTAGCTTCTTCAACCTATCTTCATAGAGCATGCCTCCCAATCCAGGCAACATCCTTGTAAATCTAATTTATTTATAATTTATTTAAACTTCAGTCAGCGCTTAGTATAAGTACCAACCTCATAACATTTGAAGGGAAGCAGAAAGTCAGGAGCACAAAAAGTAACTGAGCACCAACCATCCGTTATTTCATTAAGGTTATTCTTGTATTCAGTGCATCTTAATGAGGTGTGAACCAACAAGTAGGCATTGCTGTTTCTGCGGTTCAAAATACATGGACTGCTTAAAACACTTTAACCAGCAACTTGAAATGGAAATGAAGGCATATAACCATTACGTTCATTTGTCCAGTACAAGTACTTTAAACATGGGCCTTTCAAGAATTGGGGTAACACTATATCATGGATTTAAAACAGATTGAGGAGATCCATACCCAAGTGCCATGGGATTAAATGGCAGTCCTTGCCCGCTCAGACACGTAAAAGGGCTGAAAGCACAGAATGGTTGCATTCACTAGCTCACCTTTTCTACAAAGGTGATGGCAGCAAACTCAAAATCTACATTGCACAGCAGAAAAACACAGTAGACTGCTCACAGCAGAGAGAAACAGTCAGGTATCACTAACACCAAAATGGCATTTCTCATCAAGAAAAGCGCAAAGGATCGTAATCACAAATCTTAAACATCGAAACACAAATTTGAAGCACAATGTTCTGGATTCCTGTATGTAGAAAGCACAAGTTTCTGAATCACTAATTACCTGTATCTTTATCCTTTGCCTTGTAAACTTGCCCATATGTCCCTTCACCAGTGATTCCAATGATGTCAAATTTATCCACACATCGCTTGCCCCAATCACTCTCAGTCTCCTTTTTCTCACCATAGCGGGGACAACAGATTCTTTAAAAAATTAAGAAAGGTGTCAGTGGAATAATAACTAGCCAGCATCTGGATCAACAAACCTCCACTTAGCAACTGTAAGTCCAAGATTAGTTCCATTTTTTTCCAAAGCGAGTAACTCTCACTCGGGTACAGCTACACGCATACTGACTGTCACTGGGATACAGTTGCACACGCACTGACTCTCACTGGGATACAGTTCCACACACACTGACTCTCACTGGGATACAGTTCCACACACACTGACTCTCACTGGGATACAGTTCCACACACACTGACTCTCACTGGGATACAGTTCCACACACACTGACTCTCACTGGGATACAGTTCCACACACACTGACTCTCACTGGGATACAGTTCCACACACACTGACTCTCACTGGGATACAGTTCCACACACACTGACTCTCACTGGGATACAGTTCCACACACACTGACTCTCACTGGGATACAGTTCCACACACACTGACTCTCACTGGGATACAGTTCCACACACACTGACTCTCACTGGGATACAGTTCCACACACACTGACTCTCACTGGGATACAGTTCCACACACACTGACTCTCACTGGGATACAGTTCCACACACACTGACTCTCACTGGGATACAGTTCCACACACACTGACTCTCACTGGGATACAGTTCCACACACACTGACTCTCACTGGGATACAGTTCCACACACACTGACTCTCACTGGGATACAGTTCCACACACACTGACTCTCACTGGGATACAGTTCCACACACACTGACTCTCACTGGGATACAGTTCCACACACACTGACTCTCACTGGGATACAGTTCCACACACACTGACTCTCACTGGGATACAGTTCCACACACACTGACTCTCACTGGGATACAGTTCCACACACAGTGACTCTCACTGGGATACAGTTCCACACACACTGACTCTCACTGGGATACAGTTCCACACACACTGACTCTCACTGGGATACAGTTCCACACACACTGACTCTCACTGGGATACAGTTCCACACACACTGACTCTCACTGGGATACAGTTCCACACACACTGACTCTCACTGGGATACAGTTCCACACACACTGACTCTCACTGGGATACAGTTCCACACACACTGACTCTCACTGGGATACAGTTCCACACACACTGACTCTCACTGGGATACAGTTCCACACACACTGACTCTCACTGGGATACAGTTCCACACACACTGACTCTCACTGGGGTACAGTTCCACACACACTGACTCTCTCTGGGATACAGTTCCACACACACTGACTCTCACTGGGGTAAGGTTCCAGATGCACTGACTCTCACCGGATACAGTTTCTCACACACACTGAGCGTCCCTGGAATACGGTTCCACAGACACTGAATCTTTAATGCCAGACCCTGTTGGGCTGCATGTGGAGCATACAGAAACTGGTGTGATAGAAGTGAACTGATTTTCTGCAGTTGGGTGGCTGTAACTGATAGAAAAGGAAGGATTGGTGCAACAAACACGTAGACAGTGTTTTTCACCATTCATACATCGGGTTTCTACTATCCTGTCCTCCGATCCATTTCCAACATTGTGGTGTTCAAGGGACCTTGTAATTGCAGATCAGGCCATTTCACTGCCAGTTACGTTATTCAACATTTGAGAATGAATCTACCCCCTGGCTTCCTGAGCAACAGATGAGAGACACAAGCTCCAACAAATTCAGGTATGAGGCCAGGATCACTAAGATACTTATCCTCAGATATCCTTACTTGGGTCTCTTTTTAAGGACTGGTTGAGATGGAGGTGGTGTCTTCTGTTCCGGGGAATCTGGCGATGACTGATCTGTTCCAGGGAGTTCCGGCGGAAGTGGGAGGTCTGCCAGTAAATGTCTTGTTCTTTGGTCTCTGTCTTTCTTGGCAGGTTTTACAGGCTGGATTTCTTTTGGACTGAAACAGAAACAACATTACATTACCAAAAGAAGGGGGTATCTAGGAATGGTTGGTGCTGGTTTATCAGTACCAGGGAAGAGGAGGCAGGGAAGGAAGAGTCAGAGTACGCGGCAGGATTTGTTTAATTCAAGAAAAGGTGTTTCAGTGAAGGCCTTTAACTCTCTGGACTCCTCCTGCCTCACGCTGCCTACCATTCTTCATTAGAGTTTGTAACATTAGCTTCCATGACAAGCTGGGTGAGTGGGCAAATGCATGGCAGATGCACTATAATATGGATAAATATGAGGTTCTTCATTTTGGTAACATAAACACGAAGACAGATTATCTGAATGGGTATAAATTGAAGGGAGTGTGCAAAAAGACCTGGGTGTCCTCATACACCAGTCACTGAAGCTAAACATGCAGGTACAGCAGGCAGTAAAAAAGGCAAATGTTACGTTGGCCTTCATTGCAAGAAGTTTCAAGTACAGCAGCAAGGATGTCTTGCTGCAATTATACAGGGCCTGTTCATAGAACATAACAGCGCAGAACAGGCCCTTCGGCCTTCGATGTTGCGCCGACCAATTAGGAACAAGCAGTGACTCTCTAACCTAAACCATTCCACTTTCATCCATAAACTTATCTACTAATCTCTTAAATGCCACCAAACTTGGCACATCTACAACTGATGCAGGCAGGGCATTCCATACCCTTACCACCCTCTGGTAAAGAACCTACCTCTGACATCTGTCCTAAAACCACCACCCCTTAATTTAAAGCTATGTCCCCTCGTGCTAGCTTTCTCCATCCTAGGAAAAAGGCTATCACTGTCCACCCTATCTAAACCTCTAATCATCTTATATGTTTCAATAAGGTCTCCTCTTAGCCGCCTTCTTTCTAACGAAAACAACCTCAAATCCCTCAGCCTCTCTTCATAAGACCTGCCCTCCATACCAGGCAACATCCTGGTAAACCTCCTCTGTACCCTCTCCAATGCCTCCACATCTTTCTTATAATGTGGGGACCAGAACTGCACACAATACTCCAAGTGCGGCCGCACTAGAGTTTTGTACAGTTGCAACATGACGTTGCGGCTCCGAAATTCAATCCCCTACCAATAAAAGCTAAGACTCCGTATGCCTTCTTAACAACCTTATCGACTTGATTGCCAACTTTCAGGGATCTATGCACACATACACCAAGATCCCTCTGTTCATCAACACTATTAAGAGTCCTACCATTAGCCCTATACTCTACACGTTTGTTATTCCTGCCAAAGTGAATTACTTCACACTTTTCCACATTAAACTCTATTTGCCACCTCTCGGCCCAGCTCTGCAACTTGTCCAAGTCTCTCAGCAAACTAGAACACCCCTCTTCACTATCTACCACTCCTCCGACTTTGGCGTCATCCGCAAATTTACTAATCCATTCTTCAATACCCTCATCCAGATCATTTATAAAAATTACAAACAGCAGGGGCCCCAAAACAGATCCCTCAGGTACACCACTTGTAACCGAACTCCATGATGAATATCTCCCATCAACCACCACCCTCCGTCTTCTATCAGCTAGCCAATTCCTAATCCAATTAGCTAAATCACCTTCTATCCCATGCATCTGCATTTTCTGCAGAAGCCTTCCATGTGCCACCTTATCGAACGCCTTACTAAAGTCCATATATACCACATCAACTGCCTTACCTCCATCCACCTCTTTGATCACTTTTTCAAAAAACTCAATAAGGTTAGTAAGGCACGACCTGCCCTTCACAAAACCATGCTGACTATCCCCAATCAATTCATTTCTCTCTAAATAACTATAAATCCTATCCCTAATAATTCTCTCCAATACTTTGCCCACAACAGAAGTAAGACTCACCAGCCTACAATTCCCCGGAAAGTCTCTCTTCCCCTTCTTGAACAATGGGACCACATTCGCTATCTTCCAGTCTTCCGGCACTATACCCGTAACCAACGACGAGCTGAAGATCAGAGCCAGAGGCTCTGCAATCTCCTCTCTCTCCTCCCAGAGAATCCTAGGGTAAATCCCGTCCGGCCCAGGGGACTTATCTAACTTCAAACCGTCAAGAATATCTAGCACATCCTCCTTATCTACTTCAATATGTTAAGTTCACATGTGGAATATTGTGTATGGTTTTGGTCTCCTTATCTATGAAGGACGTTCTTGCTGAAATGCAGTGAGGTTTACCAGAATGATTCCTTGGGTGGGAGAAATGACATGTACAAAAACAAGGACAAGAACAAAACAGCATGGGAAACAAGTCCTTCGGCCCAACGATCCCACGCCGCTACCCCGATGTTCCCACATCTACCCGTGATCCCTGTCCATGTTTATAGATCTATGGATTAAAAACCAAATTTAAGACAACTTAGGGAGAATTTGTTTTGCCAATTAGCCTAAGAGCACATCTTTCGGATGTGGGAGGGAAACCAGAGCACCCAGAGAAAACCCACGCAAGCATGGAGAGAATGCATAATCTCCCACAGACACAGGCCCAAATCCATGTATCTGCACAGCACAGCGATAGTCACTGAGCTGTCGTGTTGCCCATCAAATGGTGCAGGTCAAGCGTACACTGACGACGTGAAGCATTAGGATACTCTCAAAAAAAAATCCAAGAGCAGCCCTCTCACAACCCATCGCGTGTATGCCCCTTGTTAAACAACAAGGTGGACCAAAGTACCTGTAGGATAAAAACAAGTACATCAATATCATCTATTTACACACTTCCCAGGGACTCCCAAGGCTCATGATCCCTATTTTAAATCAGTTTTCTATATCCCTCCATTCCCATTCTGTTCATGTGCCCATCTAAGTTTCTCTGAAATAACTCCAGAGTGCCTGTCTCCACCACTTTACTTGGCAGCGATTCCATACCCCCACCACCCTCTGTGTGAATAAACTCCTTCTAGCATCCAAATTATACCTTATCCCCCTCACCCTAAGCACGTGACCCCTCGTGCTATTCGAGTCCATCCTAGGAAAAAGCTTAACCCTGTTTACTCTATCTATACCCCTCATAATCTTGTTCACCTCTATCAGATCTCCTCTTAAGTCTACGTCCTTCTAAGGAAAACAGTCCCAATTTGCCTAACCTCTCCTTGTAACTGAGACCTTCCATACCAGGCAGCATCCTGGTAAACCTCCTCTGCGCTCTCTCCAGAGTCTCCACGTCCTTCTGGTAGTAAGGCGGCCAGAACTGGACGCAGTATTCCAAATGAGGTCTAACCAACGTTTTATACAACTGCAACCACTGAGAGATTGAGTCTGTTAGGATTATAGCAACTGGAATTTAGGAGAACGGGAGGATCTCATAGAATCCTATAAAATTCTAACAGGCCTAGACAGCGTAGAAGCAGGGCGAATGTTCATAATGTGGGGGAGTCCAGAACTGGAGACATATCAGAGAAACCTTTTAGGATAGAGATGAAGAGAAATTTCTTTGCCCAGAGAGGGTGAGCTTATGGAATTTGCTATCACAGAAATCTGCTGATGTCAAAACATTTTATGTTTTCAAAAAGGAGCTAAGTATAGCCCTTGGGGCATAGGGGATCAAAGGATATGGGGGAAGGTGAGATCAGACTATTGTGTTGGATGCTCAGGCATGATCATAACAGAAGGTGGAACAAGCCAAAGGGCCGAACAGCCTCCTCGTGCTCCTAGTTGTAATGTTTCTATGCTCGGGACAGTATTTTTTTTTAAATATTAATGATTATTTGTGATCAAACTACAACATGCCTGAAACACAGAGAAAGACATTAACTTTAATTCACTGTATAGCAAAAGGATCTTAAAAATATGGGTTGTTATAACAATAAAGAATTCCTGGTCTGTTGCACATCAAGGAATGCTGCCATCTCTGCCTCCAACCCAGCAATGCAAAGTCTCTTTCTCCGCATGTGCTGCGTGCGGCCCTGCCCTCTCCGCATGTGCTGCGCGCGGCCCCGCCCTCTCCGCATGTGCTGCGCGCGGCCCTGCCCTCTCCGCATGTGCTGCGCGCGGCCCTGCCCTCTCCGCATGTGCTGCGTGCGGCCCCGCCCTCTCGGCATGTGCTGCGCGCGGCCCCGCCCTCTCCGCATGTGCTGCGCGCGGCCCCGCCCTCTCCGCATGTGCTGCGCGCGGCCCCGCCCTCTCCGCATGTGCTGCTGCGGCCCCGCCCTCTCCGCATGTGCTGCGTGCGGCCCCGCCCTCTCCGCATGTGCTGCGCGCAGCCCCGCCCTCTCCGCATGTGCTGCGCGCGGCCCCGCCCTCTCCGCATGTGCTGCACGCGGCCCCGCCCTCTCCGCATGTGCTCGCGCGGCCCCGCCCTCTCCGCATGTGCTGCGCGCGCCCCCCCCTCTCCCATGTGCTGCACGCGGCCCCGCCCTTCCGCATGTGCTGCGCGCGGCCCCGCCCTTCCGCATGTGCTGCGTGCGGCCCTGCCCTCTCCGCATGTGCTGCGCGCGGCCCCGCCCTCTCCGCATGTGCTGCGCGCGGCCCTGCCCTCTCCGCATGTGCTGCGCGCGGCCCTGCCCTCTCCGCATGTGCTGCGTGCGGCCCCGCCCGCTCGGCATGTGCTGCGCGCGGCCCCGCCCTCTCCGCATGTGCTGCGCGCGGCCCCGCCCTCTCCGCATGTGCTGCGCGCGGCCCCGCCCTCTCCGCATGTGCTGCGCGCGGCCCCGCCCTCTCCACATGTGCTGCATGCAGTCTCTCACTCTCGGCCCATGCTGTGCACAGCCCCACACTCTTGGTTCATGCTATGCGCATCCCCTGCCCTCTGCAAAGCACGGAGTAGCTAATCAGACAATAGCTCTTCAAAATTAAGTACAACTTTACACGAATAAAGAGTACTGTGCCCCAGTCGGAACCTGGTGCATTGCAATCTTTTTTTGGGAAGTTACCTGCATCCTTTTGCTGTCTGACAAAAGAAATCTTTATTACAGGGAATTTCTGCTCTCTCACTCCTCATCATGTGATCTGTTGTTGCTGTTAGCTATCAGACTGCTCGTTATAAACCAAGTGATCAGACCATTGGGTTGGTTCTGAGAGATGCACAACTCCTAGAAACAGGTGGAGGGAAGATCTAACACCACCAAGCATTGAATCCCAAGTCTGGGTAAGAATGGACTTTAGATACATCAAGAGACATGTTGTACATGTTGATAACTTAAAATATATCGGAGGCTCTCAGAGGATTGATGAGCTCCATGGATTAACCGGATCAGAATGAGACAGCATCATTTGGCAGTGCTGGCATCCTGGCCTTTGTGAAAACGAGCTGAGGAGGAGGCAGGAAAATCTCAGCCTTGCAAAAGCAGTTTCCTTTATGAAACAGGAATGATGAGAGGCACATTATGTGAACGTCATTCCCAGAACACATACAGATCATTCCGGAACATGCGCGAGTCATTCCCGGAATGTGCGCAGATCATTCTCAAAATATAAACATATCGATTTCCAAAACATGCACAAATCATTCCCAGAACCTGTACATATTATCTCCAGATGTATGCAGATCATTCCCAAAATCTGCACAGGTCATTACCAGAATATGTATAGTTCACCAGGAATGTGCACTGATCATTCTCAGAGTGCGTACACATCTTTCCCAGAATGTGTACAGACTTCCCAGAACACACACAGATCATTCCCAAAGCATGTTTGAATTATTTCTCTGTGTATAGATCATTCAGAGGGTGTACATATCAGCTTGAAGCTTTTCCAGATAATAACACATTTGTAGTTGTGACAGGCACTAAGGAAAAGGAACTACCTTGAAACTGAGGCCTATTCCAGGATGGCAATTTGCAACATTGTTCAGAATGAGCCCAGCTTCCTGATCTGCTACTGCAATATCGTTCAATCTGACACAAATTTCTTACCTTTCTATTTCATCTTCACCAGGAAGGAGAGGGGGCAATGGCAGCGGTGGCAATGTTGAAGTCAGTAAGGGCATAACTGAGTTCAGCATGGGTGGCATGGGGAGCACACTGCCCAACACTGTGGTCCGCGATGATTGTTGCTGAGAAATGGTTGTTGGGTGGGTCAAAACTGATACAGGAGCCAATGGAGGTACAGATATAGATGCCGGTGGCAATGGTAATGACAAAGCTGCTGGGAGCTGCACTGTGGTTACTGGTGATGGTGCTTCAGTCAGAATCTCTGTCAGAGGTTGCAACTGGTTCAGAGTCACTTGTGGTAGGGGGGGAGGTGGAAGAACAGGTGCTGGGGGCAGTGTTACTGGAGGAGATGTCGGAGGTAATGGTGGTGGAGCAGAACCTGAAGGAGGAAGCGGAGGTTTTTCCAAATCGCTTTCATTTGGTAATGGCGGCAGAGTCTTCTCCTTTGGTGTTCCCAACTCATATCTCACCACTGGTGATTTGGATTCTTTTACCAACAGTGCCAATGGGGAGAGTACAGGGCTATCCGCCAATATTTCACTGTTTATTTTTAGCTCTGGAATCACCTCTTCTGAAACATCTTCCTCCATCTTCACAGTCATTGTGTTGGAAATTTCAATGGGTGAAAGTGACTTCTCATTCTTTGCTATTTTAGTCAATTTCTTCACATCTTTTAGTGCTGCCACAGAGGGGGTGCTGCTGGAACCAGCACTGACAGCACTTGTTTTAGAAATGCTCCCAGCCAAAGCTTTCGGCTCTTTTGAGTCTTTTGTGCTGGATTTTGCAGCCACAGCAGCTCTTGCCCTTTTGGTTTTGCTCAGCTCCGCACCAAGACTTGATTTGAGGGTAAACCGGCTTGGTGAAATACTTGAATGCCGACTTCGTGAACGAGATTGCCTGTGCTTACTGCGTGACCGTGAGTGCCTCGAATACCCCGGACTTCTGCTCCTCGATTTTACTGACCTCCTGTGGAGAGAAACGTACTCAATTAAAACACAAATAATTGAGATTATCCCTACAACAATATGTCAAATAACAAGCAGGGACTGAAAAACAGTCGCGCGAGGAGACAATCTACAACAGATTAACAGAGAGTGTACACGTTCTGCAATTCTAGACCAATCCAGATGCCCCATTTTCACAAACACTCCCCTGGACAGTCAACTTGAACACGTGCTGCAACACCAGCACAACACAAATACACAGAAATCATTTAGAACCCTAGCCAATATATCCCATTGGCTGCTTGCCCTCACTTATACAGCTCAGGAGACGTGTTACTGCATCTGAGGGTCAAAGAGAGTGGATATGAGAAACAGCACACGCTGTGTCACCCCCAATCCTGTCCAACAGGCTAAGCTGAGTGATTAGTCATCTCCGGAGTGTCTTGGGCACTTTAAATTTTGCAGCCTCACATTTGATCACCTGCCTGTATTCGTCTTTATAAATTGTAGATTGTGATTTCACCAGATATCTATCCAGTTTCTTCTCAGAAAAAAAAATTCAGTATTACTACTGACTGGTATGAACACGAGAGGGTTGCAGCAGCGGGCAGGAGCCTCGGGGGGCAGGAGCCTCGGGGCGTCGGGGGGCAGGAGCCTCGGGGCGTCGGGGGGCAGGAGCCTCGGGGCGCAGGAGCCTCGGGGCGTCGGGGGGCAGGAGCCTCAGGGCGTCAGGCAGGAGTCTGGTAAACGTGTCGAGCGGAAAGCCGGCACATAACAGCAAGTTCAGGGCTCAGATGTGAGCTATCAATAATTCCTGGTCAGCTGAGAAGGAGATTTCACTTGGATTCTGTGCCCTTCTCATTTAACCACAATGGAAAATTAAGAGTAAACTGTATTTCAACGTGAGTGACAAGGAACAGGTTCTCAGAATGGAGTGCTAAGTGTAACTGTTTGAATGGCCTACGAACAGGGAAAAGCAGAGCCACTCAGTGGGACTGCAAGACTTCAGAAAGCTGAGAAGAAATTAAAAATGCGCATTTATAAAGTACCTTTAACGTTACGTAATGTTGCAACATTACAGAATCATTAAAGAAAATTTCACTCTAAGCCAAAGAAGGGACAGGTGAACCCATGGTGAGATTCAGCCAAACAGTACAGACACCTTTAAGGGGATGTTAAGTATGTACATAAAGGAATAGGATATAAAATCAAAGAAGCATGGAGCTTTACAGCACAGAAAGATTCCCTTTGGCCCATCATCTGTATGCTGGCCATCAAACACCCATCTATTCTAATCCCATTTTTCAGCACTCGGTCTGCAGCCTTGTGATATGGCATTTCAAGTGCTCATCTAAATTCGTCTTAAATGCTGAAGGTTTCTGCTTCCACCAGCCTCTCAAGCAAAGTTCCAGATTCCCACCTAAAGGTTTCCTCAAATCCCCTACTCCTTATTTTAAATCTACGTCCCCTGGTTATTGACCCCTCCTCAAACAGGAAACATTTCTTCCTATCTACAACATTTATATCACTCATAATTTTGTACACTTTGATGGAATTCCCCTTCAGTCTTTTCTGCTCCAAGGAAAACAATCCCAGCCTAACCAGTATCTCTCCATAGCGGGAACATTTCAAACTTGGCAACATCCTGGTGAACCCCCTCTAGTGAAATCAATAAAAAAAAAAGAACAAAACAGCACGGAAAACAGGCCCTTTGGCCCAATGAGCCCGCGCCGCCACCCCGATGTTCCCATCTCTACCCGCGATCCCTGTCCATGTTTATAGATCTATGGATTAAAAACCAAATTTGAGACAATTTAGGGAGAATTTGTTTTGCCAATCAGCCTAAGAGCACATCTTTGGGATGTGGGAGGAAACCGGAGCACCCGGAGAAAACCACGCAAGCACGGGGAGAATGCGCAAACTCCCACAGACACAGGCCCAAATCCATGTATCTGCACAGCACAGCGATAGTCACTGAGCTGTCGTGTTGCCCCATCAAATGGTCCAGGTCAAGCCTACACTAACGACGTGAAGCACTAGGATACTCTCGAAAACAATCCAAGAGCAGCCCTCTCACGACCCATCGCGTGTTTGCCCCTTGTTAGACAACAAGGTGGACCAAAGCACCTGTAGGATAAAAACAAGTACATCAATATCATCATCTATTTACACACTTCCCAGGGACTCCCAAGGCTCACGATCCCTATTTTTAAATCAGTTTTCTATACTCCTCTATTCCCATTCTGTTCATGTGCCCATCTAAGTATTTCTTAAATAACTCCAGAGTGCCTGCCTCCACCACTTTACTTGGCAGCGCATTCCATACCCCCACCACCCTCTGTGTGAAAAACTCCCTCTAGCATCCAAATTATACCTTACCCCCCTCACCCTAAGCCCATGACCCCTCGTGCTATTTGAGTCCATCCTAGGAAAAAGCTTAACCCTGTTTACTCTATCAATCCCCTTCAAAATCTTGTACACCTCTATTAGATCTCCTCTAAGTCTACGTCTTTCGAAGGAAAACAGTCCCAATTTGCCTAATCTCTCCTCATAATTCAGACTTTTCATACCAGGCAGCATCCTGGTAAACCTCTTCTGCACTCTCTCCAGAGTTTCCTCATCCTTCCGGTAGTAAGGCGACCAGAACTGGACGCAGTATTCCAAATGAGGTCTAACCAGCGTTTTGTACAACTGCAACATTAAATGCCAGCTCTTGTACTCTATACCCCTTCCTATAAAGGCTAGCATACTATATGCTTTCTTCACGACCTTCTCCACTTGCTCTGCCATCTTCAGAGACTTGTTCATCTGCACCCCCAGGTCCCTCTGCGTTTCTGTACTCTTAATAGGTCTACACTTTATCATATACCTCCCCACTGCATTCTTTCTCCCGAAATGCATCACCTCACATTTATCAGGATTGAATTCCATCTGCCATCTGTCTGCCCAAGCTACCAGCCTATCTATGTCCTGCTGCATCGCTTGACAATGCTCCTCACTATCCGCAAGTCCAGCCATCTTTGTATCGTCTGCAAACTTGCTGATCACTCCACTTACTCCCTCTTCCAAGTCATTTATATATATTACAAATAGAAGAGGTCCCAGTACCGAGCCCTGCGGCACACCACTAGTGATCCACCTCCAGCTAGAGCAACACCCTTTCACTATTACTCTCTGTCTCCTATTACTAAGCCAGTTACTTATCCATCTAGCTACCTTTTCCTTGACCTTCTCGACTAACCTCCCATGAGGGACTTTGTCAAACGCCTTACTAAAATCCAAATAGACAACATCAACGGCTCACCCTTCGTCCACTGATTTCGTCACCTCCTCAAAAAATTCTACCAGATTTGTAAGGCACAACCTCCCCTTAACAAATCCATGCTGCGTATCCCTAATCATATCGCAACACCCTAAGTGCCTATACATCCTAATTCTAAGAATTCCCCTCCAACAGCTTCCCTACCACTGACGTCAAACTCAAAAAGCAAGTATTGCATATGCTTTCTTCATCATCTTATCTACCTGTCCTGCTTTCATCAGGAATAAGGACATTGAGTCAGCCGTCTGGCCCCTGAAGCCTGCTCCACCATTCAATAAGATCATGGCTAATTTTTTTCAAGGACTCAGTTCCACTTATCTGCCCACTGACCATAACCCTTAATTCCTTTACTGTTAAAAAATGTATCTATCCTTGCCTTAAAAACAATGAGGTAGCCTCAACTGCTTCACTGGCAGGGAATTACACCAATTCACAACCCTTTGTGTGAAGAAGTTCCTCCTCAACTCAGTCCTAAATCTGCTCCCCTTATTTTGAAGCTATGCCTCCTAATTCTAATTTCACCTGCCAGTGGAAACAACTTCCCTGTTTCTATCTTACCTGTTCCCTTCATAATCTTATATGTATCTATAACATTCCTGCTTCATTTTTCTAAATTCCAATGAGTATAGTCCCAGTCTGCTCAGTCTCTCCTCATAAGCCAACACTCTCAACTCCAGAATCAATCTAGTGAACCTTTTCTGCACCCTCTCCAATGCTTGTACATCCTTTCTCAAGTAATGAGACCAAAATTGTATACTGCACTCCAGCTGTGGCCTCAACAGCACCTTACATAGCTGCAACATAAGCTCCCTGATTTTAAACTCCATCCCACTATCAACGAATGACAAAATTCCATTTGGTGGCACAGTGGTTAGCATTGCTGCCTCATGGCTCCAGGGACCGTTGTTTTTATTCCCGGCTTGGGTCACTATATGTGCGGAGTCTGCACATTCTCCCCATATCTGCGTGGTTTTCCTCCAGGTGCTCCAGTTTCCTCCCACAGTCCAAAAGACATGGTGGTCAGGTGCACTGGCCATGCCAAATTCTCCCTCAATGTATCCAAACAGGTGCCAGAGTGTAGTGATTAGGGGATTTTCACAATAACTTCATTGCATTGTTAATATAAGCCTACTTGTGACACAAATAAATAAACTTTAAACTTTAATTATCTGCTGCACCTCAAACCAACTTTTTGTGATTCATGCATAATCTTTAAACATGCACCCGAAGTTCCATCTGGTTCTCTGTCCTAGTGTCCTAGCAGTCATTGTAAATTCTCTTGCCTTGTTAGTCCTCCCAATGCATCACCTCACTCTTTTCAGAATGAAATTCTATTTGCAACTGTTCTGCCCTTCTGATCAGCCCGTCTATGTCACCCTGTAATGTCAGGCTTTCCTCCTCGTTATTTACCACACCATCAATTTCCATGTTCTGTGAGCTTACTAATCGTACTTGCCACATTTTTTATCTTGATAAGGTAAGATGAAGTTGTGGAGCTTAAACACCAAGATGAATGGATGGACCAAATGGCCTGTATGTGTGCTGTAGACTCTTTGGAATGAATTTTAAGGAGCATTTTAAAGGAGAAAGAGTAGTGATGTGGACAGGTTTAGGGAGGGGATTCCAGAACCTAAAATGGACACGATGGGTGTACAGCAAGGTGAATGGAATAGTTCTGTTTATTGCAAGGGGAACATAAAAGTAGAGACGTTTTGTTACATTTGAACACGAACAAGAGTTGAACTCCAGAGTTGAGGCCAGAGCTTAGCCTTGGCATCAGGTTAGCATTTGACTGAATGCAGCATCCAGGAACCATGGCAAAACTGGAGTCAGTTGGATTCGGAGGAAAACTCTCTCCTGGTTGGAATCACACCTAGCACAAAGGAAAATGGTTGTTGGAGGTCAGTCAGTTCCATGACTTTGCTGCAGGAGTTCTCCACGGGATTATCACTGACCAGAAACTGAACTGGGACCAGCCATATAAATACTATGGCCATAAGCGCAGATCAAAGACTGGGAATTCTGCAAGATTAACTCACTTCCTAAGTTCCCCCAAAAGCCATTCACCATTTACAAGGCACAAGTCAGGAATGTAATGGAATATTGTCCACTAGATGAGCACAATTTCAACAACGCTCAAGAACTCACAATGCAGGAGAAAGCAGCCAGCTCAATTGGCACCATATTAATAAACATTCACTCCCTCTACCACCAACTCATAGTGGCTGCTGCGTGTATCATCTACAAGATGCAGTTCAGGAACTTATTAATATTCCTTAGATCAGTGGTTCTCAACCTTTCATATGTTACAGCCACTTCTATACAGTTTAAGACACACCTATTTTCTCTGACTGCCTTCTTTCTAAGGTGACTGCCAGTGTGCATTTGCTGTCAGAAGAACAGTGATGCGGGCAGAAAGTCTGTGTTTCCATCTTTACTGTGCTTGTGTGGGCGCCAAAAATCTGATTTCTACCATAAAAAGGCTCAGATGGAAAAATGAAATATAAGAAAAACCCTGCAATATAATGAAGAAAGAGAAGAAAGCTGGAGTGCAGAACAGAAGCACGTTCTAATCCCATATCTAGGCACCAGCTAAACATAACTATAGATGCAAGTTATTGATCTGGTTTCAATATTGTGATTTTTAGAATAGCACATGCTAGTTTGTACATCTCGCTTTCTGTGCAGGTACGTGGGGCCCTTGTCTTCATCTCCAGGTCCCAATGATCACACGTGTGGTTCTGACCAACATTAAGAAATCGAAACCATGCATACACAGGAGATCTGACAGCATCAGCTTTTGTAGATGCTGATCACAGGGCTGAAGACAAAGGATGCCTGTAGTTTAATTACCTGAATTTTTAATCATTTTGAATCTTTCTTCCTGGCACATTTGGGGATGTCTTCACAGTACACTGGTTGGGAATTACTGCCTTAGCCAGCACTTTCCAAACCCACAACTACTACTCTCTAGAAGAAGCAGACACATAGGAGCATCACTACCTGCAAGTTCCCTCCCAAACCGCTCACCATCTACTTGAACCACTTGAAAATGCATTATTCCTTCTGTCACTAGGTCAAAATACAGGGACTTTCTTCCTAACAGCACAATGGGTATATCTACATTTCATGGAATGCAACAGTTCAAGGAGGCAGCTCACCACTATTTTCTGAAGAACAATTAGAGATGGACAATAAATGCTAGTCTAGCAGCGATGCCCACATCCCATAACTGAATAAGAAAAAAGTCGTATGGAGCATTGGTGAGAATACATCTTGAATATGGTGCATAGTTTTGGTCTCCTTAACAGTCTTGGTTTCCTAACTTAAGACCATTACTGCATTAGAAGAAATTCAGAGAAAAATGTCTCAGCTAATTGCTGAAGGCTAAAGGATGTAGGAGCAGAAATAGGCCCTTAGCCCATCAATCTGTTCTGCCATTCAATGAGAACATGACGGATCTGAAATGATAATCCTCAACCCCTCTTTCCCTCCTTACCCCCCAACCCTTGATTCCCTTATTGATTAAAAATCAATCTATCTCAGCCTTGAACATACTTAATGACCAGCCTCTTTAGCTCCCTGCAATAAAGAATTCCACAGATTCACTCTTCCTGAGAGAAGAAATTCATCTTCATCTCTATCTTAAATAGGTGACCTCATCCTCTAAGATCATGCCCTCTGGTCGTAGACTTTCCGACAAGGGGAAACAGGCTCTCAGCATCTACCCTGTCTATCATAAAGTTCAACGTACAGGCCCAATCTATTCAACCTTTCATCATAAGAAAATCCCTCCATGCCTAGGCTCAACCAAGTGAACCATCTCTGGATTATCTCCACTGTCAGTATATCTTTCTTCAGATAAGAGGATCAAAACTGTTCATAGTATTCCAGGTGTGATTTAACAAATGCCTTGTATAGTTTCAACAAAACAGCCCTATTTTTATACTCCATTTCCTTTGAAATAAAGGACAACATTTCATTTGCCTTCCCTATTAAATAGGGTAGAGGTAGAGAGATTCTTTCCGCTTAAAAAGAAAACCAGAACTAGAGGGCACAGCCTCAAAATAAGGGGGAGGAGGGAGGGCACAATTTAGAATTGAGTTGAGGAGGAACTTCTTCTCTCAGAGGGTGATGAATCTGTGGAATTCACTGCTCGTTGAAGTGGTGGAGACTACCTCATTGATTATGTTTAAGTCACAGGTAGGTAGATTTCTGATCGATAAGGGAATTAAGGGTTATGGGGAGCAGGTGGGTAAATGGAACTAATCCACTTCAGATCAGCCATGATCTTACTGAATGATAGGGCAGGCTCGTAGGACTAGATGGCCTATTCCTGCTCCTATTTCTTATGTTCTATTACCTGCTAAACTTGCATGCCAGCCTTTTCAGATTTATGCACCAGGACCCTGAAATCCCTCTATACCGCAGCTTGCTGCAGTCTTTCCCCAGTTAAATAAATTCTGCTCCTTTATTCTTCTTACCAAAATGCCAAGTTTTTGTCCACTCGATCTGTCTCTATCCCTCTGGAGACTCTTGGCGTCATCCTCACTACTTGCCTTCCCATCTATTTTTGTGTCATTTGCAAGGTGGCAACAGTACATTCATTTTCCTCATCAAAGTCATTAATATATATTAATATATATGAATAATATATACCGTAAATATTTTTGGTCTCTCCACTAGTTACAGGTGGCCATCTGAAAATTATTCAAACTCTCTCTTCTATGAGTTAGCCAATTGTCTTTCCAACAAACAACCCCAACACCATAAGCTCTCAACTTATTAATTAGGCTTCTTAGTGGTAAGTTATCAAACACATTTTGGAAATCCAAGTATATTACAACTACTGATTTCCCTTATGTCTATCCTGCTTGTCATCATTTCAAAGAATTCCACCAAATTCAACCAGCATGAATTCTCCTTCATGAAGCCATGCTGACACTGCTAGATTATACTGTGCATTTCTAAATGCTCTGCTATTATATCCTTTATAAGGGACTCTAACAATTTCCCAATGACAGACATTAAGCTAACTAGCTGACACTTACTTGTTTTTTAATCTCCCTAGCGGTATTACATTGGTAGTTTTCCAGTCCTTCAGGACTTTTCCAGAAATTAGGATTCTTAGAAGATTACTACCAATGCTTCCACGATCTCTGTAGCTACTTCCTTTAATATCCTAGGACAGCTCCAAAGGACATATTGGTCTTCAGCTCCATTTAGATTCCCTAGTACATTTTCTCAAGTGATTAATTTGATTTGATTTATTATTGTTATATCTATAACATACAGTGAAAAGTATTGTTTCTTGCGTGCTACACAGATTGTTTTCATTTCCTCTACCCTTTCCCCTTTTTGATCCTTGATTATTTAGTATTTTTGGAATTATTAGTGCCTTCCTCCATGAAGACTGACACAAAGTATTTTAATCCCTCTGTTATTTCCTGATTCCCAATTATCACCCCTCAGCCTCCTAGACTCCTTAGAAAAAAGTCTTAGTCTATCACTCTCTCCTTATAACTCAATCCATCAAGTCCAGCTGGCATCTTAATAAATATTTTCTGCACTCTTTCTAGTTTAATAATCTCCTCTCTATAATAGGATGACCAGAACTCTAAACTTGGCCTTACCAATATCTTGCACAATTTCAACATGACATCCCAACTCCTGTATTCAATGTCTTGGCCAATAAAACCAAACATGCTGAATGCCTTCTTCACCATTCTGTCCACCTGTGACTCTACTTTCAAGGAACTATGAACATGTACTCCAAGATCTCTTTGTTCTATAACTGTCCTCAATGCCCTACCATTAAGATCAAAATCCCATTGCAATTGGAGATAACCTTCTTCACTGTCCACTATGCCACTAATTTTGGTGTCATCTGCAAATGTTTTAACCATGCCTCCTAAATTCTCTTCCAAATAATACAGATGACAAATAACAGCAGACATAGTACTGATCCCTTCAGCCTAACTTGTCCATGCCACTTGATTTTTACCACTAAACTATCCCAATTGCCTGCGTTTGGCCCAAATCCTTCTACTCTCATCTTACCTATGTAACTGTTTAAACGTTTTTTAAAAGAAGAAATTGTACCCCTCTCTCCTACTGCCTCTGGTAGCTCATTCCAAACACTCACCACCCTCTGTAAAATCAATGCTGCACTGGACCCTTTTGTATCTCTCCCCTCTCATCTTAAAATTTATGGCATTTAGTTTTAGATTCCCCTTCCTTTGGGAAAAGATGTTGACTTGCTACCTCATCTATTTATTTTGTGCCCAATACTACGTGCATGTAAGTAAAGAGCCATTAATTTTGCTTTTTTACCATCTTTTGTCCCCCTTTGACCCCATCTGTCGTTTTTTTTTGTTCGTAGATTCTGTCCCTTCATGTCAGACTGTACTACCTTGCCGTCTGGCATATCCTTGTGCTTTGTAAGCCTACACATCTCCTGTGAAGAGTGACTTTACAGGGAAAGGTTGGACAGAAAGATCCTGTATCCGCTGGCATTTAGAAGATTTAAGCAGTGATTTTTTTAAAATATAAAATTTTAATTGGATATAACAGAATGAACAGAAAGGTGTTCCCCCTTGCGGGAGAAGTATAAACAGTGGACACTTTAAAATAAAGTGGTTTCTGATCTAAGATATAGGTGATGGGACCTTTTTTTCTCTCAGAGTCATGAATCTGTGGCATTCTCTTTCCCAAAGGCAGGATCAGTGAATATTTTTAATGCAGAGGTAGATAGATTCTAGTCTAACAAGGGGATAAAAGGGTTATCAGAGGTCGACAGAAACAGACTGTAAGAACTGGATAGCCTACTCCTGTCCTCATTAAAGCTGAAGGAATGTAATGCCAATGGTGAAGAGGCCAAACTGGGGAAGCATTGAGATAGTGGAAGGTTGTAGTGCTGCAAGAGATTACAGAGAAAGTGAGGGACAAGGTAATAATTACAATTAATAATTATAAATTTGACTATTGAATAGAGACATTTTGCTGTAGCTTTCCATGTTGCATTCATCAGATCAAACACAAGAAATCCAGACCTCAGATCTCATAAAAATTTGTACTACAGGAAAAAAGGGTGCTGACTAATTCACAAGTTGACCCTGATTCGCTAAGGTGCTGTCATAGAAAATGCGTTGGGAAATTAGAGCCTGGGAATTCAAAACGGTACAAAACAGTCTCTGCATGCAAATGTATGTTGTTTCCAGCAACAATAAATGAGCCGCATTACGAGCTTGACTGGTTATCTTAAGGTAACTATTAGTGTAACTATTAGCGTAACTATTAGTGTAACTATTAGCACACTCAGGTGCTGCCCATTCATGGAATCCCATTTAACATTAGATACTTTATTTTGCAAGTTTAGGCTGCTTGAGCACAATCTGTACCCTCCCCATTGTAAATAGGCAAAGGAACATGCTGTTTAAATTTCACATACTGTCAGAATGACAGCCAATGCAGATCAGCAACGTGAATAGGGATGACAGGTGAATAAGATTGGCTGCAAGTTCTGACGCACAAAGCAAACTGTTGAGGGTGCTGGAAAATGTGCAAAGTGGATGCTGCCTGGTATGGAAGGTCTGAGTTACGAGGAGAGGTTAGGCAAATTGGGACTGTTTTCCTTAGAAAGACGTAGACTTAGAGGAGATCTAATAGAGGTGTACAAGATTATGAGGGGTATAGATAGAGTAAATAGGGTTAAGCTTTTTCCTAGGATGGACTCGAATAGCACGAGGGGTCACGGGCTTAGGGTGAGGGGGGTAAGGTATAATTTGGATGCTAGAAGGAGTTTTTTCACACAGAGGGTGGTGGGGGTATGGAATGCGCTGCCAAGTAAAGTGGTGGAGGCAGGTACTCTGGAGTTATTTAAGAAATACTTAGATGGGCACATGAACAGAATGGGAATGGAGGGGTATAGAAAACTGATTTAAAATAGGGATCATGAGCCTTGGGAGTCCCTGGGAAGTGTGTAAATAGATGATGATATTGATGTACTTGTTTTTATCCTACAGGTGCTTTGGTCTACCTTGTTGTCTAACGAGGGGCCATACACGAGATGGGTCATGAGAGGACTGCTCTTGGATTTTTTTCAAGAGTATCCTAATGTTTCACATCGTTAGTGTACGCTTGACCTGGACCATTTGATGGGTAACACGACAGCTCAGTGACTATCGCTGTGCTGTGCAGATACATGGATTTGGGCCTGTGTCTGTGGGAGTTTGCGCATTCTCCCGGTGCTTGTGTGGGTTTTCTCCGGGTGCTCCAGTTTCCTCCCACATCCCAAAGATGTGCTCTTAGGCTAATTGGCAAAACAAATTCTCCCTAAGTTGTATTAAATTTGGTTTTTAATCCATAGATCTATAAACATGGACAGGGATCACAGGTAGAGGTAGAACATAGAAGCGCAGAACAGGCCCTTCGGCCTTCGATGTTGCACCAACCAATTATGAAAAAAAAGCAATGACCCTCCAAACTAAACCATTCCCTTCTCTTCCATAAACTTATCAACTAACCTCTTAAACGCCACCAAACTTGGTGCATCTTGGTTCTGGGGAATGAGCCAGGCCAGGTGGTTGACGTCGAGGTAGGAGAGCAGGTGTCAAATAGTGATCACAACTCTGTCTGCTTTAGGATATTAATGGAAAAGGATGAGACTGGCCCAAAAGGGAGGGTATTTAACTGGGGGAGGGCTAGATACGGCCAGATTAGGCAAGATCTTAAAGATACGGATTGGGATAAGCTTTTTGAGGGCAGGTCGACGAGGTACATGTGGGAGTCTTTCAAGGGAAAACTAAACTCTCTGCAGGAAAGATATGTGCCGGCAAGGAGGAAGGATGGGAAAGGTAGGATTAGAGAACCTTGGCTTACCAGGGAGATTGAGGACTTGATCAAGAAAAAGAGAGAGGCTTACATTAGATCTAGGCAACTAGGGACTGAGATAGCGCTGGAAGCTTATAGAGAGTGTAGACGGGATCTAAAAAGGGGTATTAGAAAGGCAAAAAGGGGCCATGAGGTGGCTCTGGCAGGTAGGATTAAAGAAAATCCAAAGGCATTTTACACCTATGTAAGGAGCAAAAGGATAGTTAGAGGCAAGATTGGACCTCTTATGGACAGTGGAGGGGATCTCTCTGTCCCCCCCCCCTCCCTTCTTCCTCTACTCCCCCCCCTCCCTCTCTCTCTCTCCCCCCCTCCCCTCTCTCCTCCCCTCCCCCGTTGTTTCATATGGTTTCTGATTCGGGGGTCCATTGTATAGCAATCATGTGGTCCTGAAATTGGTCTCACTGTTGATCATAGGTCTTCAGAGGACAGGAGCTGACACTGCTCTATATCCAGGTATGATGTTCATTCTCTGATCTGCTTTCCAGGCTAACAATGGAATGTGAAACTTCTCAGAATAAACCGTTGGCTAATTTATCGTTGGAGTGGAGGAAACGTGTCAAATCTGAATACATGCGTCTACGGCAGTTGAAACGGTTCCGGAGAGCGGATGAAGTGAAGGTAATGCCGGGTGTGTTGGATTCTGCCTGTCACTTCACTTGCTATGGGGGCCTGCTGCCCCCCCCACCCACCCCCCACCCCGTCCGCCCCCCCGCCCGTCCCCTCCCCCCGCGCCCCGTCCCCTCCCCCTCCCCCCCCCCGCCCGTCCCCTCCCCCCCCCCTCCCCGTCCCCTCCCCCCCCCGCCCCCGTCCCTCCCCCCGTCCCTCCCCACCGTCCCCTCCCCCCGTCCCTCCCCCCGTCCCCTCCCCCCGTCCCCTCCCCCCCGTCCCCTCCCCCCGTCCCCTCCCCCCGTCCCCTCCCCCCGTCCCCTTTCCCCCCGTCCCTCCCCCCGTCCCCTCCCCCCGTCCCCTCCCCCCCCCGCACCCGTCCCCCCCCCCCCGTCCCCTCCCCCCGTCCCCTCCCCCCCCCCCCCCCCTCCCCCCCCGCCCCGTCCCCTCCCCCCCCCCGCCCCGTCCCCTCCCCACCCCCCCCCGCCCCGTCCCCTCCCACCCCCACGCCCCCGTCCCCTTTCCCTCCCCTTTTCCCCCCCTCCCTCTGCCCCGCCGTCCCCGTCCACTGTCCCCCCCCGCCCCCTCTCGCCGCGCCGCCGCCCACCCCCGCCGTCGCCCCCCCCTTCCCCCCCGCCGTCGCCGCCCGCCCCCCCTTCCCCCCCCGCCGTCGCCGCCGCCCCCCCCCTTTCCCCCCCGCCGTCGCGCCGCCCGCCCCCCTCCTCCCCCCCCCACCCTTTTTTCCACCCCCCCCCTCCCCCCCTGCCCTTTTTCCCCCTCCTCCCCCCCCTTTCCCCCCAGTGAATGTCGTGGTGGGAGTTGCAGGGTGGGTGGCAGAACACTTTAACTTGCTTGTCAATGAAATTGTGAAGCTGATGAAAGGGGCTGCAATCTAGGTAGATGCTGAGTCTGAGGTTAGACACAGCATGTCTCTTAGGCTTGCTTTAATCTCTTGTTCTTTCCTTCCTCACTGAAGGAGATGTTTATCTGTAATCGTAATAAAATCAGGAACAGAACTGAAATTCTGAATGAAGATTGGAAGAAGATGAGAATCCAGCCGATAAGTGTGACGGCACCAACAGCTGCTGGTTCCGGCAAACGCAAGGTAGAGTCCTGAGTGCAGTGGCTGACTCTACGTCACTGTATGGATTGTGAAAGTGATGCGGGGATTGTGTGTGAGAGGGAGGAAGGGGTAGGGGGCAGGAAGGGTCTCTATGGGAGCGTGAGGTGTGTGTTGCTGTGAAGCTGAGAGTTGTGACAGATTGGGCACATCTCACCGGTTTTCAGTGAGGCAAGAGACACAGTGTGAATGAGGAGTTGTGCGATTCTCACCAGAAAGTGGGTGGATGGAGCTTAATCCTACCAGTGAAGCCAGCCAGCTGCTGAGCTTCAGGGTCGTCATTGCATAGGTGCCCGATGTATCAGTGTACTAGGGAAATTTCCTGTCACCCCGCCTGGCACTCCACAGATATCGGAACCCACTATCGATCGCTCTGCGCACCACCCACCCCCATGCACACAGCCTTCCAGACATGATCCCACCCAAAGTCCCTCCACCAACAATCACCATCCCTGTAGAGTTCACCCATTCCTCCACCCCTGATTGCCGTCCCCAACTCATCCCCTCTGTCAAGTTCGCAAACCACCCCCCCAAATCAGGGCTCCACACCCTTCAGGCCTTGGCTGATACTGCCCTGCCCCCAAACACTGAGGGCTTGGGCTTTAGCAATCTTTGGTCCCAGCAGTGCATCAGCACATTGTCCTCGTTGATGGTAACCTCAACGGTAGAGCTTGACTATTGAGAGGGTGCGAATGAGGGTGGACCCAGTAACACCGACTCACTGATGACATTTAAATGGTGTCATTAATATTGAAATCAACATCCAGAAAGGGCTGATTTCATCTACAAAACAGTGTCAGTGCTCTGGGGACAAGCGAGAATCCAGGAGTGAACTTGATTTATCACTTTCTGCTCTATCTTATCAGCTCACTGATCAGCGAGTGTGGCAAACCAGGAAGGTCACACACACAATGTCTCTGAGCTGGAACCTCAGGTGAAATTTTCAGTAATGGTGGGCTCTGCAGTCACAGCTCACACAGATCATTAAAACCGAGGGAGTTGCCTCCAAGTAAGTGTGGTTTGCAAATCTTTTTTGCAGCACTGGATTTGACATTGCTGTCTGCTTGGGAAGTGGAGATTCTGCTGATTCTGACCATCACCTTGGATGAGATAGTCACATCTGTCTGCAGCTATGGGCAGACACAGAAGTCTCACAACACCGGATTTAAGTCCAACCAGATTATTTAATAGTAATCCCACAAGCTTTCGGAAATGGTGTTCCTTTGTCAGGTGTGTGGAAGGTTCGTGTGGCCCAGAGACTCCCTTCCTTCACAACCCCCCAGGAGAGATGCTCACCCTCCCTCCCTTCCTTCCTTCCTTCTCACTGCGGCTTTTCTTCATTGCAGTGCATGGTCGAGAGTTTATTCCTGGGCTTCAAGAGTCAGATGGTCACACAAAAGATACTCAACCTAGTGGCCGTGAGCCCGGTCATGTATTCCTGGTCTCCACTCCAGCAGAATTTCATGGTAGGTGCTTGTGTTGTGCTGAGTGAATGATAGAGATCAGTGGCTGTATCTGGGTGTAGGCAATAATTAGCACAGTTTGTGTATCGGGCGTTTTGTTCCTCATTCACTGGTGCTTGTTGCTGCTCAGGTGGAGGACGAGACAGTTTTACACAATATCCCATATATGGGTGACGAGGTCTTGGAACAGGATGGAGTTTTTATAGAAGAATTGATCAATAACTATGATGGAAAAGTTCACGGAGACAGAGGTAAGTGACTGTGTTCGCCCATCGCCACCTCACCATATCCACCAACAAATAGATTTACGTGTTTATCTCTGGGGACCATGAATTGGATTCAATTTGAATTTGGTTTTTGGAGCAGGCAAGGAGATGGATTGAGGTTTCTCTGTCCACTGAGCACTAACTTAGTAACTTCAAGAATGGAGTAAAAATTTAAGAAATAGGGTACACAAGCAGGTGAGTAAGGCCCTCCTCAGCAACTCCTTCCTATGTGGAATCTCAGCCCGCCAGCCTGCCTGCCAGCCCGCCAGCCATTGGGGTGAGGAAGGGACTGTGTCCACCTCCTTATAGTAAGAGTAAGGGAACCATGGTGTACTAAAAAAGTTAATTTGCTGGTTAAAAGGAAAAAGGAGGCTTATGTCAGGATGAGGCTTGAAGGCTCAGTTAGTGCATTGGATAGCTATAGATTAGCCAGGAGGGAGCTAAAGAGTGAGTTGAGGAGATCTAAAAGGGGACACGAGAAGACTTTGGCTGATAGGATCAAGGAGAATCCTAAAGCTTTCTTTAGATATGTTAAGAATAGAAGATTGGTTAGGGCAAGATTAGGGCCAGTCATAGACAGCAGTGGGAAGTTGTGCGTGGAGCCTAAAGAGATTGGAGAGGCACTGAACAAATATTTCTCTTCGGTATTCACGCAGGGAGATGTAAATGTAGTTGTTGAGAACACTGGGATACAGGGTTGCAAACTGGAAAGTATTGAAGTAGATAAGGAGGATGTGCTAGATATTCTTGAGGGTTTGAAGTTAGATAAGTCCCCTGGGCTGGACGGTATTTACCCTTTGATTCTCTGGGAGGTGAGAGAGGTGATTGCAGAGCCTCTGGCTCTGATCTTCAGGTCATCGTTGGTTACGGGTATAGTGCTGGAAGACTGGAGGATAGCGAATGTGGTCCCATTGTTCAAGAAAGGAAGAGAGAGTTTCCGGGGAATTATAGGCCGGTGAGTCTTACTTCTGTTGTGGGCAAAGTATTGGAGAGAATTATTAGGGATAGGATTTATAGTTATTTAGAGACAAATGAATTGATTGGGGATAGTCAGCATGGTTTTGTGAAGGGTAGGTCATGCCTTACTAACCTTATTGAGCTTTTTGAAAAAGTGACCAAAGAGGTGGATGGGGGTAAGGCAGTTGACGTGGTATATATGGACTTTAGTAAGGCGTTCGATAAGGTGCCCCATGGAAGGCTTCTGCAGAAAATGCAGTTGTATGGGATTGAGGGTGATTTAGCTAATTGGATTAGGAATTGGCTAGCTGATAGAAGACAGAGGGTGGTTGTTGATGGAAATTATTCATCATGGAGTTCGGTTACAAGTGGTGTACCTCAGGGATCTGTTTTGTGGCCCCTGCTGTTTGTAAATTTTATAAATGATCTGGATGAGGGTATTGAAGGGTGGATTAGTAAATTTGAGGATGACACCAAAGTCAGAGGAGTGGTAGATAGTGAAGAGGGGTGTTATAGTTTGCAGAGAGACTTTGACAAGTTGCAGAGCTGGGCTGAGAGGTGGCAAATGGAGTTTAATGTGGAAAAGTGTGAGGTAATTCACTTTGGCAGGAATAACAAGTGTGTAGAGTATAGGGCTAATGGTAGGACTCTTAATAGTGTTGATGAACAGAGGGATCTTGGTGTATATGTGCATAGGTCCCTGAAAGTTGGCAATCAAGTCGATAAGGTTGTTAAGAAGGCATATGGAGTCTTAGCTTTTATTGGTAGGGGGATTGAATTTAGGAGCCGCAGCATCATGTTGCAACTGTACAAAACTCTAGTGCGGCCGCACTTGGAGTATTGTGTGAAGTTCTGGTCGCCACATTATAAGAAAGATGTGGAGGCATTGGAGAGGGTACAGAGGAGGTTTACCAGGATGTTGCCTGGTATGGAGGGCAGGTCTTATGAAGAGAGGCTGAGGGTTTGAGGTTGTTTTCGTTAGAAAGAAGGCGGCTAAGAGGAGACCTTATTGAAACATATAAGATGATTAGAGGTTTAGATAGGGTGGACAGTGATAGCCTTTTTCCTAGGATGGAGAAAGCTAGCACGAGGGGACATAGCTTTAAATTAAGGGGTGGTGTTTTTAGGACAGATGTCAGAGGTAGGTTCTTTACCCAGAGGGTGGTAAGGGTATGGAATGCCCTGCCTGCGTCAGTTGTAGATGCGCCAAGTTTGGTGGCGTTTAAGAGGTTAGTAGATAAGTTTATGGACGAAAAGGGAATGGTTTAGGTTGGAGGGTCATTGCTTTTTCTTAATTGGTCGGCGCAACATCGAAGACCGAAGGGACTGTTCTGCGCTGTAATGTTCTATGTTCTATTATGGAGCATGTCTTTGCAAAGAAGGTTCTGGAGCGAGATGAGATGGTATTTGTCGATGTTCATCCCGAGCAGCTCCGTGACGCAGAATTCTGTGCTGTTCCAGCTGTTCCCAGGGACAGGGATTCTGTGCTACCTTCACTATCCAGATGAGGTTTTGAGCTAATAGCTCTGAGCTGTGGCAGAGGATCACTTCCTCTGTCACACTGCCCCCCTCCTCTTATACCTGTGATGACAAATCAATATCCTCCACAACATGATTGGTCCTAGGTTGCCAAAACCATCAAATTTAAATTTAATGGGCACTTGGATACCAATAATCTGATTCATTTTCGATTGGCTGAATTCAAATAATTCAACTGCCTTCCAATACAAATATTTGATTTTTGATATTCTTTATTTACTTGCAATAAAAGCACCATCTTTTATCAGACAATCTACAATTATTCTACCTCACTTCGCAACACTAGCTATACAATTGAGCTGCATCCCTGTTGCTAATCTCAGACACAGTGACTAATGTTAAGCATGTTGATTCAATGAGGACACACTGACAAGAACGTAAGAGCTAAGAGCAGGATGGAGCTATTCAGCCCCTTGAGCCTGCTGCACCACTCAATAAGATCATGGCTAATTTTCAGTTGCACTTTCCAGCTGTAATATTTCTTCACGGGCAGAAATCCCTTCATCAGAATCCCTCCATTTACAATTCCAACCACAGTACACAGAGTAGCCTGGAACTGACACACCCAGTTAAATACAAGGAAAAGACTCCCTGATTGGTCCATCAATTGACTCCTTAAATTAGTAGTTCATATTCTAATAGGCCAATAGTTTGATTGAAGTCATCACCCTAGCAATATTCCCATATCTCTTAATTCCTCTCATGCCAGAATATTTCATCAATCTCAGCCTTGAATATACTCAGAGACTGGGCACGTCAGATAAGAAGCAGGAGTTGGCCATTTGGCCCCTTAAACGTTCCCCACCATTCAATAAGATCATGGCTTATCTTTTTGTGGACTCAGCTCCACTTACCCACCTGCTCATCATAATCCTTAATTCCTTTATTGTTCAAAAACTTATCTATCCTTGTCTTTAAAAGGTAGCTTCAACAGTTTCACTGGGTCGGGAATTCCACAGGTTCACAGCCCTTTGGGTGAAGTAGTCCCTCTTCTACTCAGTCCTAAGTCTGCTTATTTTGAGGCCATAACTCCTCATTTCTGGTTTCATCTGCCAGTGGAAACAACCTCCTGCTTCTATCTTGTATGTTTCTGTAAGATCGCCCTCATTTTTCTGAATTCTAATAAGTACAGTTCCAGTCTAGTCTGAATCTCATCATAAACCAACCTTCTCAATTCCAGAATTAATGTTGTGAATCTCTTAGAAAATTCCAAAAGTTGACAACACTGCATGAAGAAATCACTCCTTATCTCGATTCAAAATGCCCCTTTACCCTGAGACTGTGCTGCCTAGTGTTGTTCTTGGTCAAGAAAGAATCAAAATCCATTCTTCACTTGAGATAGATTTATTCACAGAACACCATATTCTGGATATATATCACTTTTCACATTTACCCAAGTTATCATCCAATCAATAGCCTTCAGCCCAAAAGACTTAACTCCAACTGATACTGGTAGTGTTTGGTTTGATTTGATTTATTATTGTCACATATATTGGGATACAGTGAAAAGTATTGCTTCCTGCCACCCTATACAGATAAAGTAGTACCTACTTCCCCAGTGACGAGAAATAGATTCTGTACAGACACTCAGCCAAGTTCCTGCAGCAAATATAATGATGGTGACAATCATGGAACACTTACGTTCAGTGCTCCAGCTCCAAATTCCATTCGCTCCAAAACCGATCATTAAACTTGTAAAAAAAGCAGGTACAGAGTTGTGTGATTGCAAACGTTTGTCTGTGTATTCTGCCAGAAACAACAGTGAGAAACGTACATAATCTTTAAAATTTTAAAAAGATGAACATATTGTGACACTACAGGAACCCAGGTTGACTGCTATCCCACCAGATACAGACGGTCATGGCCGCTCTTAGCTCTGGAGAGAAATTAAACCCAATTCACATAGAGAATTTGGTCCATTCTTCTGTTTTTATATTGATCCCAGCACATTAAATCACAATTCCCCCCTCAAACAATTCTGATCATTCGAATGAATGAATTGATTCAAGAATCAATGTAAAAGTTGTTAGAGAGACTTAGGCCCACAGCTTTTTGGAATGATATAGATGAAAATAACATTTTTAGGGGAGATAGTGGAATAGTGAAAATGTTGCTGGTTGAGTAATCTCGGGACACAGAGGTTGTCCACTGTAGGGGATGCAATTTCAATTCAATACATAAATCTGGAATATAAAGCTAACCTTAGCAATAGTGACTCTGATACTAAGTAAATGCCGGCCAGCCAGCGATGCCTATGTCTTATGAATGAATAACAAAAAATCTACAAATCCTAGCAGGTCTGTTGGACATCATGCAGACTCCCTGACCCTGAATCCCATGCATGTTGGACATCATGCAGACTCCCTGACCCTGAATCCCATGCATGTTGGACATCATGCAGACTCCCTGACCCTGAATCCCATGCATGTTGGACATCATGCAGACTCCCTGAATGATGCAATTTCCCCCCCTTCATTAGTTTGTGGGATCCTTGGGGTAAGATTCTCAGAACCTGACCTTTTTCTTTGCTACACACAATCCTGAGCTATTTCACTCTTTAACTGGTAAATTGGTTCATTAATTTTACATGAATTAATATTACATGGTGAAACAAAGAAAATTGTAAAATATTGCACCAAATACAAGTGAAATCTAAACTTTTGCTCACAAAAATATTAGCCTATTATTAATAATCATCTTCTGAACATAAAAGATTCTCCAATTCTCTTTTCCATGTGGTAGATAATTATAATTATCATGACCTTCAATATCTCATTTTTAATGTTGTTTTATTTTGTCTTCAATCTATGTACAGCTCTGGGCGTTACACCATAGGAAGGATGTGAACACATTGGAGAGGGTGCAGAAGTTTACAAGAATTGTTCCAGAGCACAGCTATGAGGATAGATTGGAGAGGGTGGGACTGTTGTCCTTGGAGAGAAGAGTAAGAGGAAATTTGACAGAGCTATTCAAAATCATGAGGAGGCTGGACAGAGTCAATAGGGAGAAACTGTTTCTGCTCGGAAAAGGATCGAGATTTAAAGTGATTTGCATAAGAAGCAAATATGATGTTAGAGAAGCTTTCTCGTGCGGCGGCTGGTTGGGGTTTGGAATGCATCGCCTGAGAGGGTGGTGGAGGCAGGTTCAGTCGAGGCATTTAAGGGCATTAGGTTAATATTTGAACAGGAACAATGTGCAGGGAGGATGTACAAAAGGCAGAGGAATGATACTGAGTTCATGATGCTTATTTGGAGAGCCAGTGCAGATACGATGGGTCAACTGGCCTCCTTCTGCACTGTAATAGTTCTGTGATTCTTCACTTTGTGTTTGATTACGTCATTAAATTTTATGTAATCAATTTTATCCATAACCTTTTAAAGGTTGTAAGGTTTCTCTGTCTACCACCCTCCCAGCAGTGAAGTCTACATGTGAAAAAACCTTTCCTCAAATCCCCTGTGAACCTCCTGGTCTCTTGTTACTGACTCCTCAACCAAGAGGAATACCTGCTTCTTATTCACTTTGTCCATACCCCTTAAAATCTTATACACCTTAATGATGTCCCCACCTCTTCAACCTTCTCTGCTCTAAAGAAAACAACTTGAGTCTACCCAGTATCTCCTGTACATTCAATCTTCTCAAATGCTTCTTGCCAGGCAACATCCTGGTGAATCTCCTCTGCACTCTCTCCAGTACAATCACATTCTCTTTATAGTGAGGTAACCCAAAACTACACACAGATTTGTGCAACTCCAACATAATTTTCCTGCTCTTATACTCTATTGCATGACAGATGCCATATGCTTTCTTAACTATCAGCCTGTTCTGCTGCCTTCAGTGATCTGTGAATAAGTACCCCAAGATCTTCTGTTTATTTGAGCTTTCTAGTGTCCTGCCATTCACTAAATTCTCTCTTGTCTTGCTACTCCTTCCAAAGTTGGTGGAGTGGTAGATAGTGAAGAGGGGTGTTATAGTTTACAGAGTGACTTGGACAAGTTGCAGAGCTGGGCCGAGAGGTGGCAAATGGAGTTTAATGTGAAAAGTGTGAGGTAATGCACTTTGGCAGGAACAATAAATGTGTAGAGTATAGGGCTAATGGTAGGGCTCTTAATAGTGTTGAGGAACAGAATGATCTTGGTGTATGTGTCAATAGATCCCTGAAAGTAGGCAGTCAAGTGGATAAAGTTGTTAAGAAGGCATATGGAGTCTTAGCTTTTATTGGTAGGGGGATTGAATTTCGGAGCCGCAACGTCATGTTGCAACTGTACACAACTCTAGTGCGGCCGCACTTGGAGTATTGTGTGCAGTTCTGGTCCCCACATTATAAGAAAGATGTGGATGCATTGGAGAGGGTACAGAGGAGGTTTACCAGGATGTTGCCTGGTATGGAGGGCAGGTCCTATGAAGAGCGGTTGAAGGATTTGAGGTTGTTTTCGTTAGAAAGGAGGCGGCTAAGAGGGGATCTTATTGAAGCATATAAGATGATTAGAGGTTTAGATAGGGTGGACAGTGATAGCCTTTTTCCTAGGATGGAGAAAGCTAGCACGAGGGGACACAGCTTTAAATTAGGGGTATGAGTTATAGGACGGATATCAGAGGTAGGTTCTTTACTCAAAGAGTGATTAGGGAGTGGAATGCCCTGCCTGAAGCTGTTGTAGATGCGCCAAGTTGGTGGCGTTTAAGAGGTTAATTGATAAGTATATGGAAGAGAAGGGAATGGTTTAGTTTGGAGGGGCATTGCTTTTTTATTTTGGTCGGCACAACATCGAAGGCCGAAGGGCCTGTTCTGTGCTGTAATGTTCTATGTTCTATAAGTGCATCACCTCATACTTTTCAGGATTAAATTCCACTTGCCTTTGATCTGCCCATCTGACCAAGCGCTCTATATATTCCTGCAAGGACACAAGTAATATCCCAGAAATAGCTGTAAGTCAGGAAGCGAAAGGGAGGGAGGAACTCAGGGAAATTATGGAAATTGCAATTATTAGGGAAGTGGAACAGAGCAAATTTTCAGATCTGCAGCTGACAAATCTCCAGATCAAGTTTACTTCACGTAAGGTTTTTTATTCATTCATGGGACATGGGCATTGCTGGCTGGCCAGCATTTATTGCCCATCCCTTGTTGCCGTTGCTCAGAGGGCAGCTGGAAGTCAACCACGTTGGCATGACTCTGGAGTCATATGTAGGCCAGACCGGGTAAGGACAGCAGATTTCTTTCCCTAAAGGACGTTAGTGAACCAGATGGGTTTTTCCAATAATCGACAATGGTTTTGTGGTTATCGGTAGATTCTTAATTCCTGATACTTTTTATTGAATTCAAATTAGAAGCCATTCAGAAAAGATTTACTAAACTAATGCCAGGAATGGGTGTGTTGTACTATGAGATTAGGGGTTATATCCACCAGAGTTTAGAAGATTGAGAAGCGACTTGATTGAAACATATAAGATCCTGAGGGATATTAACGGTGGATGTGAAAAGGATGTTTCCTCTTGTTGGAGAATCTAGAACTAGCATCATTCTTTAATATAAGTCACTCATTTAGGACAGAGATGAAGAGAATTCTTTTCTTTCAGAGGGTTACGAGTCTCTGAAACCCTTTCTCAAAAGGCAGTGGAAGAGAATGTTTGAATATTTTTAAGGCACACTTGGATAGGTTCTTAAATAAAGATGGGGAAGGTTCTTGGGGATAGGTGAAGTGTCGATTTGAAGTTATCTTATTGAATGGGGGAGCAGACCTGAGGGGCCGAGAGACCAAATCCTGCTCCATTCTTCGTATGAATCATCACCCTAAAACTGAGACTCAACAGCTATCCATTGCACCCAGTTCAACTCACTGATATTAAAGTTGCAGTCTGTGCAACCCTGCTGCAGTTCACTCAGCCTGGTCCTCCTAACCAGAGAGAGAGACAGTGGCAAAGATAGAGATGGGCATGACAGAGAGAACAGCAGAGAGAGAGAATGGGGAGAGGAAAATAGATAAGCTGTGAATGAGAGAGACCCAGGAGTAAATCAGATGAAGAATCTGAAGGTATGATTTTGGAGGATTATTGGGCAGGGAAGGGTTTTGAGTTTCCATTCAGTCACTGATAGAACTGCTGAAATTTTGTTGGAGATTCTCATGGTATTGCCATATTTTCTAGCAGGTTATCACAGGATGTGGCATCGCACAACAGCTGTGGAGATCCAGTTGGGATGTGTGTCTATTTGCTGAGAAAATTAACACCTACTGTTTTGCAGAATGTGATTTTATCAACGATGAGATCTTCACGGCGCTTGTTCATGGACTCAGTCGTGAGTCTGATGATGAAGTGAAGCCAGCTGCTCCCTCTCGGAACAACAGACAGAGTACTAAACGGGAGCAAGATGAATCACACACTAGTAATCAGACTATTGAGGATGGTAAGTCTTTGCACTGACCTCTCATAAGAACATAAGAAATAGGAGCAGGAGTAGGCCATCTAGCCCTTCGAGTCTGCTCCGCCATTCAATAAGATCATGGCTGATCTGAAGTGGATCAATTCCACTTTCCCGCTTTCTCCCCATAACCCTTAATTCCCTTGTCTATCAGAAACCTATCTACCTGTGACTTAAATATATTCAGCGAGGTAGCCTCCACTGCTTCAATGGGCAGAGAATTCCAGAAATTCACCACCCTCTGAGTGAAGAAGTTTCTGCTCAATCCCAATGTAAACTGCGCCCCACCCCCCACCCCCCCAACTTATTTTGAGGCTGTGCCCTCTAGTCCTGCTATCCTTTCTAAGCGGGAAGAATCTCTCTACATCTACCCTATCTATCCCCTTCATTATCTTGTAAGTCTATAAGATCCCCCCCTCAGCCTTTTAAACTCTAACGAGTACAGACCCAGTCTATTCAATCTCTCTTCATAGACTAACCCCCTCATCTCCAGTATCAGTTTAGTGAACCATCTCTGCACTCCCTCCAACGCCAATATATCCTGCTGCAAATGCGGCAACCAAAACTGCACACAGTACTCCAGTTGCGGCCTCACCAGTGCCCTGTACAGTTGCAGCAAGACCTCCCTGCTTTTATATTCTTTTCCCCTCGCTATAAAGGCCAACAATCCATTCACCTTCTTGATCACCTGCTGCACCTGCAGACTGGGTTTTTGCGATTCGTGCACAAGGACTCCCAGGTCCCTCTGCACCGCAGCATGCTGAAGCTTTTTGCCTTTTAAATAATAATCCCCCCTCCTATTATTTCTACCAAAGTGGATAACCTCACACTTGCTAACATTATACTTCATCTACCAGGTCCTTGCCCACTTACTCAGCCTATCAGATCTCTCTGCAGACTTTCCACACCTCCCATGCAATTTGCTTTTCCACTCATTTTCATGTCATCAGCAAATTTCATTACCCTACATTCAGCCTTCTCCTCCAGATCATCTATGTAAATGGTAAAGAGTTGAGGTCCCAGCACCGATCCCTGCAACACTCCATTAGTCACCAGCTGTCAACCAGAATAGCACCCATTAATACCTACCCTCTGCTTCCTATTAGATAAGCAATCCTCTAATCACGCTAACACCTTACCTCCGACTCCCTGCACCCTAACTTTCTGCAGCAATCTTTTGTGAGGCATCTTATCAAATGTCTTTTGGAAATCCAAAAATACCACATCCACTGGTTCCCCTCCGTCTACCACAGTAGTCATATTCTCGTAGAACTTCAATAAATTCGTCAAGCACGACTTCCCCTTAACGAATCCGTGCTGTGTCTGCTTGATCAAACCATTCTTTTCTGAGTGGCTCGCTATTTCTTCTTTGATGATGGATTCTAGCATCTTTCCAATTACAGACATTAAACTAACCGGCCTATAATTCCGTGCCTTTTGTCTGCTACCTTTTTTAAACAGCGGTGTAACATTAGCCGTTTTCCAATCTTCCAGCACTTGCCCGGAGTCCAGCGAATTTTGATGAATAATTACTAAGGCATCTGCTATCACCTCCGTCATTTCTTTCAGAACCCTGGGGTGCATTCCATCCGGTCCCGGGGACTTGTCTACCTTCAGTCCTGTTAGTCTATCAAACACCACCTCTCTAGTGACAGTAAGGATTCCTGATAGGAGTTTGTTTAATTTATTCTTGGGATGTGGGAATCGCTAGTTAACTCCATCTCTAATTGCATTTTCAGAAGATAGTGGTGACCTGCCTTCTTGAACCTGCTGCAGTCCATAAGGAATAGGTACACCCAGAGTGCTGTTAGGGAAGGATTTGGATCCACTGAAGGAATGGTTGTTTCTTTTGTGAAATGAATGTTGAGTTGATTGACCTGAGAAAGGGGCTGTGGCAACAGTATCTGGGGTCTTGTTAGGAGATTATATTGAATGGCTGGTTTTGACTGGACATGAGTCTAACTTGGCTTGTGCACAGCTGGTCACTATTGAGTTAGTGGGATCAACTGTGTTTAATTGGCTTCTGTGACCTTCCGTAGAAGCGTCTCATTGTGTTGAGGATGTGGAAGGTGATATTTAACTGCGAGTCTCTATTGTGCATGCTCTTATCTGTGGTTCAGACACCCAAACCAAGTATCTGATAAGATGTGGGTTTGTAACCCCAGAGGCATGATCGATGTCCAGGGAGAGGGAGAGAGATTGCAGAAATCATAGAGATGTTGAGAGTCTGACCTTTAATGACCTTGAGAATCATTTTCTTTATCAGCAGCTGGGTTCTAATTGTCACATTAGTGAGTGGCAGAGCGAGTGGGTTTTGGAGGGGCACAGCCCCAGGTTTGGGTTTTGGAGGGGCACAGCCCCAGGTTTGGGTTTTGGAGGGGCACAGCCCCAGGTTTGGGTTTTGGAGGGGCACAGCCCCAGGTTTGAACAAAGAACAAAAAACAACAAAACAGCACGGGAAACAGGCCCTTTGGCCCAATGAGCCTGCGCCGCCACCCTGATATTCCCACCTCTACCCGTGATCCCTGTCTATGTTTATATATCTATGGATTAAAAACCAAATTTGAGACAATTTAGGGAGAATTTGTTTTGCCACTTAGCCTAAGAGCACATCTTTGGGATGTGGGAGGAAACCGGAGCACCCAGAGAAAACCCACGCAAGCACGGAGAGAATGTACAAACTCCCACAGACACAGGCCCAAATCCATGTATCTGCACTGCACAGCACAGCGATAGTCACTGAGCTGTCGTGTTGCCCATCAAATGGTCCAGGTCAAGCGTACACTTACGACGTGAAGCACTAGGATACTCTCGAAAAAATCCAAGAGCAGCCCTCTCATGACCCATCGCGTGTATGCCCCTCGTTAGACAACAAGGTGGACCAAAGTACCTGTAGGATAAAAACAAGTACGTCAATATCATCATCTATTTACACACTTCCCAGGGACTCCCAAGGCTCATGATCCCTATTTTAAATCATTTTCTATACCCCTCCATTCCCATTCTGTTCATGTGCCCATCTAAGTATTTCTTAAATAACTCCAGAGTGCCTGCCTCCAGCACCTTACTTGGCAGCGCGTTCCATACCCCCACCACCCTCTGTGTGAAAAAACTCCCTCGAGCATCCGAATTATACCTTACCCCCCTCACCCTAAGCCCGCGACCCCTCGTGCTATTTGAGTCCATCCTAGGAAAAAGCTTAATCCTGTTTACTCTATCTATACCCCTCATCATCCTGTACACCTCTATCAGATCTCCTCTAAGTCTACGTCTTTCTAAGGAAAACAGTCCCAATTTACCTAACCTCTCCTTGTAATTCAGACTTTCCATACCTGGCAGCATTTTGGTAATCCTCCTCTGCACTCTCTCCAGAGTCGCCATGTCCTTCCGGTAGTAAGGTGACCAGAATTGGACACAGTATTCCAAATGAGGTCTAACTAACTTTTTATACAACTGCAACATTAAAGGCCAGCTCTTGTACTCTATACCCCTTCCTATAAAGGCTAGCATACTATATGCTTTCTTCACAACCTTCTCCACTTGCTCTGCCACCTTCAGAGACTTGTTCACCTGCACCCCCAGGTCCCTCTGCGTTTCTGTACTCTTAATAGATTGACCCTTTATCATATACCTCCCTGCTACATTCTTTCTCCCGAAATGCGTCATCTCGCATTTATCAGGATTGAATTCCATCTGCCATCTATCTGCCCAAGCTACCAGCCTACCTATGTTCTGTTGTATCGCCTGACAATGCTCCTCACTATCCGCAAGTCCAGCCATCTTTGTATCGTCAGCAAACTTGCTGATCACTCCACTTACTCCCTCTTCCAAGTCATTTATATATATTACAAATAGAAGAGGTCCCAGTACCGAGCCCTGCGGCACACCACTAGTGACCGACCTCCAGCTAGAAAAACATCCTTCCACTGTTACTCTCTGTCTCCTATTACCAAGCCAGTTACTTATCCATCTAGCTACCTGTCCTTGTATCCCATGAGCCTTGACCTTTTCAACTAACCTCCCATGAGGGACTTTGTCAAACACCTTACTGAAATCCATATAGATGACATCAACGGCTTGCCCTTCGTCGACCATTTTCGTCACCTCCTCAAAAAATTCTACCAGATTTGTAAGGCACAACCTCCCCTTAAGAAATCCATGCTGCGTATCCCTAATCAGATCGCAACGCTCTAAGTGCCTATACATCCTATCTCTAAGAATCCCCTCCAACAGCTTCTCTACCACTGACGTCAAACTCACAGGTCTATTAATTTCCAGGGTTATCCCTACTGTCCTTTTTAAACAACGGTACAACATTAACTATTCTCCAGTCCTCTGGGACCTCACCTGTGCCAAAGAAGGGACAAAGATTTGCGTCAGAGGCCCAGTAATTTCACCTCGCACCTCTCTAAGCAGCCTGGGATAAATGCCATCAGGCCCCGGAAATTTATCAGTTTTGATGCTACCGAGAAGCTCTAACACTTCCTCCCTCGGTACGGATATTTCCCTCAACTGGTCCACAGCTCCCTCAGAGACAGGAGCGGTCAACAAGTCCCTCTCCTTCGTGAATACCGACGCAAAGTATTCATTCAGGATGGGGTTTGGAGGGCTGTAGAAGGGCATGTGGAGATTGGGATGAGGGTGTCACATTCTGGCCAGTTGGAGGGCTTCACGGTTTTAGCTGATCACTAGCGGGAGAGACCAGAGGTGAGTTTCAGGGTGTGGGGGAAGTAGCCATCTCCATCCTGCCTCTAACACACACAGGTTTCAAATTGTAGAATCCATAGAATCCCGACACTACAGAAGGAGGCCATGCCCCCCACGTCCTATCCCCATAACCCTTCACATTTACCCTTCTAATCTCCTTGACACTAAGGGTCAATTTGGCATGCTAGCACATCTTTGGAGTGTGGGAGAAAACCCACACAGACATGGGGAGAATGTGCAAACTGTACACGAGGCTGGAATTGAACCCGGGTCCCTGTGCTGTGAGACAGTGGTGCTAATCTCTGTGTCACCATGCCGCTCACAAATCTGCTGTCAGATTTGCCAGCCCTGGAATCCTGTTAAATTTAAATCTGACTTTTATAAGAACATAAGAACTAGGAGCAGGAATAGGCCACCTGACCCTCGAGCCTGCTCTGCCATTCAATAAGATCATGGCTGATTTTTTTGTGGATTCAGCTCCACTTACCCGCCCGTTCACCATAACCCTTAATTCCTTTACTGTTCAAAAATTTAATCAATCCTTGCCTTAAAAACATTCAATGAGGTAGCCTCAACTGCTTCTCAGCTGGGCAGGGAATTCCCTGCCTTTCTGTGAAGAAGTTCCTCCTCAACTCCGTCCTAAATGAGCTTCCCCTTATTTTGAGGCTATGCCCTAAAGTTCTAGTTTCACTCACCAGTGGAAACACCTTCCATGCTTCTATCTTATTGATTCCCTTCATAATCTTATATGTTTCTATAAGATCTCCCCTCATTCTTCTGAATTCCAATGAGTATAACCCCAGTCTACTCAGTCTGTCCTCATAAACCAACCCTCTCAGCTCCGAAATCAACCTAGTGAATCTCCTCTGCACCCCCTCCAGTGCCAGTATATCCTTCCTCAAGTAAGGAGACCAAAACTGTACACAGTAACTCCAGATGTGGCCTCACCAGCACCTCATACAGCTGCAACATAACCTGGCTGTGTTTAAACTCCACCCCTCGAGCAATGAAGGACAAAATTCCATTTGCCTTCTTAATTACCTGCTGCACCTGCAAACCAATTCCTTGAAATTCCTGTACAAGAACACCCAGGTCCCTCTGCACTGCAGCAAGCTACAATTTTTTACCATTTAAATAACATCCATTTTGCTGTTATTTCTACCAAAATGGACGACCTCACATTTATTAACATTGTACTGCATCTGCCAGACCCTCGCCCACTCACTTAGATTATCTATATTCCTTTGCAGACTTTCAGCATCCTCTATACACCCATCTTAGTGTTATCTGTGAATTTTGATACACTACATTTGGTCCCCAACTCCAAATCATCTATATAAATCGTAAACAATTGTGGTCCCAACGCTGATCCCTGAGGCACACCACTTGTCACGGATCACCAATCAGAAAAACATCCATTTACCCCCACGCTTTGCTTTCTGTTAGTTAATCAATTCTCTATCCTTGCTAATATGTTACCCATAACACTGAGCATCTTTATCTTATGTAGCAGTTTTTGGTGCGGCACCTTGTCCAATGCCTTCTGGAAATCCAGATACATCACATCCACATAGAACATAGAACATAGAACAATACAGCACAGAACAGGCCCTTCGGCCTTCGATGTTGTGCCGACCAAAATAAAAAGCAATGCCCCTCCTAACTAAACCATTCCCTTCTCATCCATATACTTATCAACTAACCTCTTAAACGCCACCAAACTTGGCGCATCTACAACAGCTGCAGGCAGGGCATTCCACTCCCTAATCACTCTTTCAGTAAAGAACCTACCTCTGATATCCGTCCTATAAATCATACCCCTTAATTTAAAGCTGTGTCCCCTCGTGCTAGCTTTCTCCATCCTAGGAAAAAGGCTATCACTGTCCACCCTATCTAAACCTCTAATCATCTTATATGCTTCAATAAGATCCCCTCTTAGCCGCCTCCTTTCTAACGAAAACAACCTCAAATCCCTCAACCTCTCTTCATAGGACCTGCCCTCCATACCAGGCAACATCCTAGTAAACCTCCTCTGTACCCTCTCCAATGCCTCCACATCTTTCTTATAATGTGGCGACCAGAACTGCACACAATACTCCAAGTGCGGCCGCACTAGAGTTTTGTACAGCTGCAACATGATGCTGAGGCTCCTAAATTCAATCCCCCTACCAATAAAAGCTAAGACTCCATATGCCTTCTTAACAACTTTATCCACTTGACTGCCGACTTTCAGGGATCTATTGACACATACACCAAGATCCTTCTGTTCCTCAACACTATTAAGAGCCCTACCATTAGCCCTATACTCTACACATTTATTGTTCATGCCAAAGTGCATTACCTCACACTTTTCCACATTAAACTCCATTTGCCACCTCTCGGCCCAGCTCTGCAACTTGTCCAAGTCACTCTGTAAACTAAAACAACCCTCTTCACTATCTACCACTCCACCAACTTTAGTATCATCTGCAAATTTACTGATCCATCCCTCAATACCCTCATCCAGATCATCTATAAAAATTACAAACAGCAGGGGCCCCAAAACAGACCCCTGAGGCACACCACTCGTCACCGAACTCCACGATGAATATCTCCCATCAACCACCACCCTCTGTCTTCTATCTGCTAGCCAATTCCTAATCCAATTAGCTAAATCACCCTCTATCCCATACATCTGCATTTTCTGCAGAAGTCTTCCATGGCCACCTTATCACACGCCTTACTAAAGTCCATATATACCACATCAACCGCCTTACCCCCATCCACCTCTCTGGTCACTTTCTCAAAAAACTCAATGAGGTTAGTAAGGCATGACCTACCCTTCACAAAACCATGCTGACTATCCCCAATCAATTCATTTCTCTCTAAATAACTATAAATCCTATCCCTAATAATTCTCTCCAATACCTTGCCCACCACAGAAGTAAGACATGTTCCCCATTATCCGCTGTATGTGAAATTTTCTCAAAGAATTCCATCAAATTAGTCAAACATGACCTGCCCTTCATGAACTCATGCTGCGTCTTACCAACGAGACAATTTATATCCAGGTGTCTCTCTATTTCTTCCTTGATGATAGATACAAGCATTTTCCCTTCTACAGAAGTTAAGCTAACCGGCCAACAGTTATTTGCCCTTTGTCTACCCCCTTTTTAAAACAGTAGTTTTTACATGTAAATTGTCCCATTGGGAAGACGCAGCATGGGTTCATGAACGGAAGGACCACAATTGTTTATGATTTGGAGTTGGTGATCAAGTGTAGTATGTCAAAATTCATAGATAACACCAAGATGGGTGGAAGAGCAAAGTGTGCAGAGGATGCTGAAAATCTGCAAAGAGGTAGAGATCCCTAAGTGAATGGACAAGGGTCTGGCAGATGGAGTACAATGTTGATAAATGTGAGGTCATCCATTTTAATAGGAATAACAGCAAAATGACTTTATTTAAATGGAAAAAAAAATTGCAGCATGCTGCTGTGCAGAGGGACCTGGATGTCCTTGTACAGGAACCTCAAGGAGTTGGTTGGCAGGTAATTAAGAAGGCAAATGGAATTTTGTCCTTCATTACTAGAGAAATGAAGTTTAAAAACTACAAGGTTATGTTGTAGCTGTACAATGTACTGGTGAGGCCACACCTGGAGTACTGTGTACAATTTTGATCTCCTTACTTGAAAAAGATATACTGGCACTGGAGGGGGTGCAGAGGAGATTCACCAGGTTGATTCCAGAGGAAAGAAGGTTGGCTTATGAGGAGAGACTGAGTAGACTGGGGCTATACTTATTGGAATTCAGAAGAATGAGGGGAGATCTTATAAAAAATATATAAGATTATGAAGGGAATCGATAAGATAGAAGCAAGGAAGGTGTTTCCACTGGCGGGTGAAACTACAACTAGGGGGCACAGCCTCAAAATAAGGGGGAGCAGATTTAGAACTGAGTTGAGGAGGAAACTTCTTCACCCAAAGGGTTCTGAATCTGTGGAATTCCCTGCCCAGCTGAGAAGCAGGTGGGGCCATCTCATTGAATATTTTTAAGGCAACGATAGATAAATTTTTGAACGGTAAAGGAATTAAGGATTATGGTGAGCGAGCGGGTAAATGGAGCTGAGTCCACAAAAAGATTAGCCATGATCTTATTGAATGGCGGAGCAGGCTCGAGGGGTTGAATGATGCACTCCTGCTCCTAGTTTTTTCCTTCTTTATGTTTTTATAGAGATTTACAGCATGGAAACAGGCCTGTTGGCCCAATTTGTCCGCGCCATCCTTTTTTTTTTTGAAACCCCTAAACTAATTGTCTGTGTTTGGCCATATCCCTCTATATCCATGGTACCCATGTAACTATCTCAATGCTTTTTAAAAGATAAAATTGTATCTGCTTCTCTACCGGCTCTGACGGCTTGTTCCAGACAAAAAACCACCATGTTTATGAAGAAATTGCTCCTCTGGACACATCTGTACGTCTCTCCTCTCACCTTAAACCTATGCCCTCTAATTTTCGACTTCCCTACCTTGGGAAAAGATATTCACTATCTCGCTGATCTGTGCCCTTCGTTATTTTATAGACCTCTATAAGATCACCTCTCAGCCTCCTCCGCTCCAGAGTATAAAGTGCAAGCCTATCCAGCCCCTCCTTATAACTCAATCCATCAAATCCCAGTCACATCCTAGTAAATCTTGTCTGCAGTCTTTCTAGTTTAATAATATCCTTTCTGTAATATATCCAGATGTCTCACTATTTCTTCCTTGATGATAGATTCAAGCATTTTCCCCATTACAGAATTTAAGCTAACCGGCCTATAGTTACCTGGCCTGTCTACCTCCTTTTTTAAACAGTGATGTCACGTTTGCTGTTTCCCAATTTGCGGGAACCACCCCAGACTCCAGCGAATTTTGATAAATTATCACGAGTGCATTTGCTATTTCTCTCTCCATCTCTTTTAGTACCCTGGGATGCATTCCATCAGGGCCAGGAGACTACACTACCTTCAGCCCCATTAACTTGCCCAACACTGTCTCTTTTGTGATGATAGTTTCTAAGTTCCCACCTGCCGTAGCCTTCCTGTCATTAATTTTTGGCATGTTATTTGTGTCTTCCACTGTGATTGCATTCTGGGAGCAAGAATTAAAGACTGTAATTTATTGCATCACTGAGTGGTAATCAGGCTTTGCAAACCTTCTCCTAGGCAGAGGGGATGGGAAGGAGAGGTGTTGATTTTGACTCTATGCAGCCTGTGATCTACAGAAGAATTAAACATCATTAATTTAGATAGCTGGCGGGCTCCGGTCTTTCTCATCCCCTCTAACCTCACTGTAACGGAATGTTCTAGGCACAGATGAGAGACCAAGTAAAAGACTCCCGCCAGACAAGATCTTCAAAGCAATCGCACTGATGTTTCCAGACAGAGGATCCTCGAAGGACCTGAGAGAAAAGTGAGAACTTGTCTTGCCCCTCGCTCCGCCCCCCTCCCCCCCCATGCCTTTTTGCCAGTTTCCAGAGGCTGGGTTGGTTTGTGATAGATGCTCTGCCCGTTTTTCAGGTACTGGGAGCTGACTAAACTTTGTGACCCTTCGGCAATGCCCCCAGAGTGCACTCCCAACATTGATGGTCCAAATGCTAAATCTGTACAGCGTAACCAGTCTCTGCATTCCTTCCACACTCTCTTCTGCAGGCGCTGCTTTAAGTACGACTGTTTCCTGCACCGTGAGTACTTATCAAGTTATTTTGATAATAACTCTGTGTTCACCCTGAGCCTCGTGGGGCTGCAATTTCTCCTCTGTATCCAAAAGGGAAGAATCTCCATTCTGAATTGCAGTAATGCCTGGGATAAGGAGTGGAAGAGGGGGGAGGTGAATTGAGGCAGATATGTCAATTAAACAATATATTAAATTAGTAAGGTCATAAACACTAACAGAAAAATACTGTTTAGGTAGAAATAACGCAGTGTCTAAACAAGTTTCCCATCTTAGATTCGCACCCTTTCCTTGACCTGTAAGACATTGTATTGGAGCATTTTCACAGACACGGTCTTTTCTCTTTGGGGACTAAGGTGGGGGAAATGATGGAAGGATACCTGAGCAAATTGTTAGCCCATGGAAAACCACATTATCAAACTCCTTCCATGGCCAGAAACTCTAGCATTGGACTTGAACCCAGAACTAGGAGCAGGAGTAGGCCAGCTAGCTCCTCAAGCCTGCTTCGCCATTCATTAAGGTCATAGATCCAGCTCCACTTACCCGCCCACTCACCATAACCTTTAATTCCTTTACTATTCAAAAATTTATCTATCCTTGCCTTAAAAACATTCAATGAGATAGCCTCAACTGCTTTACAGGGAATTCCACAGATTCACAACCCTTTCTGTGAAGAAGTTCCTCCTCAACTCAGTCCTAAATCTGCTTCGCCTTATTTTGAGGCTATGTCCCCTAGTTTTGGTTTCACTCACCAGTGGAAACAACTTCCCTGCTTCTATCTTATCTATTCCCTTCATAATCTTATATGTTTCTATAAGATTTCCCCTCATTCTTCTGAATTCCAATGAATATAGCCCCAGTCTACTCAGTCTCTCCTCATAAACCAACCCTCTCAACTCTAGAATCATCCCAGTGAATCTCATCTGCACCCCCTCCAGTGCCAATATATCCTTTCTCAAGTAAGGAGACCAAAACTGTGTGCAGTACTCCAGTTGTGGCCTCACCAGCACCTTATACAGCTGCAACATAATCTCGCTGTTTTTAAACTCCATCCCTCGGGCAATGAAGCCTCCATTTGCCTTCTTAATTACCTGCTGCACCTGCAAACCAACTCCTTGAGATTCCTGCACAAGAACACCAAACCCCTCTGCGCAGCACCATGCTGCAATTTTTTACCATTTAAATAATAATCCATTTTGCTGTTATTCCTACCATTTACCAACATTGTATTCCATTTGCCAGACCTTCATCCACAAAGGAGATTATCTCATTTAAATTATCTATATCCCTTTGCAGACTTTAAACGTCCTCTGCACACTTTACTCTTCCATCCATCTTAGTGTCATCTGTGAATTTTAACAGACTACACTTGGTTCCCAATTCCAAATCATCTGTGTAAGTTATGAACGATTGCGGTCACAACATTGATCCCTGAGACACACCACCAGTCACTGATCGCTAACCAGAAAAACACCCATTTATCTCCACTTCTTGTGTGTGTGTGTGTGTGTGTGTGTGTGTGTGTGTGTGTGTGTGTGTGTGTGTGTGTGTGTGTGTGTGTCTTTGTAAATGCATGCATATGTGTGTGCAGATTTCCATTTTTTTCTCACTCAAGGGGTCAGTGAGCACATTTTGAAAGATAAGTCACACACACACACATATGAGTGTAACATCTGATGTAAGGAAAAATGGAAAATGTTTGAAGCCATTATTAAAGTAAACACGCTCAGAAAAGTTAATCATTCAGACATGGTTTTGTGAAAGGGAAATTATGTTGCATCAGTTTGTTGGAGTTCTTTTAAGAAATAACATGCATTGTGGTTAAAGGGGAACCGGTGGATGTAATGTACTTTAATTTTCAGAAAGTATTTGATAAGAGGCCACATCAAAGTTATTGCAAAAATAAAATCTCATTGTGTAGTGGATAGACAATTGGCTCATTAGCAGGAAACAGAGTAGGCACAAATGTGTTATTTCCTGATTGGCAGGGTGTGTTGGATGGTGTGGCACTGGGATCAATTCTAGGACCTCAACTTTTTATAATTTATTTAAATGATTTCATAAAGGGACTAATGGAGGGATTGTTAAATTTGCTGATGACACAAAGATAGGCAGCAAAGTAAATTGTGAAAACATAGAACATTACAGTGCAGAACAGGCCCTTCGGCCTTCGATGTTGCGCCGACCAATTAAGAAAAAGCAATGACCCTCTAACCTAAACCATTCCCTTTTCATCCATAAACTTATCTACTAACCTCTTAAACGCCCCCCAAATTTGGCGCATCTACAACTGCAGCAGGCAGGGCATTCCATACCCTTACCACTCTCTGGGTAAAGAACCTACCTCTGACATCCGTCCTATAACTATCACCCCTTAATTTAAAGCTATGTCCCCTCGTGCTAGCTTTCTCCATTCGAGGAAAAAGGCTATCACTGTCCACCCTATTTAAACCTCTAAAAGGACATAAGGAAGCTACAGAGAGGCTCGGTGAGCGGACAAAGATCTGGCAAATAGAGAATAATGTGGGAAAATTCTTCTTCTTGATTTAGTGATTCAGACTTCACCACGCTGGGGCGGCAAGTTCCAAAAGTCATCACCCTTTGCGAGAAGTAGTTCCTCCTCATCTCAATTTTAAATCTACCACCTCTCAACCTTTATCTGTGACCTCTTGTTCGAATCCTCCCATAAGAGGGAGCATTTTGTCTACATTTACTTTATCAATCCCCTTTTAAAATTTTATACACATCAATCAAATCGCCTCTCATCCTTCTAAACTCAGCAAGTATAAGACCAGACTGTTTAATTGCTCCTCATACGTCAATCCCTTCAACTCCAGAATCAATCTGGTGAACATTCTCTGAATTGCTTCCAATGCCACCATGTCCTTCCTCAAATAAGGAGACCAAAACTGGTTACAATACTCCAGACATGGTCTCACCAACACCCTCTACAATTGCAACAATTCTTCACTACTTTTTTACTCCAGTCCCTTTTGCAATAAATGCCAACATCCCATTGGCCTTTTTTATTACATGCTGCATCTGCATACCAACTTCCTGTGATTCATGAACACGGACACCCTGGTCCCTCTGCTCGGATATGTTGTGAATGTGCTTTTCATTTAGGTAATAATTTGCCTTTCTATTTGCTCTGCAAAAATGGATAACCTCACATTTATTCACTTTATTTATGGGAAATATACAGTAAATGGTAGAACCCTTAAGAGCATTGCTAGACAGAGGGATCTGGGTGTTAAGATACACAGTTCATTGAAAGTGGCAACACAGGTGGAGAAAGTGGTCAAGAAGGCACATGGCATCCAAAAGAAAAAATGCTGGAAAACCTTAGCAGATCTGGCAGCATCTGTGGAGAGAAAAGAGCTGCCGTTTCAAGTTCAGATAATCCTTTGTCAAAGCTAAAAGGGATAGAAAGTGGGGGATATTTATACTGAGGGGGAGGGAATGAAAGATGAGTCATAGCCTCAGAAACCAGGGGAAAGGCTGCTAATGGCAGCCCATCAAGAGAATAAAGGACGTGAATGGTCAAACGTCAGAGAAACTGTAAACTGTGACAGATGGAGATGTTGGGGAGGGAGGACAGGATAGAGAGAGAATGTAGAAAAAAGGAAGCAGAGGAGGAAAGATAAGGGAAGGGAATAAAGTAAAGGGAAAGAATGGGGAGGAAGAAAATTAAGAAAGATAATAAAGTAAAATTTTTTAAATCATCTGAAGTTGTTGAATTCAGTGTTGAGACAGGAGGGCTGTAAAGTGCCGAGCTCGAAGATGAGATGCTGTTCCTCCAGCTTCCATTGAGCTTCACTGGAACATTGCAGCAGGCCAAGAACACGATTACCTTTATTGATCAGGGCATTGAGTTTAAAAGATGGCAAAACATGTTGCAATTTTAAAGAGCCTTAGGTAGCCTGTATTTGGAATATAGTGTTCAGTTCTGGTCACCAGAAGGATGTGGAGGCTTTGGAAAAGCTACAGAAAAGATTTACCAAAATGTTGCCTGGTATGGAGGAGAGTTTGAAGAAATTTGGTTTGTTCTCACTGGAATGACCAGAGGTTGAGGGAAGACTTGATAGAAGTCTACAAGATTATGAGGGGCCTGGACAGAGTGGATAGTCAGAAGCTTTTTCCAATTGAGTCAATTGGAACTGACTCAATTCCAAAGAGTCAGTTGCTAGGGGGACGCAGGTTGAGGTGTGAGGGCAAGGTTTAAACTGTTCAAGGCAAGTTTTTTACACAAAGGGCGGTGGGTGCCTGGAACTCGCTGCCGGGAAAGATGGTGGAAGCAAATACGGTGGTGAGTTTTAAGGGGCTTCTGGACAAATACATGAATAGGATGAGAATGGAGGGGTATACTCCTCAGAAGAGTAGGGGGTTTTAGTTCAGTCAGGCAGCATGGTCGGTTTGGCAGCCAAAAGGCCTGTTCCTGTGCTGTAATTTTCTTTGTTCTTAAACTCCATCTGCCAAATTTCGGTCCATTCTCCTAGCCTGTTGATATCCGTCTATAAAATCTTCATATCCTCCTCACTAGCTGCTTTCCACGTATTTTAGTGTCATCTGCAGATTTCGCTATCTGTCCCTGCTTGCAGATAATTTATATCGCTTGTAAACAGTTGAGTCTGAGGATTAACCCCTGCGACACCCCATTAGTTACACTTTGCCAGAGATGGACCCATTTATCCTGACACTCTGTTTTTTGTCCATCAGCCAATCTTCAATCCAATCCAGTACTCTACCCCAATTCCCTGTGATCTCACCTTCTGGATCAGTCTTTTCTGCAGCACTTATGGAACGCTAGGTATAGCACATTCACAGGTTCCCCACTATCCACTTTGCTGGTTATGTCCTCAAAGAACTCAAGCAAGTTTGTGAAGCATGACTTTCCCTTCATAAAACCATGCTGACAATGGTGGATTGTGCTTTGTCGTTCCAAATACTCATTCATCTCCTCCTTAGTGATTGATTCCAGTAACTTCCCCACACAGTGGTCAAGCTAACCGGCCTATAGTCTCCTACTTTTTGCCTGTCTCCCTTTTTGAATACAGGGTGACACATTAGCATGCTTCCAATCCACCGGGATCTTACCAGAATCCAAGGAATTTTGGAATATCACAACCAATCCATCCACTATCTTTGATGCCACCTCCTTTAATACCCTAATGTGCAGGCCATCAGGTCCTGGAGTTTATTCAATAGCTTCTCCCCAGTGATGGTTATTGCACCAAGTTCTTTCCTTAGGCCTGTATAATTAGCTCTGCCCAACGCTGAAACTCTAGTATGGCACTCTGTCTTCTCTCACTCAATGTGAATCTGAAACTGTGATCACTCTTTCCAAAAGGATCTTTAACAACAAGACTATTTATCAACTCTTTTCGTTACATAATACTAAATTTAAAATAGCCTGCTCCCTGCTTGGTTCTGTAACATATTACTGTAAGAAACAATCCCTCACACACTCTCTGAAATCTCCCTCAAGGCTGCCGTTGCAATGTGATTGGTCCAGTCAATGTGCATGTTAAAATCACCCATGATTATGTATGCCCTTCTCACAAGCTCCCACTATTTCTTGGTTTATACTGTGCCTCACTCTGGCAGTATTGCTCTGGGGCTGTAAATTACTCTGATGTCACTTCCTTAGTTTTTTATTTCCACCCAGATTGATTTAACATATTGGCCCTTAGTGTCAGTTTCATTTCTTAGTACAGCCTTGATGTCATCTTTAACCAATAAAGTAACTCCACTTCCTGTTCCAGCCAGTCTATCCTGCCAGAATAGAACAAAGAATGAAACAGCATGGGAAACAGGCCCAACGAGCCGGCGCCGCCACCCCGATGTTCCCACCTCTACCCGCGATCCCTGTCTATATTTATGGATCTATGGATTAAAAACCAAATTTGAGACAATTTAGGGAGAATTTGTTTTGGCAATTAGCCTACGAGCACATCTTTGGGATGTGGGAGGAAACCGGAGCATCCGGAGAAAACCCACGCAAGCACGGGGAGAATGCGCAAACTCCCACAGACACAGGCCCAAATCCCTGTATCCGCACAGCACAGCTATAGTCACTGAGCCCATCAAATGGTCCAGGTCAAGCGTACACTAACGATGTGAAGCACTAGGATACTCGAAAAAATCCAAGAGCAGTCCTCTCACGACCCATTGCGTGTATGCCCCTTGTTGACAAGGTGGACCAAAGCACCTGCAGGATAAAAACAAGTACATCAATATCATCATCTATTTACACACTTCCCAGGGACTCCCAAGGCTCATGATCTCTATTTTAAATCAGTTTTCTATACCCCTCCATTCCCATTCTGTTCATGTGCCCATCTGAGTATTTCTTAAATAACTCTAGAGTACCTGCCTCCACCACTTGGCAGTGCATTCCATATCCCCACCACCCTCTGTGTGAAAAAACTCCTTCGAGCATCCAAATTATACCTTACCCCCCTCACCCTAAGCCCGTGACCCCTCGTGCTATTCGAGTCCATCCTAGGAAAAAGCTTAACCCTGTTTTCTCTATCTATATCCCTCATCATCTTGTACACCTCTATTAGATCTCCTCTAAGTCTATGCCTTTCTAAGGAAAACAGCCCCAATTTGCCTGATCTCTCCTCGTAACTCAGACCTTCCATACTAGGCAGCATCCTGGTAAATCTCCTCTGCACTCTCTCCAGAGTCTCCACGTCCTTCCAGTAGTAAGGCGACCAGAACTGGACGCAGTATTCCAAATGAGGTCTAACTAACGTTTTATCCAACTGCAACATTAAAGGCCAGCTCTTGTATTCTATACCCCTTCCTATGAAGGCTACCATATGCTTTCTTCACAACCTTCTCCACCTGCTTGCCGCCTTCAGAGACTTGTGCACCTGCACCCCCAGGTCACTCTGTGTTTCTATACTCTTAATAGATCTACCCTTTATCATATACCTCCCTGCTACATTCTTTCTCCAAAATGCATCACCTCGCATTTATCAGGATTGAATTTCATCTGCCATCTATCTGCCCAAGCTACCAGCCTATCTATGTCCTGCTGCATTGCCTGACAATGCTCCTCACTATCCGCAAGTCTAGCCATCTTTGTATCGTCTGCAAACTTGCTGATCACTCTACTTACTCCCTCTTCCAAGTCATTTATAGATGTTACAAATAGAAGAGGTCCCAATACCGAGCCCTGCGGCACACCACTAGTGACCGACCTCCAGCTGGAAAAACACCCTTCCACTATTACTCTCTGTCTCCTATTACTAAGCCAATTACTCATCCATCTAGCTACCTGTCCTTGTACCCCATAAGCCTTGACCTTCTCAACTAACCTCCCATGAGGGACTTTGTCAAACGCCTTACTGAAATCCATATAGACGACATCAATGGCTCACCCTTCGTTGACCATTTTCGTCACCTCCTCAAAAAATTCTACCAGATTCGTAAGGCACAACCTCCCTTAAGAAATCCATGCTGTGTATCCCTTATCAGATCGCAACGCTCTAAGTGCCTATACATCCTATCTCTAAGAATCCCCTCCAACAGCTTCCCTACCACTGACGTCAAACTCACCGGCCTATAATTTCCAGGGTTACCCCTACCCTTTTTAAACAATGGTACAACATTAGCTATTCTCCAGTCCTGTGTCCAAAGAAGAGAGAAAGATTTGCGTCAGAGGCCCAGCAATTTCACCTCGCACCTCCCCAAGCAGCCTGGGATAAATGCCATCAGGCCGTGGAGATTTATCAGTTTTAATGCTACCTAGAAGCTCTAACACTTCCTCCCTCGGTATGGATATTTCCCTCAACTGGTCTACAGCTCTCTCAGAGACAGGGCCAGTCAACAAGCCCCTCTTCTTCATGAATACCGACGCAAAGTATTCATTCAGGATCTCCGCCATTCCCTCAGGCTCTAAGCACAGTTCCCCTCCTCTGTCCGTAAGAGGTCCAATTTTTCCTCTAACCACCCTTTTATTCCTAACATAGGGGTAAAAAGCCTTTGGGTTTTCCTTAATCCTATCTGCCAAAACCATTTCATGCCCCCTTTTTGCCCTTCTAACTCCCCATTTGAGCTCCGTCCTACTCTCTCTGTATTCCTCCAACACTGTCTCTGTTTCCAGCTGCTTTGACCTATCGTACGCCTCTCTTTTCTTCCTAACCAAGTCCTCAATATCCCTAATAATCCACGTATCGCTAATCCTACCTTTACCATCTTTCCTCTTAGTTGGCACATATCTTTCTTGCAACATTTTTAGTGTTCACTTGAAAGATTCCCATGTGCCTAGCGTGGACTTACCCTCGAACAACCGTTCCCAGTCAGTTTTCCTAAGTTCCTGCCTAATCCGACTGTAGTTAGCCTTGCCCCAATTGTTGCCCTGTCCCTAGGGCAACAAGCATCCTTTTCCACCTGTATCCTAAAGTAGACAGAATTGTGGTCACCACATGTTCCCCTACTACAACATCAACCACCTGCCCTGGCTCATTACTCAAAACTAAATCCAATAAAGCCCCTTCTCTAGTCGGGCTAGCCACATACTGCTCCAACAATCCTTCCAGTACACATTTTACAAATTCCTCAATGTTCAGTTGCCACTGCTCCCTTTAACCACGTCTCCGTCACCGCAACCACATCCAAGTTCCTCGCGAACATTAAGGCCCTAAGTTCATTTGTTTTTCCTGTTACGCTCTTCGCATTGAAACAGACGCACTCCAGACCTCCAAGCCCACTTGGAACCTCCTTCTCCCTGGTGTATTTCTTCTCATCCAAGCTTACTCTATTTCCCATCTCGCTCTCTACCGAGCTGTCAGTCTCAGCCCCTCCCCCCCTTCATATTAGTTTAAACTCTGCTGAAACACTCCAGCTAACCTCCCAGCTAAGATACTGAGTGCCCTTAGACATTCAACTCCCGATTGTCCTGTAAACAAGTTTCAGTAATTTCTACGAAATCATACCCATTTGAATCTACTTGTGCTGTCAGCTCATTGAACTTATTCCTATAATGCATGCATTTAGGTACTGAGTTTTTAAATACGTCCGACTGGTTTGCTTTTCCCTTGCAGGATTTTCTTGTGCACCACATTTTTCATCCATTTTGATCTCCTTTACTAACCTTTGATGATTGTTAGACTGGCCCTGCCTATTCATCTTATTTTATTTATCAGTGTCACAAGTAGGCTTATTATAAAAATACATAGTCGCCACACTGTGACGCCTGTTCTGGTACACTGAGGGAGAATTTAGAATGGCCAATGTGTCTAACCAGCCCATCTTTTGGACTGTGAGAAGAAACCGGAGTATCCCAAGGAAAGCCACACAGACATGGGGAGAATGTGCAGACTTTGCACACACAGTGACCCAAGCCAGGAATGGAACCCAGGTCTCTGGCCCTGTGAAGCAGGAGCACTAGCCACCATGTCCTGCCCACTAACTTTTATCTTCTCTTCACATTCTGACCTGATGCTTTGATTCCCATTTACCTGTTCACTTGGAAGAATAAAAAAGCTTATTGTCTAAATGGTGGAAGATTATAGAGCTCTGAGATGCAGAGGGATCTGGGAGTCCTAGTGCATGAATCTCAACACGTTAGTATGCAGGTATAGCAAGTAATTAGGAAAGCTAACAAAATGTTATTATTTATTGCAAGAGGAACTGAATATAAAAGAGATGAGGTTCTGCTTCAGTTGTACAGAGCTTTGATGAGAATATGTCTGGAGTATTGTGTACTGTTCTGGTCTCTTTATTTAAATAAAATGCGTTAGAAGTTGTTCAGAGAAGTTTATCAAACCAATACCAGGAATGGGTGGATTGCCTTGTGAGGAAAGATTGGACAGGCTGGGCTTGTATCCACTGGAATTTAGAAGATTAAAAGGCAACTTGATTGAAAGCTTTAAGATCCTGGGGAGTATGGACAGGATGGATATCCCTGTTCTGGGAGAAACTGGAACTTGGGGTCACTGTTTAGATTTAAGGAGTTGCCCATTTAAGGCAGAGATGAGAATTTCTTTCTCGCAAGGGTTGAGTCTCTGGAACTCTCTTCCTAGAAAGGCTGTGGAAATAGTCTGTGAATATTTATAAGGTAGAATGAGATAGATTGCTGATTATCAGGGATACGTGGGAATGTGGAGTTGGCATTACAATCAGGTCAGCTGTAAACGGTAGAGCGGCTGGAGGAGGTTCTTATTTATATGTTTTCTCTCTCTCTCTCTCTCTCTCATCTTCTGGCAGTGTGATCTTCACCTGGGCAGCCTCCCCCTCCCCCTGTGCTGCCCCACCCCCCCCCCCACCCCACCCCCACCCCCCACCCCCACCCCCACAGCTCTCCCTCCCCCTCTGCTGCCCCACCCCCACAGCCTCTCCCTCCCCCTCTGCTGCCCCACCCCCACAGCCTCTCCCTCCCCATCTGCTGCCCCACCTCCACAGCCTCTCCCTCCCCCTCTGCTGCCCCACCTCCACAGCCTCTCCCTCCCCCTCTGCTGCCCCCCCCCCACCCCCACAGCCTCTCCCCCCCTCTGCTGCCCCACCCCCACAGCCTCTCCCTCCCCCTCTGCTGCCCCACCCCCACAGCCTCTGTAATGAGCCTATCAGCTGTGGGAGATTGATGGCCTGTGATTGGAGGAGCAGAATGCTTGGCTGTAATTTGGAACTGTGGCTCCAGAGCCTCAATCTGGCCCCAAGGCTCCATGTTGAACTGGTCTGTTCCACGTGGTTGTTTTGGAAGGAGCTGCCTAAGGAGCCTTCCTGCAATGCTGCTTGAAGGTGTCACACTGCATTTGTGTTGGAGGAATGAATGTCTGTGGGTAGATTGAGCTTCTTCAGTGCTATTGGAGAGTGTTCCATCACACTCCTGACTTGTGCCTTGTCGATGGTGGACAGGTTTAGGGAGTCAGCAAATGAGTTACTCGCCATTGGAATCCCAGCCTTTGACCTGCTCTGGTGGCTACAATATTTATATGGCTAGTTCAGTTCTGTTTCTGGTCAGTGTTACCCCCAGGATGTTGATAGTGGGAATTCAGCGATGGTAATGCTATTGAATGTCAAAGGGTGATGGTTAGATCCTGTTTTGTTGGAGGTGATAATTGCCTGGCAGTCGTGTGGCGTGAATGTTAGAATCATATCATAAATCCCTACAGTGCAGAAGGAGATCATTCAGCCCATTGAGCCTGTCCTAATAGAATCTCACCCAGCTCCATCCCTGAAACCTCTACTAGTCCTCCTGACACTAAGGGGCAATTTAGCATGGCCAATCCACCTAACCTGCACACCTTTGGACTGCTGCTTACTACTTGCCAGCCCAAACATGAATGTTGCCCAGATCTTGCTGCATTTGAACATGGACTGCTTCAGTATCTGAGGAGTTGTGAATGGTGCTGAACGTTGTGCAATCATTGGTGACATCCCCATGTCTGACCTCATGATGGGAGGAAAGTCATTGATAAAGCAGTTGAAGATGGTTGGGTCTACCCTGAGGGACTCAAGGACATCAGTCTTTGATGTCAAGGGATGTCACTCTCACCTAACCTCTGGAGTTCAGCTCTTTTCTCCGTGTTTGAACCAAGGCTACAATGAGATCAGTTACCCTGGCAAAACCCAAACTGTGTGTCACTAAACAGGTTATTGCTGAGCAGATGCTGCTTGATAGCACTATTGATGACCTCTTCCATCACTTTACTGGGGAAGGGCTGGCTCGGTGGCACCGTGGTTAGCACTGCTACCTCACATCACCAGGGACCTGGGTTCGACTCTAGTCTCGGGTCACTGTCTGTGCAGAGTTTGCACGTTTTCCCATGTCTGCATGTGTTTCCTCCAGGTGCTCCGGTTTCCTCCCATGCTCCAAAGATTGCAGATTAGGTTGATCGGTCACGATAAATTGCCCCTTAGTGTAAGGGGAATTAGCAGGGTAAATATGTGGGGTTACAGGATGGGACCTGGGTGGGATTGTTACTGGTGCAGGCTCGTTGGGCTGAAAGGCCTACTTCTGCGCTGTAGATTCTATGATGATTGAGAGTAGACTGATGAAGTGGATTTGATCTGCTCTCTGTGGTATCGTGACAACATTATCCGATATTTTCAGCAATTTCTGATTTCATGTGGAGTGAATTGAATTGGCAGTTGAGATGCTGGAGACCACTGAAGGAGGCCGTGATGGATCATCCCCTTGGTACTTCTCACTGAAGATTGTTGTGAATGCTTCAGCCTTAACTTTTGCACTAATGTGCTGTACTCCTCCATCATTGAGGATGAGGATATTTGTGGAGTTGTTTAGCTGTCCACCACCATTCAGGGCTGGATGTGACAGGACTACAGATCAGATCTGTTTATCCTTTGAATGTGCAAAATATTGCAAGCTGCAATGTTTTGGTACAAATAGCCTAATGTGGGCGAGGGGTTGGCTGCATTGATTTTCTGTGAGAGTCTGAGTTTATCTATGTCCCACACTCATGCTGCTTTGTTCCAAATACTTCCTTTGCAGCTTTTCATGCAACACCAAATATGTATAAACGGAAAAATAAAGAGATATTGGTGGAGACAACGCCTTGTGGCAGGGACTGCTTCATGTTGCTGGTGAGGCAAGATTCTGTTTTACATCCTGGGAGTTAATGTGTATAAGTGGATTGGCCACACAGCAAGGTCACTGTCCATCCTATCAGGATTCACTGAGCCGGTCACTCCATAGTCACGTGGGGGCGTCCTATCCAGACAGTCAGTACTTTGTGACAAGTAGGGAGATGGGCGGGAGACTCGAGGGGATGTACAGGGAGAGGAGGGGGGCATACGGAGAGGAGGGGAGAGATGGGGATGTGAGGAAAGAAAGGAGGAAGAGATAGGTAGAGAGAGATATGGAGGGGAGAGGCAGAAGGATGAGAGTGGAGGAGGGGAGGGGAAGAAGGAGGGAGATTGGAGAGAAGCGGAGTTGGGGAGGGAGGGAAAGGAGGGGCTTTAATATTGGAGTTCTCTGCCCTGTTGTGTTTGCTGAGTTGTGGCGGTTACTGATTCTAACTTGTTTCTGATCTCGGAGACAGGATGGAGCCAGGGAGTTTTCTGCCTCTCTGTCCACCATTCAAAATAAAACACGGACAAAACGTAGCATTGGACGTCGCAGGAAACATCACCATGGTAACGTGAACCAACCCAGCAGCTCCTCCCTTGCAGTCAGTGAGATGAAAGATGGTGATAGTGACAGAGAATGTAGCGGCGAAAACTCTGCAGGTAAGTCATCAATCCCATCCACCCTAAACTCAGTGACCCTCTTGGTCAGATTCCACCCTGTGACTCGATCAATGTTTGCTTGCAGATTTGTCAGAAGGCAGTTCTCGGAGTCAAACACCAGTCAAACTGAAACCATTAGCAGGACCGTGTGAGGCAGATGATGTCTGCGAGACCCCCAGCCAGAGCCTGACCCTCGACCAAGGCGAGACCCTCGACCAAGGCGAGGCCCCCGGCCAGGGCGAGGCCCCCGGCCAAGGCGAGTCTCTTAGCCAGAGCGAAGCCTCTGGCCAGAGCGAGACCCTCGGCCAAGGCGAGTCACCCAGCCAGGGCAAGGCCCCTGAATTGGATGAGTACAGTGCAACGTCAGAGCAGTCGCCCTGGAGCAGTGCTGAGGAATCCCTCTTCCGCGTGTTACACGGAACATATTTCAACAACTTTTGTGCCATTGCCAGACTGATCCAAAGCAAGAGCTGTCGACAGGTGAGCAGAATGTTTCCTGAACTGTCGCTGAGACGTGGTATAGATTGCAGCAGTAATATGATGGGAAGTTGTAGATTTAGTGCAGAGACAAAGATGCTGCTTTCAATACTGGCAATGGTTTGTGCAGTAAATATTGAAAATTCTGTGTTATGCTTATTGCAAGTTAATGTGTTCAAATTCAAGTTAATACAGACAGAAAAGTATTTATAATGAGTCCAGGTTGGGGAATGGTCAAACAGGAGGTATCTGGACTTCAGTGAATAGTGGGGTTGTCCAGGGGGAACCATACCTGCACTCAGTATCTCTATCACGAATCTCTCTGACTCACAGCCAATGGAGCCAGTGAAAGCTGCACAGACTCCAACACATGAAGGAGGGGCAGGAATTTTTGGACAGTTTGGCCAGATGTTGGTAACATCCGGAAGGAAGCTGCAGGTACAGGTTACAGGTACAGGGATGGTGTGACCAGTAGAGTACAGGTGAGAACTACAGAAACTGATCCTAAACCACAGGTTAGATAAGGGAAGGGAACGTGATGGTCCAGTGGTATTATCACTAGACTATCCATCCAGAAACATCCATAAAACTCTGGGAATCCTGGGTTCCAATCCCACCATTGCAGATAATGAAATTAGAATTCAATAAGTATCTCTGGAATGAAGAATCTACTGATGACCATGAAACCATTATCGATTATTAAAGGAACATTTATTCCTTTGTAAGCAAAATAGAGAGTTCTATTCAGTATGTTGTCCCCTCTCCTAGTGAAAGTGAAAGACATTTTTTTAATGTGTTTACTGAAGATTTTCTTATATTTTAAATAGCAAACAAACACAGATACAGATCCACACAGTGCTCATAAGAACATAAGCAATAGGAGCAGGAGTGGGCCATCTAACCCTTCGAGCCTGCCCCGCCATTCAATAAAATCATGGCTGATCTGAAGTGAATCAGTTCCACTTTCCCACTTTCTCCCCATGAACCTTAATTCCCTTGTCTATAAACCTTAATTCCCTTGTCTATCAGAAACCTACTACCCGTGACTTAAATGTATTCAACGAGGTAGCCTCCACCTCTTTCAATGGGTAGAGAATTCCAGAGATTCACCACCCTTTAGATGAAGAAGCTCCTCCTCAACTCTGTTCTAAATTGACCCTCCCTTTATTTTGAGGCTGTGCCCCCTAGTTAGAACATAGAACATAACAGCACAGAACAGGCCCTTCGGCCTTCGATGTTGTGCCGACCAAAATAAAAAGCAATGCCCCTCCAAACTAAACCATTCCCTTCTCCTCCATATACTTATCAATTAACCTCTTAACCGCCACCAAACTTGGCGCATCTACAACAGCTGCAGGCAGGGCATTCCACTCCCTAATCACTCTTTGAGTAAAGAACCTACCTCTGATATCCGTCCTAAAACTCATACCCCTTAATTTAAAGTTGTGTCCCCTCGTGCTAGCTTTCTCCATCCTAGGAAAAAGGCTATCACTGTCCACCCTATCCAAACCTCTAATTATCTTATATGCTTCAATAAGATCCCCTCTTAGCCGCCTCATTTCTAACGAAAACAACCTCAAATCCTTCAACCTCTCTTCATAGGACCTGCCCTCCATACCAGGCAACATCCTGGTAAACCTCCTCTGTACCCTCTCAATGCCTCCACATCTTTCTTATAATGTGGGGACCAGAACTGCACACAATACTCCAAGTGCGGCCGCACTAGAGTTTTGTACAGTTGCAACATGACGTTGCGGCTCCGAAATTCAACCCCCTACCAATAAAAGCTAAGACTCCATATGCCTTTTTAACAACTTTATCCACTTGACTGCCTACTTTCAGGGATCTATTGACACATACACCAAGACCCTTCTGTTCCTCAACACTATTAAGAGCCCTACCATTAGCCCTATACTCTACACATTTATTGTTCCTGCCAAAGTGCATTCCCTCACACTTTTCCACATTAAACTCCATTTGCCACCTCTCGGCCCAGCTCTGCAACTTGTCCAAGTCACTCTGTAAACTAAAACACCCCTCTTCACGATCTACCACTCCACCAACTTTAGTATCATCTGCAAATTTACTGATCCATCCCTCAATACCCTCATCCAGATCATTTATAAAAATTACAAACAGCATGGGCCCCAAAACAGACCCCTGAGGCACACCACTCGTCACCGAACTCCACGATGAATATCTCCCATCAACCCCCACCCTCTGTCTTCTATCTGCCAGCCAATTACTAATCCAATTAGCTAAATCACCCTCTATTCCACACATCTGCATTTTCTGTAGAAGTCTTCCATGGGCCACCTTATCAAACGCCTTACTAAAGTCCATATATACATCAACCGCCTTACCCCCATCCACCTCTCTGGTCACTTTCTCAAAAAAACTCAATGAGGTTAGTAAGGCATGACCTACCCTTCACGAAACCATGCTGACTATCCCCAATCAATTCATTTCTCTCTAAATAACTATAAATCCTATCCCTAATAATACTCTCCAATACCTTGCCCACAACAGAAGTAAGACTCACTGGCCTATAATTCCCTGGAACGTCTCTCTTCCCCTTCTTAAACAATGGGACCACATTCGCTATCCTCCAGTCCTCCGGAACCACACCCGTAACCAACGAGGACCTGAAGATCGGAGCCAGAGGCTCTGCAATCTCCTCTCTTGCCTCCCAGAGAATCCTAGGGTAAATCCCGTCCGGCCCAGGGGACTTATCCAACTTCAAACCCTCGAGAATTTCTAGCACATCCTCCCTATCTACTACAATACTTCCCAATTTACAACCCTGTACCTCAGTGTTCTCCATAGCTACATTTCCAGCACTCTGCGTGAATAGTTCTGCTATCCTTTCTCTACCTCTACCCTATCTAGCCCCTTCATTATCTTGTAAGTCTCTATAAGATTCTCCTTCAGCCCTCTAAACTCTAATGAGTACAGACCCAGTCTATTCAATCTCTTTTCATAAGCTAACCCTATCAGCCTGCTGAATCTTCTCTGTACTCCCTCCAAGGCAAATATATCCTTTCGTAAATAAGGGGACCAAAACTGCACACTGTACTCCAGTTGCAGCCTCACCAGTGCCCTGTACAGATGCAGCAAGACCTCCCTGTTTTTATATTCTATCCCCCACATTATAAAGGCCAACATTCTATTCACCTTCTTGATCACCTGCTACACCTGCAGACTGGGTTTTTGCGATTCATGCACAAGGACCCCCAGGTCCCTCTGCACCGTCTCATGCTGCAGCTTTTTAACCCTTTAAGTAATAATCCCTCTTACTACTATTTCTACCAAAGTGGATAACCTCACATTTGCTAACATTGTACTCCATCTGCCAGGTCCTTGCCCACTTACTCAACCTATCCAGATCTCTCTGCAGACTTTCCACACCCTCCATGCAGTTTGCTTTTCCACTCATCTTCATGTCATCAACAAATTTTGTTACCCTACATTCAGCCCTCTCGTCCACATCATCTATGTAATTGGTAAATAGTTGGGGCCCCAGCACCAATCCGTGCGGCACTCCACTAATCATCAACTGTTAACCATTGATTCCAACTCTCTGCTTCCTATTAGATAACCAATCCTGTAACCACGCTAACACCTTACCCCCAACTCCATGCGCCCTAAATTTCAGTAGCAATTTCAGATGCATTCCATCTGGTCCTGGGGACTTGTCTACCTTCAGTCCTGTTAGTCTATCAAGCACTACCTCTCTAGTGTCAGTAATTGCATTAAGGACCTTATCTCTTACCATCCTTCTATCTTTAATATTCGGAAAGCTATTTGTGTCCTCCTCTGTGAAGACCGACACAAAAAAATTATTTAAAGCCTCAGCCATTTCCTCGTTATTCACCGCTAAATCCCACCCTCTCGTCCTCCAAAGGTCCAACATCCACTATAGCCAGTCTCTTCTATATATATTTCTAAAAACGTATGTACCTTATCATGTGTACATTCCAACACGACTGGCACAGGGTGGCCAGGGGACTGGTCCCTGGTATCCCCAGCACACGTTCCGCCTGAGTTCTGTCTAATTGCACTAGTATTGATGGTAATAATATAAAAACAAAAAGACAGAGGAATGCCACTGGAGAACCAACTGAGTGTGCAAACAGCCCAGGCTACAAACTAATGAGCAGAGAAAGGAAAGAGAGTTAGTGAAAGAGAGAAGAAAGAGAGTGAGAGAGAAAAGTTTTCATGTTGGTCCCCACACCTTAGCAGGGTGGGTGGGTGTACTCAGGTCAAAGGCCAGGGGGCATCCACCAATTGGGAGAGAGGGGGTTTCTGTGGGAGCATCTGGAGTCCTGGGGCTATCGGGTATCAACTCGCACAGCTTCGACTGCACCATCCCAACAGACGCTATAAATAGTTGCCAGGTGTTATAGAACCTAGCAGTGGACCCATGTAGCATGCCACCTCATCTTCTCCAGCTTAATGGTATCTATCACCTCCTTCACCCACTGTGAATGTGTTAGGGATGCACCTAATTTCCTAAACAGGATTGCCAGGAATGTAGCGAAAGCTACAAAATCTGCAGCTAATTTCGGCAGCAGCAGGTTTAAAGACACGACCCCAAACAGGGCAGCCTGGGGTGATGCAGTTGTAGAAGATAGAACGTTACAGCGCAGAACAGGCCCTTCGGCCTTCGATGTTGCGCCGACCAATTAAAAAAAAAAAGCAATGACCTTCTAACCTAAACCATTCCCTTTTCATCCATAAACTTATCTACTAACCTCTTAAACGCCACCAAACTTGGCGCATCTACAACTGACGCAGGCAAGGCATTCCATACCTTTACCACCCTCTGGGTAAAGAACCTACCTCTGACATCTGTCCTAAAACCACCACCCCTTAATTTAAAGCTATGTCCCCTCGTGCTAGCTTTCTCCATCCTAGGAAAAAGGCTATCACGGTCCACCCTATCTAAACCTCTAATCATCTTATATGCTTCAATAAGATCCCCTCTTAGCCGCCTCCTTTCTAATGAAAACAACCTCAAATCCTTCAACCTCTCTTCATAGGACCTGCCCTCCATACCAGGCAACATCCTGGTAAACCTCCTCTGTACCCTCTCCAATGCCTCCACATCTTTCTTATAATGTGGGGACAAGAACTGTACACAATACTCCAAGTGCGGCCGCACTAGAGTTTTGTACAGTTGCAACATGACGTTGCGGCTCCGAAATTCAATCCCCCTACCAATAAAAGCTAAGACTCCGTATGCCTTCTTAACAACCTTCTCGACTTGATTGCCAACTTTCAGGGATCTATTAACATATACACCAAGATCCCTCTGTTCATCAACACTACTGAGAGTCCTACCATTAGCCCTATACTCTACACATTTGTTATTCCTGCCAAAGTGAATTACCTCTCACTTTTCCGCATTAGAACATAGAACATTACAGCACAGAACAGGCCCTTCGGCCTTCGATGTTGCGCCGACCAATATAAAACTCCATTAAACTCCATTTGCCACCTCTCGGCCCAACTCTGCAACTTGTCCAAGTCTCTCTGCAAACTATAACACCCGTCTTCACTATCTACCACTCCACCGACTTTGGTGTCATCCGCAAATTTACTAATCCATCCTTCAATAGTTATGTCCCAATCTAGCGTTGCTGCAGTTATCTCAGATATCCATGTCCAGTAGTTATATAGTGATGGGGGCAAGCCCAATGGGGCTTGTGTCTGGGTACATTCTAGAGATCTAACCCTAGCTGGAGTTTGCATTGTATCACACCCAGTTTGGCATATATTGAGGAGCTTGAGAAGAGAGAAGGAGGGAGGGAGAGGGCCCCATTGCTATGATCCACATTTAGACAAATAATATTGGGAAGAGTCAACAAAGAGCCTTGTTTGGAGAGTATTAGGAACTAGTAGCAAAAATTAAGGAACAGGCCAGCACAGTGGTTAGCACTGCTGTCTCGCAGCTCCAGGAATCTGGGTTCGATTTCCAGCTCGGGTCCTTCCTATGTTTGTGTGGGTTTCCTCTGGGTGCTTCAGTTTCCTCCCACACTCCAAAGATGTACTGGTTAGGTGGATTGACCATGCTAAATTGCATTTAGTGTCAGGAGAATTAGCAGGCTAAATAAATGGGGTTATGAGGATGGGTGGGATTGTTGTCGGTGCAGACTTGTTGGACTAAATGGTCTCCTATTGCACTGTAAGAATTCTATGATTGAGTGACCTCAAGGGTTTGAAGATCTGGATTTTTAGACTGGTAGTGTATGTATTGACAGTAAGAATCAGACAACACCAGGTTTAAGCTACACATCTTCACCTGTAACACCTGATGAAGGACAAACCCCAAAAGCTTGTGAGTTTAAGTCCAACCAGTTTATTTGATAGGAAACTCTCAGCGCTCACCCGGTTAGTTACTGATCGACAAGCGGAGCTCACCCGGTTAGTTACTGATCGATAAGTGGCGCTCACCCGGCTAGTTACTGATCGATAAGCGGCACTCGCCCGGCTAGTTACTGATCGATAAGCAGCACTCGCCCGGCTAGTTACTGATCGATAAGTGGCACTCGCCCGGCTAGTTACTGATCGATAAGTGGCACTCGCCCGGCTAGTTACTGATCGATAAGCGGCACTCGCCCGGCTAGTTACTGATCGATAAGCGGCACTCGCCCGGCTAGTTACTGATCGATAAGCGGCACTCGCCCGGCTAGTTACTGATCGATAAGCGGAGCTCATCCGGCTAGTTACTGATCGATAAGCAGCACTCACCCGGTTAGTTACTGATCAATAAGTGGCACTCACCCGGCTAGTTACTGATCGATAAGCGGCGCTCACTCGGCTAGTTAGAGATCGATAAGTGGCACTCACCCGGCTAGTTAGTGATCAATAAGTGGCGCTCACCCAGCTAGTTACTGATTGATAAGCGGCGCTCACCCGGCTAGTTAGAGATCAATAAGTGGCACTCACCCGGCTAGTTAGAGATCAATAAGTGGCACTCACCCGGCTAGTTAGTGATCGATAAGTGGCACTCACCCGGTTAGTTACTGATCGATAAGCGGCACTCGCCCGGCTAGTTAGAGATCAATAAGTGGCGCTCACCTGGCTAGTTACTGATAAATAAGCTGCACTCGCCCGGCTAGTTACTGATCGATAAGTGGCGCTCACCCGGCTAGTTAGAGATCAATAAGCGGCGCTCCCCCGGCTACTTAGAGATCAATAAGTGGCACTCGCCCGGCTAGTTACTGATCAATAAGTGACACTCACCCGGCTAGTTACTGATGGATAAGTGGCGCTCACCTGGCTAGTTACTGATCGATAAGCGGCGCTCCCCCGGCTAGTTACTGATCGATAAGCGGCGCTCCCCCGGCTAGTTAGAGATCGATAAGTGGCACTCACCCGGCTAGTTAGTGATCGATAAGCGGCACTCGCCCGTTTAGTTACTGATCGATAAGCGGCACTCGCCCGTTTAGTTACTGATCGATAAGCGGCACTCGCCCGGCTAGTTACTGATCGATAAGCGGCACTCGCCCGGTTAGTTACTGATCGATAAGCGGCACTCGCCCGGCTTAAATAAGGTTACTGATCGATAAGCGGCGCTCGCCCGGCTAGTTACTGATCGATAAGCGGCGCTCCCCTGGCTAGTTACTGATCGATAAGCGGCACTCCCCCGGCTAGTTACTGATCGATAAGCGGCACTCCCCCAGTTAGTTACTGATCGATAAGCGGCACTCACCCGGTTAGTTACTGATCGATAAGCGGCGCTCGCCCGGTTAGTTACTGATCGATAAGCGGCACTCGCCCGGTTAGTTATTGATCGATAAGTGGCACTCGCCCGATTATTAATAGAATGTTTTTGTGTAACTGAATACTGAGAGGTCTGCATTGTGAAACTATCTGTTTTAAGACCGAGTTTTTTTTGCTTTATTCATTCAATTTTCTGCAGTTATTTCACGCAGCAATATTGGCAATCTGTAACTTTCTTGCCTGACAGCCTGAGAACACTGGGTTTCAGTCTGAATTTTCAGTTCAGGGCAGCGGATGTAATTGTGTGTGTGGGAAACGGAACGCAGAGTTCTGATCTTGGGCGGTGATAGGTGGAGCTTTAAGCAGTTGAGTGATGTCCTCCTGTAGTTGTGGCCCAGGCTGAGATAACATTGACTTCCCTGTCACCTTCCCAGGTGTACGAGTTTGCCGTGAGAGAATCGTTAATTATTCACAAAGTGCCGACTGATGACCAGGTCCTGTCCCCACCCAAAAAAAAGAGAAAACACAGGTTAGTGTGTGCAGGTAATCAGGGATTGGATGGGGGGGGGATTGATTGGGTGGGGGTTGAGTGAGTAGCGGTGGGGCAAGGATAAATGAATGGGAGTGTAGGGGTGAGGGAGGGGAGTAGGGATAGTTTCGCAGGAGGCCTTGGGTAGAGATTATGAATAGAACTGGGGGGCATGAGGCAGTGGCTCTGGTTTGCACTAGAAACGGTTGGAGGATCAGTGAACAATCAGCCCCTCAATCTGAATACAGCCAAACATTTCCTTCAACTCCACCTTCTGGCTTCATCCCATAGCCTTTGATTTCTGAAGTCTCCAAATGCTATTGCCCAGTCTGTAATAAACTCTCTGAGTGAGTGTGCCCAGAGAATTCCAAAGATTCACAACTCTCTGCGGAAGAAATGTGATTCGCCCTGAAACTCTATCACCCGTTCAAACCCTGTCGCCTGAGAATACAACCTGTCCACATTGATTCTGTCAAACCATCCTCAGAATGTTTCAATGTGATCACATTCTAATAAACTCACAACATCAGATTAAAATCCAACAGGTTTATATGGTTGCTACCGAATAAACCTGTTGGACTTTAACCTGGTGTTGTGAGACTACTTACTGTGTCCACCCCGGTCCAATGCCAGCAACTCCACGTCAAGTCTTTGTAATAATCGAATACTGGCTCACCTTACTCGGTGGTCACTGACAGAACAATCCCCTCAATCACCCCAGCAAGCAGCCAGTTACATTTTGCTTGCTCCCTCTTTGAGGTAAGTGCTCCTTTTTTTGGGGTGAATAAGCTGCACAGCTGCTCCAGGTGTTAATGCAAAAAAAAGAGAGAGACTCAGAGGGCGAGCAGGTAAGTTTGTTTTTGTTTTGTTTGGTGAGCTGTAAGGGCTTTGCCTCTCAGGGCTTAAGCAAAAAGGTGAGGCAGGGTAAGTTTATAAGTTTTTTAATTACCTTTTTCTCTCCTGTATTTCTGAAAAGAGGCAATTATGACTGTGAGGCCAGTATATTGTAGCCAGTGCAATATGTGGGAGGTCTGGGAGGCTCCTGGTCTCCCAGACATCCATATCTGTGCTCGGTGTGAGGAGCTGCGGATCCTAAGGGACCGGGTTAAGGAATTGGAACTGCAGCTCGAGGACCTTCGTCTCATTAGAGAGAATGAGGAGGCAACTGACAGGAGCTACCAGCAAGTTGTCACACCAGGGCAACGGGAGGAAGGCAAGTGGGTAACTGTTAGGAAGGGGAAAGCTCGTGTGGTGGAGAGCACCGCGGTGGATGCTCCCTTCATAACAAGTACTCGTGTCTGAGTGCTGCTGGAGGGGACAGCTCACCTGGGGGAGGCAGCAGTAGCCGCATCTCTGGAGCTGAGCCCGACCCAGTAGTACCAAAAAGTAAAGAAAAGAGAAGGGCCATGTTAATAGGGGATCCATAGTGAGGGGGTCAGACAGGCATTTTTGCAGACGCAGATGGGAGTCACAGATGGTGGTTTGCCTCCCTGGAGCTGGGATCCGGGATGTCTCTGGACGAATCCCAGATATCTTAAAACGTGAGGGTGAGGAGCCAGAGGTTGTGGTCCATATAGGGACAGCTGACATAGGCAGGAAGAGGGAAGGGATCATGAAAAGGGATTATAGGGAACTAGGTTGACAGCTGAGAAAGAGGAACGCAGAGGTAGTAATCTCAGGATTGCTGCCTGCGCCATGGGAAAGTGAGAGCAGGAATAGAATGAGGTGGAGGGTGAATGGGTGGCTGAGGGACTGGAGCAGGGGGCAGGGATTCCGGTTCCTGAATCATTGGGACCTCTTTAGGGGCAGGTGTGACCTGTACAATAAAGATGGGTGGCACTTAAATCCCAGAGGGACCAGTATCTTGGCAGGAAGGTTGGCTAGGGCTTCTGAAGGGACTTTAAACTAGAAAGGTTGGGGGGAGGGAATCGAGATGAAGTGACTGGGAGCGAGGAGGTTAACTCCCAAGTAGAGCAGGATTATAGACAGTATGAGAGGGAGGTTAGACGGGTGATGGAGAAGGGAAGCGCCCAGACTGAGGGTCTGAGGTGTGTCGATTTTAATGCCAGGAGTGTAGTGAATAAAGTGAATGAGCTCAAGGCCTGGATTGCTGCTTGGGAATGTGATGTGGTAGCCATTACAGAGACTTGGATGTCTCAGGAACAGGACTGGGTACTTCAGGTGCCGGGATTCAGATGCTTCAGGAAGGACAGGGAGGGAGGTAGAAGAGGTGGGGGAGTGGCACTGTAGATCAGGGACAGTGTCACAGCTGTAGAGAAGGAGGATGCTGTGGAGGGATTGTCTACTGAGTCTCTGTGGGTGGAAGTTAGGAACAGCAAGGGGTCGAAAACTTTGCTGGGTGTTTTTTATAGGCTGCCCAATAGTGACAGGGATGTTGAAGTGCAGATAGGGAAACAGATCCTAGAGAGATGTAGAAATAACAGAATTGTTGTGATGGGAGACTTTAATTTCCCAAATATCAACTGGAATGTCCCCAGGGTAAGGGATTCGGATGGTGAGGAGTTTGTTAGGTGTGTTCAGGAGGGTTTTCTGACACAGCATGTGGATAAGCCCACGAGAGGAGAGGCTGTATTCGACCTGGTGCTGGCTAATGAACCAGGACAGGTGTCGGATCTCTCGGTAGGAGAGCATCTCGGAAATGGTGATCATAATTCTATCTCCTTCACGATAGCATTGGAAAGAGATAGGATCAGGCAGGCTAGGAAAGTGTTTATCTGGAGTAGGGGGGAATATGAAATCATTAGGCAGGAAATTGGAAGAGTAAACTGGAAGGAGGTGTTCTTGGGGAAAAGTACTGAAGGAAGGTGGCGGATTTTCAAGGAATGTTTGTCTGGAGCTCTGCAAGACAACGTTCCGGTGAGACAAGGAGGTTTTGGTAGGTCGAGAGAACCGTGGTGCACAAAGGTTGTGATGAACCTAGTTAGGAAGAAAAGAAAGTTGTACAATAGGTTCAGGGAGCTAGGGGATGTTAAGGATCTAGAGGCATATAAGACTTGTAGAAGGGAGCTTAAAAAGGAAATTAGGAGAGCCAGAAGGGGTCACGAGAAGGCTTTGGCGGGTAGGATTAAAGAGAATCCCAAGGCATTCTACAAATATATGAAGAGTAAAAGGATGAGAAGAGAAGGGATAGGGCCTATAAAAGATGAAGGGGGAAAAGTCTGTGTGGAACAGGAAGAAATGGCAGAGGTGCTTAACAAGTACTTTGCCTCAGTATTCACAGTAGAGAATGACCTGGGGGGGTTGTACTACAGGAATGCAGCAAACTGAAAAGATTTGAGTACGTGGACATTAAGAAAGAGGAGGTGTTGGAACTGTTAAATTCCATCAAGGTAGATAAGTCGCCAGGTCTGGATGGGATGTACTCCACGTTAGTGTGGGAGATGAGGGAAGTGATAGCAGAGCCCCTGGCGATGATCTTTGTGTCGCCAATGGATATGGGAGAGGTTCTGGAAGATTGGAGGATTGCAGATGTGGTGCCTATTTTCAAGAAGGGGAACAGGGATAGCCCGGGCAATTACTGACCAGTGAGTCTGACCTCAGTGGTCGGTAAGTTGATGGGGAGGATTCTGAGAGATAGGATTTATGAGCATTTAGAGAAATTCAATATGATCAGAAATAGTCAACACGGCTTTGTTAAGGGCAGATCGTGCCTTACGAGCCTAGTTAAGTTCTTCGAAAATGTGACTGAACACATTGACAAAGGAAGAGCAGTGGACGTGGTTTACGTGGATTTCAGCAAGGCATTTGATAAGGTCCCACATGCAAGACTTCTTGAGATGGTGAGAGGACATGGGATCCAAAGGGATTTGGCCTTGTGGATCCAGAACTGGCTTGCCTGCAGAAGGCAGAGAGTAGTTGTGGATGGGTCTTTTGCATGGAGGTCAGTCAGCAGTGGAATGCCCCAGGGATCTGTTCTAGGACTCTTGCTGTTTGTATTTTCATAAATGACCTGGATGAGGAAGTGGAGGGATGGGTTAGTAAGTTTGCCGATGATACGAAGATTGGTGGTGTTGTGGATAGTCTGGAGAGATGTCTGAAGTTGCAGCGAGACATAGATAGGATGCAAGACTGGGCGGAGAAGTGGCAGATGGACTTTAACGCGGATAAATGTGTGGTGGTCCATTTTGGCAGGACCAATGGGATGAAGCAGTATAATATCAAGGGTAGGAGTCTTGGCAATGTTGAGGAGCAGAAGGATCTTGGGGTCCGAGTCCATAGGTCTCTTAAATCTGCCCCGCAAGTGGAGGATGTGGTCAAGAAGGAATATGGTGTCCTGGCCTTCATTAATACAGGGATTGAGTTTAGGAGTCATAGAACATAGAACATTACAGCGCAAAACAGGCCCTTCGGCCCTTGATGTTGCGCCGACCAATTAAGAAAAAGCAATGACCCTCTAACCTAAACCATTCCCTTTTCATCCATAAACTTATCTACTAACCTCTTAAACGCCACCAAACTTGGCACATCCACAACTGCAGCAGGCAGGGCATTCCATACCCTTACCACCCTACATGTCGGGAGGTAATGCTGCAACTTTATAAGACCCTTGTCAGACCCCACTTGGAGTATTGTGTGCAGTTTTGGTCGCCTCACTATAGGAAGGATGTGGAAGCTATTGAGAGGGTGCAGAGGAAATTTACAATGATGTTGCCTGGGTTGGGTGGCATGCCTTATGAAGATAGGTTGAGAGAGCTAGATCTCTTCTCCCTGGAGAGACGTAGGTTGAGAGGTGACCTGATAGAGGTTTATAAGATGGTGAGAAGAATAGATAGGGGGATTCTCGGAGGCTATTTCCCAGGGTTGAAATGGTCGCTACGAGAGGACGTGGGTTTAAGGTTGCTGGGAGGCAAGTACAGAGGAGATGTTAGAGGTAAGTTTTTCACTCAGACAGTGGTGAGTGAATGGAATCGGCTGCCATCAGTGGTGGTAGAGGCGAACTCGCTGGGGTCTTTTAAGAGACTTCTGGATGAGTACATGGGATTTAATGGGATTGGGAGTTACAGATAGTTCTATGGCTTGGTAGCTATAGATATGATCGGCACAACTTGTGGGCCGAAGGGCCTGTTTGTGTTGTAGTGTTCTATGTTCTATGAATGGAGAAACCGTTGTAAGGCTTTCTTTACTATTATCCTTTTGTAAGAAAGACTGTCCTGACAATAGCTTTCCTAGTTACACACTGTACCTGTGTTTTGCCTTCCTGTGATTTGTGTACAGGGCATCTGAATTCCTCTCAAGCAACAGCCAGGACAAACATTCTTCCTGTAACTATCGTATCATACCCTATAGAATTTTGTACATTTCAATGAGATCACCTTTCGTTCTTTTGAACTCTTAAGAATCCAGGCCAAGTTTCCTCAATCTATCCTGAAAGGACAGTCTTGCCACCCCAGGGATTAGGTTGATGAACCTTCACTGCACTCATTCTTTGACCAATATATCCTTTCTTTGGCAAGGAGACCAAGCCTTCACATAATACTCCAGATGTGGTCTCATCAGGGTGCTATACAATTGTAGCAGCTACATTCAAATCTCCTTGCACTAATGCCTAACATAATTTTCCTAATTGTTTACTGCACCTGTGTGTTAGCTTTCAGCGCCTCATGAACAAGGAGACCCATGTCCCTTTGAATATCAACATTTCCCAATCTCTCCCCAGTTCTGTTTTTCATACAAATTGGATAACTTCTATTTTTATAATCCATCTGTTATGGTCTTGTCCATTCACTCAACCTCACACTTTGCATTCTTCTCACAACTCACATTCCCACCTAGTTTTGTGTCATAGAAAACTTGGAAATATTACACATGGTCCCCAGTTTGGATAGTGAATAACTGGGATTTGAGCATTGATCCTTGCTGTATCCCCTAGTCACAGCCTCCCAACCTAATTTGTACATCCTGACTCTGTTTTCTGACCATTTAGGAATCCTCTTGTCAATGCCAGGAAATTTCCCCCAATTCCATCCTCTTCACTAATCTCCTGTGTGCGACCTTATTGAAAGTTTTCTGAAAATTTGAATATGCCACAGTTCTTCCTCATTTATTCTGCTGGTATGTTCCTCAAAAACTTCCAACAGGTTTGTCAAACATGATTTCCCTTTCATAAACCCATGTTGATTCTGCCCAATCTCACCATTATTTTCAAAATGCCAATTATCACAACCTTAGAATAGATTTGAGCATTTTCCTTACTAAAGAAAGAGATATTTCTGTCAAAGCTTTTCATCTGGCGCTCATCAGAATAGTTCACAAGAATATCAATATTAAAGAAAAATTAAATTTATCCTGTTTGAGAAGTGATTGCTGATTGGCAAGTGGACTCTGATTGGTGGAGTCATTGCCATGGAGAATACATCAGTTGATGGTGACTGACAATTAATTGCCAAACATTGTTTGAAATTTTGACCAGCCAGCTTGACTCTGGTTGAGGCATTGCACTGAGGAATGAATCAGTGAATTAATCTCTCTTATTTTACATTGAACAGTGCAGCACAGGAACAGGCCCTTTGACCCACAATGTTGTGCCAAACATGATGCCAAATTAAACAAATCCCTTTTGTCTGCCCTAGGTCCAGATCTCTCTATTCCTTGTATATTCACGTGCTTATCTAAAAGTTCCTTAAACACCCTTATCGTATCTGTCTCTATTGCCACCTCGGCAGAGTGTCCCAGACACCTATCATTCTGTGTAAAAGCAAAACCTCCCCCTCACATCTCCTTTGAATTTTTCCCCTTTCACTTTAAGTATGTACTTTCTAGTATTTGACATTTCAACTCTAAGAAAGAAATTCTGACTATCAACTATATCTATGCCCTTCATAATTTTGTAGACTTCTATAAGGTCTCCCCTCAGCCCTCATCGCTCCAGAGAAAACAACTCTCGTTGGTCCAGTCTCCTTATAACTCATACCGTCTAGTCCAAACAACATGCTGGTTAACCTCTTTTGCACCCTTTCCAAAGCCTCTACATCCTTACTGTAACGTGGTGACCAGAATTGAACACAATACTCACAATACTAAGCAAAGTTTTATAAAGTTGCAACGTGACTTCCTGACTCTTGTACTCAATGCCCTGACCATAAAAGAAAGCATGCCATATGCCTTCATTACCATCCTATCTACTTACATAGCCACTTTCAGGAAGCTGTGGACTTGAACCCCAACATTCCTGCATACATCAGTGCTGTTCAGGGTCCTGCCATTAACTGTATACTAACCCTTAACATTTGATCTCCCAAAGTAAAGCACTTCATACTTGTCCAGGTAAAACTCCATCTGTTATTTAATAGAACATTACAGCGCAGAACAGGCCCTTCGGCCTTCGATGTTACGCCGACCAATTAAGAAAAAGCAATGACCCTCTAACCTAAACCATTCCCTTTTCATCCATAAACTTATCTACTAACCTCTTAAACACCACCAAACTTGGCGCATCTACAACTGCAGCAGGCAGGGCATTCCATACCCTTACCACCCTCTTGGTAAAGAACCTACCTCTGACATCCGTCCTATAACCACCACCCCTTAATTTAAAGCTATGTCCCCTCGTGCTAGCTTTCTCCATCCTAGGAAAAGGCTATCACTGTCCACCCTATCTAAACCTCTAATCATCTTATATGTTTCAATAAGGTCTCCTCTTAGCCTCCTTCTTTCTAACGAAAACAACCTCAAATCCCTCAGCCTCTCTTCATAAGACCTGCCCTCCATACCAGGCAACATCCTGAAAACCTCCTCTGTATCCTCTCCAATGCCTCCACATCTTTCTTATAATGCGGGGACCAGAACTGTACACAATACTCCAAGTGCGGCCGCACTAGAGTTTTGTACGTTGCAACATGACGTTGCGGCTCCGAAATTCAATCCCCCTACCAATAAAAGCTAAGACTCCATATGCCTTCTTAACAACCTTATCGACTTGACTGCCTACTTTCATGGATCTATGCACATATACACCAAGATCCCTCTGTTCATCAACACTATTAAGAATCCTACCATTAGCCCTATACTCTACACATTTTTATTCCTGCCAAAGTCCATTACCTCACACTTTTCCACATTAAACTCCATTTGCCACCTCTCGGCCCAGCTCTGCAACTTGTCCAAGTCTCTCTGCGAACTATAACACCCCTCTTCACTATCTACCACTCCTCCGACTTTGGTGTCATCCGCAAATTTACTAATCCATCCTTCAATACCCTCATCCAGATCATTTATAAAAATTACAAACAGCATGGGCCCCAAAACAGATCCCTGAGGTACACCACTTGTAACCGAACTCCATGATGAATAATTTCCATCAACCACCTCCCTCTGTCTTCTATCAGCTAGCCAATTCCTAATCCAATTAGCTAAATCCCGCTCAATCCCATACATCTGCATTTTCTGCAGAAGCCTTCCATGGGGCACCTTATCGAACGCCTTACTAAAGTCCATATATACCACATCAACTGCCTTACCTCCATCCGCCTCTTCGGTCACTTTTTCAAAAAACTCAATAAGGTTAGTAAGGCACGACCTACCCTTCACAAAACCATTCTGACTATCCCCAATCAATTCATTTCTCTCTAAATAACTATAAATCCTATCCCTAATAATTCTCTCCAATACTTTGCCCACAACAGAAGTAAGACTCACTGGCCTATAATTCCCTGGAAGGTCTCTCTTCCCCTTCTTGAACACTGGGACCACATTCGCTATCCTCCAGTCCTCCGGAACCACACCCGTAACCAACGACGACCTGAAGATCAGAGCCAGAGGCTCTGCAATCTCCTCTCTTGCCTCCCAGAGAATCCTAGGGTAAATCCCGTCCGGCCCAGGGGAATTATCTAACTTCAAACCCTCAAGAATATCTAGCACATCCTCCTTATCTACTTCAATACTTTCCAGTTTGCAACCCTGTATCCCAGTGTTCTCCACAACTACATTTACCTCTCCCTGCGTGAATACCGAAGAGAAATATTTGTTCAGTGCCTCTCCAATCTCTTCAGGCTCCACGCACAACTTCCCACTGCTTTCTCTGACTGGCCCTAATCTTGCCCTAACCAATCTTCTATTCTTAACATATCTAAAGAAAGCTTTAGGTTTCTCCTTGATCCTATCAGCCAGAGTCTTCTCGTGTCTTCTTTTAGCTCTCCTCAACTCACTCTTTAGCTCCCTCCTGGCTAATCTATAGCTATCCAGTGCATGTTTCTCCTCCCAAAACCTTTTATACGATCCACAACTCCAATTATCTTTGTGTCATCTGCAAATTTACTAACCCATCCAATTACATTTTATATATATCACAAACAGTTGTTTAGTTGAAACAAGAACATTATGTGTACATATTCTTTCTGTCTGCAAGTAACAGGCCTCTGTGCATTATTCTAACTTCCAGTACACACACACGTGCCACATTGAAAGCATGTTTGACAATTTGAAATTGCTTGTCAGTGTAATTCCTAGCACACTGAAGACAATTTAGCAAATGTTGTCCAATCACAGAATCATAAGTAATGTTGGATGCTGTGCTTTGCGTTTTGAAGCACAGACTAGTTTGCACCTTGTCCATTGTGAACAGCAGAAAGAACGTGCTGTTTGATCTGATGCCATATTCTTTGAGATGTATGGCCAAAATACCTAGCATGACACCGGCACTGAAATTCATATACCATATTAATCATTTGTGTGATAGCAAGAACGTAGGTTTGATCTAAACTGTCTGAATTTTAGAAGAATGAGAGGTGATCTCATTCAAACAAACAAGATTCAGAAAGGGTTTTAAAGGATAGAAACAAAAACAGAAAATGCTAGAAAATCTCATCAGGTCTGATAGTGTCTGTGGAGAGAGAATAGAGCCAACGTTTCAACCTGGATGACCCTAAATCTCGAAGCCTTGGTTCTGTCCTCTCTCCACCGGCACTGTTAGACCTGCTGAGATTTTCCTGCATGCTCTGATTTTTTTTTCCAGATTGCAACATTTGCAGTAAGTTGCTTCTGCTAAAAGAATTGATTCTGATTGGTTCCCTGGTCCCTAAAACAGAAGCACAATTTCAGGGAAAAGGACCAATCATTTAGGACTGAGATGGGGCGGCACGGTGATACAGTGGGTTAGCACCACTGCCTCACAGCACCAGGGACCCGGTTCAATTCCCAACTTGGAGCACTGTCTGTGTGGAATCTGCACATTCTCCCCATGTCTGTGTGGGTTTCCTCAGGTGCTCCAGTTTCCTCCCACAGACCAAAGATGTGTGGGTTAGGTGGATTGTCCATACTAAATTGCTTCTTAATGCCAAGAGGACTAGCTTAGGGTAAATGCTTGAGGTTGGGGGATAGGGTCTGTCTGGGTTGATGGCCAGTGCAGACTATATAGGCCGAATGGCCTGCTTCTGCACTGTAGGATTCTATGCTTTCTATGAGGAGAAATGTCTCCATCCAAGGGTTGGAGGTTAGAAAGATTTTTTAAAGTTTATTTATGTGTGTCACAAGCAGGCTTACATTAACACTGCAATGAAGTTACTGTAAAAATCTCCTAATCACCATTCCGGTGCCTGTTTGGATACACTGAGTGAAAATTTAGTGTGGCTACTGCGCTTAACCAGCACCAGTCTTTCAGATTGCGGGAGGAAATCAGGACACCCGAGGAAACTCACGCAAACATGGGGAGAATGTGCACAGACAGAGACCCAAGCCAGAAATCAAACCAGAGTATCTGGTGCTGTGAGGCAACAGTGCTAACCACCATGCCGCCCCTGAAGATGTTTCTATTCGTAGGCGAGATTAGCATCCAAGGACACAACTTCAGGGTTAGAGGGTGGTGAATCTGTGGAATTCATTGCCACAGAGGACTGTGGCAGCCAAGTCGGAGTATATTAAAGACAGAGATAGATAGGTTCTTGATTGGTTAGGAGAGAAAGGCAGGATTTGGTTTGATTTGATTTATTATTGTCATATGTATTAAAATGCAGTGAAAAATATTGTTTTGTGTGCACTATACAGATAGAGCATACTGTTCATAGAGAAGGAAACGAGAGAATGCAAGGTAAGTCCATTCAAAAGTCTTACAGTGCCAAATCTGTAAGAAATTGCATTAAAACACTGTTAGAGAGTTAAAAAGAGTTAGAATTAAGTTTTAGAAGGATAGAGCAAGAGTAAAAGAGAGAATTAGAAGGTATGCTGGGCACAGCTTGCAAGACGACGCCATCTTGGATTTTTTAGGGTTGAGAAACTTACCGGCCATGATTGAATGGGGACACTCAATGGGCCAAATGGCCAAATTCTGCTCCTATATCTTACGTTCTCATGGGTTGTGAATCTTTGGAATTCTCCAGTCTGGAGAGTTGTGGATGCTCTATCATTGAATATATTTAAGGCTGGGGATAAACAGATTTTTGAATGAAGGAATGTAGGGGTTTGTGGTAAAGTTACATTGAAGCTCGGTGATTGGAGCAGAGTGGATTCCGCAGCCTGTGTATTTTACTCCTGCTCCGTATTCTTTCTATCTTGTATCAGGTAATATGGAGGAGCTGGCTGCTTATCAGTAGCTCTGGATGACTCCTCCAGTTCAAATGCAATCACATCGTCGAGAATCAGGCACTGCAGACATTTCTGGATTACATGACAAGAGTTTTAATCCTTTTTGCTGTTGGCCTTGGGCTGAATAAAAAGCCACAATATTGTATACAAACAACACTGGCTTCTGATCAGCATTGTGGATGTTAGATTGGGCCATTGCCCCAGACTGTCAGATAACAGACCAGTGAGACAGTGACTGCTTCTGTATTTTACTTCCTAAATTCTAATTTATAAACGTTGTAGCTGTTTAAATCTGCTTCTCGATTACAGACTGTGGGCAGCACATTGCAGGAGGATGCAGCTGAAAAAAGGTGAGTATCTCCAAACTGACTAAAATAATCCACAATAACCCTCATCTCAATCTGACTTTGTTGTGAACTCTGACCCCACTCCCTGTGTGTGTGATTTCTGACTTTGTGCTTGTGTGTTCTGTGAGACAGACGTTTGGAGGAGATTGTGGGGGTGATGGTGGGGGCGAGGCTATCGCTCAAATTCATGTGTTTTTTTTTTAACTTTTTGCACTTCCTTCTATTTTAGATAATTCATCCAATCAGGTTTACAATTATCAACCATGTGACCACCCCGAACGCACCTGTGACATCACCTGTCCCTGCGTCACCGCCCAGAATTTCTGTGAAAAATTCTGTCAGTGCAGCCCTGAATGTGAGCTACATCAGAGGATCCAACACTCGGGGGAGCCGGGGGTGGTGGTATCCAACACTCGGGGGAGCCGGGGGGTGGTGGTATCCAACACTCGGGGGAGCGGGGGTGGTGGTATCCAACACTTGGGGGAGCCGGGGGGAGTGTATCCCAACCTCGGGGAGCCGGGGGGATGTATCCAACACTCGGGGGAGCCGGGGGGTGGTGGTATCCAACACTCGGGGGAGCCGGGGGGTGGTGGTATCCAACACTCAGGGGAGCCGGGGGGGGGTGGTATCCAACACTCGGGGGAGCCGGGGGGTGGTGGTATCCAACCTCGGGAGCCGGGGGGAGTGTATCCAACGCTCGGGGGAGCCGGGGGGAGTGTATCCAACACTCGGGGAGCCCGGGGGTGGTGGTATCCAACACTTGGGGGAGCCGGGGGTGGTGGTATCCAACACTCGGGGGAGCCGGGGGGTGGTGGTATCCAACACTCGGGGGAGCCGGGGGTGGTGGTATCCAACTCCGGGGGAGCCGGGGGAGTGTATCCAACACCCGGGGGAGCCGGGGGGAGTGTATCCAACACTCGGGGAGCCGGGGGTGGTGGTATCCAACACTTGGGGAGCCGGGGGGTGGTGGTATCCAACACTCGGGGGAGCCGGGGGTGGTGTATCCAACACTCGGGGAGCCGGGGGGTGGTGGTTACCAACACTCGGGGGAGCCGGGGTGGTGGTATCCAACGCTCGGGGAGCCGGGGGGAGTGTATCCAACACCCGGGGGAGCTGGGGGAGTGTATCCAACGCTCGGGGGAGCCGGGGGGAGTGTATCCAACACTCGGGGGAGCCGGGGGGAGTGTATCCAACACTCGGGGGAGCCGGGGGGTGGTGGTATCCAACACTTGGGGGAACCGGAGGGGGTATCCAACACTCGGGGGAGCCGGGGGGAGTGTATCCAACACCCGGGGGAGCCAGGGGGAGTGTATCCAACGCTCGGGGGAGCCAGGGGAGGGTGCGGGTGCAGTCATTGGAGTCAAATGGACAGGTTGTAGGGTGAGGGAAGACTATGGGATTGGTCTTTGGCTCACAAATGTTCACTACTTACATTAATGGCCTGAGAGAAGAGCGCAGAATATGAGGTTTCCAGATTTGTCGATGGTAAGAAGATTGGTGGTTATGATGAGGATATTGTCATTCTGCAATGGGTTATAGATTGGGTGACTGAGTGAAAACCTGGCAAGTGGAGTTTAATGCGGGGAACTGTGAGTTCATGCACATTAATAGGAGGAATCAAAAGGCAGATGATCTAAATGGAGAGAAACTGCAGGTGAGTGAAGTACAGAGGAATCTAAGTGTTCTAGTGCATGAGTCACAGAAAGCTAGCAAGCAAATCCAACAAGTAGTTCGAAAGGTAAATGGCATTTTGCTCTTCATTGCAAAGGGATTTTGGGTTTAAAAATAGGGAGGTTTTGTCACAATTATACAGAGTATTAGTGAGGCCTCACCTGGAATACTGCATACAGTTTTTGGTCGCTTTATCTGAAAAGGATATAGTAACATTGGAAGCAGTCAAAAGGAGATTCACCAGGCTAATTCCTGGGATGAGAGGGTTATCCTATCAAGAAAGACTAAATAGTCTGTCTCTGTAATTCCCTGGGGTTTAGAAAAATGAGGCGTGACCTTATTCAAACACTAAAGATCTTGAAGAGGCTTGATTGGGTAGGCGGTGAGACATTTTCACCAGTGGGACAGTCTCAAACAACAGAACGTTGCTACAAGATAAAGGGTTGGTTATTTAAAACTGAGGTGCATAGAAATTTCTTCTTGTAGAGAGTGGTGAATCTCCGGAATTCTCTGTCCCAAAGGACGACAGAGGCTGGATCAATGGTGGTATTTAAAGTGGAGGTGCATAAATATTTGATAGATCAAGGAATAGAGGCCTACGGAAAATTGGAGAGAAAAGGAGCTGAGACTGGCGTAGGTTAGCCATGGGCTTGGTAGGGATGGGGAAGGTTGTGGGAGAGAGGGTGCTGTGGGTTGTGGTGGTGGGTATGGATGGGTGTGCTGTGGGTTGGGCGGTGGGGATGTGTGGGTGTGCTGTGGGTTGGGGGGTGGGGATGGGCGGGTGTGCTGTGGGTTGGGGGGTGGGGATGGGCAGGTGTGTGCTGTGAGTTGGTGGGGATGGGCGGGTGTGGTTGTGGGTTGGGGGGTGGGGATGGGCAGGTGTGTGGTTGGGTGGGGATGGGCGGGTGTGCTGTGGGTTGGGGTGGGGATGGGCGGGTGTCCTGTGGGTTGGGGGGTATTGGGGATGGGCGGGTGTGCTGTGGGTTGGGGGTGGGGATGGGCAGGTGTGCTGTGAGTTGGGTGGGGATGGGCGGTGTGTGTGGTTGGGGGGTGGGATGGGCGGGTGTCCTGTGTTGGGTGGGATGGGCGGGTGTGCTGTGGGTTGGGGGGGGGGATGGCGGGTGTCCTGGAGTTTGGGGATGGGCGGGTGTGTGTGGGTTGGGGGGTGGGGATGGGCGGGTGTCCTGTGAGTTGGTGGGGGATGGGCGGGTGTGCTGTGGGTTGGGGGTGGGGGTGGGATGGGCGGGTGTGCTGGATGGGGGGATATGGGCGGTGTGGATGGGCGGGTGTGCGGTGGGTTGTGGGTGGGGATGGGCGGGTGTGGTGGGTTGTGGGTGGGGATGGGCGGGTGTGCTGTGGGTTGTGGGTGGGGATGGGCGGGTGTGTTGTGGGTTGGGGGGTGGGGATGGTTTAAATCTAATGTCATTCATGTGAGTTTTAGCAGAGACAGACTGGATACATTCAGCAACAGGACTTAGGAAAAATTCCTATTCCGCCCCGGGGTGCCGCCCCCGCCGTTCTGTGGTGTTACTCCATGTGTTTTTATTTTAGGTCAGAATCGTTTTCCTGGTTGTCGTTGTAAAACTCAGTGCAACACAAAGCAATGTCCCTGTTACTTGGCTGTACGCGAGTGTGATCCCGATTTGTGCCAGACATGTGGAGCCGCTGATCACTGGGACAGCAAGAACGTCTCCTGCAAGAACTGCAGCATCCAGCGTGGCCTGAAGAAGGTGCTGTCGAACTGGATAAATGCCACCAATACCATGAAATGAGTGTGGTGACCACTAGTTGGGCTCTATGTGTCTGGGTCTCCCCGTCGCCAGGGTTCCCTGTTATTAATCAGCTGTCTGAAAGTCCAGCCCATAATGCAGCAGGACGCGGGCAGGTGGTTTATTGTTGGAGGAGGAGGAGCAGAGTTGAGCAACCAATTCCCCCTCAGAACGAACGTTTCTCCTGGTGCCCAGTGTAGATTGTGAGGGAGGTCATTGCCAATTGGGAATCCGTTCCCAGGTGTGGAATTGGTGGTGAGGTGGGGGGCAGTGGTTGTGGGGAGGTACATTGGTCAGAAGGGTTCATTTGCAGTGCCGTCCAGCTGCTGGGACTCCCGTGTCTGGCCATCCCTGGATTTGGTTTATCACAGTCTGTGTATCATAGTCTATATCATCAATCTATGGGATTCTCACTTATTTCTGTTTACTTCCCAGCATCTGTTACTTGCTCCATCGGATGTGGCCGGATGGGGAACTTTCATCAAGGATTCCGTGCAGAAAAATGAATTCATCTCGGAATATTGTGGAGAGGTTGGTTATGATTGTTGGAATGAAGGTGATAGTTCCTGTGTGGCCTTTGTAGATCTTGTAGGAAGGGTTTACTGGGAGAGCTTACAGGGAGCAGGAGGGTGAGACTTGGGAGAAATTTGATGAAGGATAAGAAGGAAATTTGATGTAGGCAGTCAAGTGGATAAAGTTGTTAAGAAGGCATATGGAGTCTTAGCTTTTATTGGCAGGGGGATTGAATTTAGGAGCTGCAGCATCATGTTGCAACTGTACAAAACTCTAGTGCGGCCGCACTTGGAGTATTGTGTGCAGTTCTGGTCCCCACATTATAAGAAAGATGTGGAGGCATTGGAGAGGGTACAGAGGAGGTTTACCAGGATGTTGCCTGGTATGGAGGGCAGGTCCTATGAAGAGAGGTTGAAGGATTTGAGGTTGTTTTCGTTAGAAAGGAGGCGGCTAAGAGGGATCTTATTGAAGCATATAAGATGATTAGAGGTTTAGATAGGGTGGACAGTGATAGCCTTTTTCCTAGGATGGAGAAAGCTAGCACGAGGGGACACAGCTTTAAATTAAGGGGTATGAGTTATAGGACGGATATCAGAGGTAGGTTCTTTACTCAAAGAGTGATTAGGGAGTGGAATGCCCTGCCTGCAGCTGTTGTAGATGCGCCAAGTTTGGTGGCGTTTAAGAGGTTAATTGATAAGTATATGGAAGAGAAGGGAATGGTTTAGTTTGGAGGGGCATTGCTTTTTATTTTGGTCGGCACAACATCGAAGGCCGAAGGGCCTGTTCTGTGCTGTAATGTTCTATGTTCTATCGTGAAAGTACTCCAATAAAATGGTTAACTATATTGACTCTGCCTGATTACTTTGAATTATTCTAAGTGCTCTGCTGTAATGTCTTTATAAATGGCTTTTAGTATTTCCCCTATGACAGATGTTAGACCAACTGCGGCCAGTATGTTCCTGCATTCTATCTCACTCCCTTTTTGAATTAAGGTTTTGATTTGATTTATTAATGTCACATGTGTTAGTATGCAGTGAAAAGTATCGTTTCTTGTGCGCTATACAGACAAAGCATACCATTCATAGAGATGGAAAGGAAAGAATGCAGAATTGTAATGTTACAGTCATAGCCAGTTTGTAGAGAAAGATTAATGCAAGGTAGACCCATTCAAAAGTCTGGCAGCAGGGAAGAAGCTGTTCTTGAGACAGTTGGTACATGTCCTCAGACTTTTGTATCTTTTTCCTGGAAAAAAGTGGAAGAGAGAATATCCAGGATACATGGAGTTCTTGAATTTGCTGACTGTTTTTCTGAGGCAGCGGGAAGTGTAGACAGAATCAATGGATAGGAGGCTGGTTTGCGTGACGGACTGGGCTTTGTTCATGACCCTTTATAATTTCTGCAGTCTTAAACAGAGCAAGAGTCATACTAGCTGTGATACAACCAAAAAGAATGCTTTCTATGGTTCATCTATAAAAGTTGGCTAAAGTTAGAACATAGAACATTACAGCACAGAACAGGCCCTTCGGCCTTCGATGTTGCGCCGACCAATATAAAAAGCAATGCCCCTCCAAACTAAACCATTCCCTTCTCTTCCATATACTTATCAACTAACCTCTTAAACGCCACCAAACTTGGCGCATCTACAACTGCTGCAGGCAGGGCATTCCACTCCCGAACCACCCTTTGGGTAAAGAACCTACCTCTGATATCCGTCCTATAACTATCACCCCTTAATTTAAAGCTGTGTCCCCTCGTGCTAGCTTTCTCCATCCTAGGAAAAAGGCTATCACTGTCCACCCTATCTAAACCTCTAATCATCTTATATGTTTCGATTAGGTCCCCTCTTAGCCGCCTCCTTTCTAACGAAAACAACCTCAAATCCCTCAGCCTCTCTTCATAAGACCTGCCCTCCATACCAGGCAACATCCTGGTAAACCTCCTCTGTACCCTCTCCAATGCCTCCACATCTTTCTTATAATGTGGGGACCAGAACTGCACACAATACTCCAAGTGCGGCCGCACTAGAGTTTTGTACAGTTGCAACATGACGTTGCGGCTCCGAAATTCAATCCCCCTACCAATAAAAGCTAAGACTCCATATGCCTTCTTAACAACCTTCTCGACCTGACTGCCTACTTTCAGGGATCTATGCACATACACACCAAGATCCCTCTGTTCATCTAGACTACTAAGAATCCTACCATTTGCCCTATACTCTACACATTTATTATTTCTGCCATAGTGCATTACCTCACACTTTTCCACATTAAACTCCATTTGCCACCTCTCGGCCCAGCTCTGCAACTTGTCCAAGTCCCTCTGCAAACTATAACACCCCTCTTCACTATCTACCACTCCACCGACTTTAGTGTCATCTGCAAATTTACTAATCCATCCTTCAATACCCTCATCCAGATCATTTATAAAAATTACAAACAGCAGTTGTAGCAGACGTGCCAAATTTCATTAGTAGACGCGTTGGGCTTTCTTAACTATAGTGTCAGGGCAAGTTGTTGATGAACTGCTCACCTAGAAATCTGAAGCTCTCGACCCTTTCTACTTCATTCCCATTGATACAGACAGAGGCATGTTCTCTTTTATGCTTCTTGAAGTCAATGACAATCTCTTTCGTTTTACTGACATTGAGGGAGGGATTACTGTTGCCACACCACTTCACCAGATTCTCTCTCTCGTTCCTGTGCTCCATCTTGTTTGAGATCCATCCCACTGCAGTGGTGTCATCAGCAAAATTGAAAATGAATTGCAGGGGAATTTGGCCAACAGTCAGAGGTGTAAAAGGAGGATAGTAGGGGGCTGAGGACACAGTTTTGTGGGGCACCAGTGTTGAGGTGATCGTGGAGGAGAGTTGCTAGGAGACTGTCCCACTGTGGTAGCACCCTCTTTCCTGGTACTGGTGCCCCACAAATCAGAATCCACTTCTGCCCCGTGCATTCATCTCTTTGATTTTCCCAATGCCAATTTGCATCTGCTTCTTGGTTTGGCACTGGCTCCCTGTACTGACTATCAGAGCTCTGTCCTTGTGCTGCCTCTGACCCTGGTACTAACATGGAGTGCAACAACTGTGTCCTCCCCCTCACACTGCAAGCTCCTGTCCAGCCCAAAGCAGATATCCCAGACCCTGACAACAGACAGCAATATAACCATCTGGACCTTTGTTCTTTGCAGTAAGATAGTAAATCTTCTCACAGAGCATTGGTGCCAGTTCATTGAATATGTCCAAGGCCAAGTTGCACAGATTTTTCATTGCAGTGAGAGCGAAGCATTAGGAAAGTGGAGTTAAACTATAATGGATTGGATGGTGGGGCTTGAGGAACCAGATCTTCTGCTGCATGATGTAATGTGTCAGGTTTCCTTGCAACCTCTTTTGCTGTTGGTCTGTAGCCTCCGATCTGGAAAATTCTTTAAATCGGCCCAGTTGCAGGTTGGGGTCGGGTGGGGGGGCAGAGCCAGAGGTCGGGTCGGCTCAGGGATATGGCTGGGTCAGGAGTTAGGGACAGGATCGGGGGCGAGTTAGGGCTGCACTGGGCCAGTTTTGATCTCGCTGGGCCACACTGGGCTGGGCTGTGGGATGTAAACAAGGTGCAATCACTAATGGTTAATCTTTTCCTTGCAGATAATATCTCAGGATGAAGCTGACCGGCGTGGGAAAGTCTACGATAAATACATGTCCAGCTTTCTCTTCAATCTAAACAATGGTCAGCACCCGCTCTTTCTCTGTGGCAGTTAGTGATTCACTTTCTGATTGAGATGTTGCTGGAGATATTACTCACTGCTGGCTGTCAGGGAGTTAGAGAGTTACTATACTCATTGCAGGATTATGTAGCCCTGGCTTGGACCTTTCAAAAGATTCCCAGTGAGATGTCACTGGACTAGTGATCCTGAGGCCTGGGGTAATTCCCAGGAAATCTGAGTTGAAATCCCACCACAGCAGGTGGTGAAATTTAAATTATCTGGAATTAAAATTCTAATGATAACCAAAAAATCATTTTCAGATATTGTCGAACTTACCTGGTTCACTAAATCTGTCATTTTCACCTGGTCTGCCCTATGTGTGACTCCTGACCCACGGTAAGGTCATAAACTCATAGAAGCACAAAAAAGGCCTGTCAGCCCATTAGGTTTCTGCCGGTCAGAGACAAACCAGACAACTATTTTAATTCCATTTCTTAGTAGTTGGCCTGTCGCTTTGTCTACCTTCTTAAATGTTAATGTTAAAGTTTATTTATTAGTATCACAAGTAAGACTTACATTAACACTGCAATAAAGTTACTGTGAAATTCCCCTAGTCACCACACTCTGGTGCCTGTTCAGATCAGTGCACCTAACCCACAGATCTTTGGACTCAGACGAAACTGGAGCACCTGGAGGAAACCCATGTAGATATGGGGAGAACGTGCAGACTCCACGCGGACAATGACCCAAGCTGGGAATCGAACATAGGTCCCTGGTGCTATGAGGCAGTGGTGCTAACCACTGTACCACCATGCTACCCTATGAGGATCTCTGTTTCACCACCCTTTCAGGCAGTGAGATTCAGACTCCCACTACCCTTTGGGGAAAAGGTTTTTCCTCACATTCCTCAAAACTTCTGTCACTTATTTTGCATCTTTACTCCCATCACAAAGGGGAAAGGTTTCTTGTTGCTATCTTTGCCCCTCATAATTTTATACTTTTCAATCCTAATCATTCCACCCCTGACCCAAGGAAAATCTCTCTTCATAAATAATACAGTGCAGCCCAGCTCCATCCTGGTAAATCTCCTCTGCACTCTTCCCAGCACTATTGCATCCTTCTGTACAAGTCGCTCGGTTCAAGGGCAATTAGAGATGGGCAATAAATGCCAGACCAGTCAGCGATGCCCATGTCCCATGAATGAATCTTTAAAAAAAGCTGTCCTGCGATGAGGAGTTTATCTGGATCTTTCACAATTAGATTGTTCTCCTTGGAGGGTTGATGTGGAGACTGGAGAGAGGTTGGGGAGAGATTCAAAGGTCATCAGTAATAGGAGCAGGTGTGGGTTATTTCACCCTCTCCCAAATCTGGTTTATCATTCAATAATGAAGGAGCAGTGGTCCAAAAAGCTTGTGATTCTAAATAAATCCGGACTTTAGTGTAGTGTTGTGAGATTTCTTACTATATCATTCAATAAGATCTCTGCTGATCTGATTGTAATTTTATTTCTATTTCCCTGCCTGTCTCACTTAATCCCTGACTCTAATAGATCAAAATCTGACCAATTTGGCCTTAAACATACTCTGACCTTAATCCTAACTCATGTTCCACTGTTGTCTTTGGAAGAGAATTCCAACCACCCTCTGAGAGAAAATACTCCTCGCTGCTGTCGCAATGGGAGACTCTCATGTTCCTTAATTCCAGATTACCCTGAGAGGAAACATCTCAGCATTTACTCTGTTAAAATCATCTGAAAGTTATGTGTTTTAATAAGATCACCTCTCATTCTCTAAATTGGAGTCTGGGAGGAAGGGGTTGGATAACTGGGATTCTGCTCATTGAAGCTTTTATTCCTGTTTTGTAGATTTTGTTGTTGATGCAACGCGCAAAGGAAACAAAATTCGTTTTGCGAATCACTCTGTCAATCCCAACTGCTATGCTAAAGGTAAGAATCCAGATCGTCTTGGTGCTGGGAGGGGTAAGAATCAAAATGGGATTATAAGAGATCAGATTTATAATCATCTAGAAAGGAATAATTTGATTATAGATAGCATGGTTTTGTGAAGGGTAGGTAAGGCCTCGCGATCCTTATTGAGTTCTTTGAGAAGGTGATCAAAGAGGATGAGAGTAAAGCAGTTGATGTGGTGTATATGGATTTCAGTAAAGCATTTGATGAGGTTCCCCATGGTAAACTATTACAGAAGATACGGAGGCATGGGATTGAGGATGATTTAGCAGTTTGAATCAGAAATTCGCTAACTGTAAGACAGAGGGTGGTGATTGATGGGAAATGTTCACTCTGGAGTTCAGTTACTAATGGTGTACCGCAGGGATCTGTTTTGGGACCATTGCATTTATCATTTTTATAAATGACCTGGATGAGGGTGTAAATGGGTGGGTTAGTAAATTTGCAGATGACACGAACATCAATGGAGTTGTGGACAGTGTGGAAGAATATTATAGTTCCAGAGGGACACATAAGCTGCAGAGCTGGACTGAGAGGTGGCAAATAGAGTTTAATATGAAAAACTGTGAAGTGATTCGCTATGGAATGAGTAACAGGAATGCAGAGTACTGGGCTAATGGTAAGATACTTGGTAGTGTGGATGAGCAGAGAGATCTCGGTGCCCATGTGTATACGTCCCTGAAAGTTGGCACCCGGGTTGTTAAGAAGGCATATGGTGTGTTAGCTTTTATTGGTAGTGGGATTGAGTTTAGGAGCCATGAGATCATGTTGCAGCTGTACAAAACTCACAAAAAGTGGTTGGCCGCACTTGCAGTATTGTGCCGAACACTGGGATACAGGGTTGTAAACTGGAAAGTATTGAAGTAGATAAGGAGGATGTACTAGATATTCTTGAGGGTTTGAAATTAGATAAGTCCCCTGGGCCGGACGGGATTTACCCTAGGATTCTCTGGGAGGCCGGAGAGGCGATTGCAGAGCCTCTGGCTCTGATCTTCAGGTCGTCGTTAGTTACGGGTATAGTGCTGGAAGACTGGAGGATAGCAAATGTGGTCCCATTGTTCAAGAAGGGGAATAGAGACTTTCCTGGGAATTATACACCAGTGAGTCTTACTTCTGCTGTGGGCAAAGTATTGGAAATAATTATTAGGGATAGGATTTATAGTTATTTAGAGAGAAATGAATTGATTGGGGATAGTCAGCATGGTTTTGTGAAGGTAGGTCGTGCCTTACTAACCTCATTGAGTTTTTTGAAAAAGTGACCAAAGAGGTGGATGGGGTAAGGCAGTTGATGTGGTATATATGGACTTTAGTAAGGCATTCGATAAGGTGGCCCATGGAAGGCTTCTGAAGAAAATGCAGATGTATGGGATTGAGGGTGATTTAGCTAATTGGATCAGGAATTGGCTAGCTGATAGAAGACAGAGGGTGGTGATTGATGGAAATTATTCATCATGGAGTTCGGTTACAAGTGGTGTACCTCAGGGATCTGTTTTGGGGCCCCTGCTGTTGGTAATTTTTATAAATGATCTGGATGAGGGTATTGAAGGATGGATTAGTAAATTTGCGGATGACACCAAAGTCAGAGGAGTGGTAGATAGTGAAGAAGGGGTGTTATAGTTTGCAGAGAGACTTGGACAAGTTGCAGAGCTGGGCCGAGAGATGGCAAATGGAGTTTAATACGGAAAAGTGTGAAGTAATTCACTTTGGCAGGAATAACAAATGTGTAGAGTATAGGGCTAATGGTAGGACTCTTAATAGTGTTGAAGAACAGAGGGATCTTAGTAGATAAGTTTATGGACGAAAAGGGAATGGTTTAGGTTAGAGGGTCATTGCTTTTTCCTAATCGGTCAGCGCAACATCGAAGGCCGAAGGGCCTGTTCTGTGCTGTAATGTTCTATGTTCTATCTTGGTGTATATGTGCATAGATCCCTGAAAGTTGGCAATCAAGTCGATAAGGATGTTAAGAAGGCATATGGAGTCTTAGCTTTTATTGGTAGGGGGATTGAATTTTGGAGCCGCAACGTCATGTTGCAACTGTACAAAACTCTAGTGCGGCCGCACTTGGAGTATTGTGTACAGTTCTAGTCCCCGCATTATAAGAAAGATGTGGAGGCATTGGAGAGGGTACAGAGGAGGTTTACCAGGATGTTGCCTGGTATGGTGGGCAGGTCTTATGAAGAGAGGCTGAGGGATTTGAGTTGTTTTCGTTAGAAAGAAGGCGACTAAGAGGAGACCTTATTGAAACACATAAGATGATTAGAGGTTTAGATAGGGTGGACAGTGATAGCCTTTTTCCTAGGATGGAGAAAGCTAGCACGAGGGGACATAGCTTTAAATTAAGGGTGGTAGTTATAGGACGGATGTCAGAGGTAGGTTCTTTACCCAGAGGGTGGTAAGGGTATGGAATGCCCTGCCTGCTGCAGTTGTATATGCGCCAAGTTTGGTGGCGTTTAAGAGGTTAGTAGATAAGTTTATGGATGAAAAGGGAATGGTTTAGGTTAGAGGGTCATTGCTTTTTCTTAATTGGTCGGCGCGACATCGAAGGCCAAAGGGCCTGTTCTGCGCTGTAATGTTCTATGTTCTATGTTCTATGTTCTATGTTGTATGTTCTATGCATTATAGGATGTGGAAGCATTGGAAAGGGTGCAGAGGAGGTTTACCAGGATGTTGTCTGATATGGTGGGAAGGTCTTATTAGGAAAGACTGAGGGACTTGAGGTTGTTTTCGTTAGAGAGAAGAAGGTTAAGAGGTAACTTAATTGAGGCAGATAGAATGATCAGAGGGTTAGATAGGGTGGACAGTGAGAGCCTTTTTCCTCAGATGGAGATGGCTAACTCGAGGGACATAGCTTTAAATTGCGGGGTGATAAATATAGGATAGATGTCAGAGGCAGGTTCTTTACTCAGAGGGTAGTGAGGGCGTGGAATGCCCTGCCTGCAGCAGTAGTGGATTCGTCAACATTAAGGGCATTTTAAATGGTAATTGGATGAACATATGGATGGTATTGGAATAGTGTAGGTTAGATGGGCTTTAGATTGGCTTCATAGGTTAGCGCAACATCGAGGGCTGAAGAGCCTGTGCTGCGCTGTTAAGTTCTTTGCTTTATGTTCTCTAGTTGTCATGGTGAATGGTGATCATCGAATCGGTATCTTTGCAAAGAGAATGATCCAGACTGGTGAGGAATTATTCTTTGACTACAGGTAAAATCTTAAATTAAATCTACATAGACCGACAAATGAGAATTCTACAGTTCATCAGCGGCATGATGACACAGTGGTTAGCACAGCACTAGGAAGCCGGGTTTAATTTTGGCCTTGGGTCACTGTCTGTGTGGAATTTGCACATTCTCCTGTGTCTGAATGGGTTTTCTCCCACAGTCCAAAGATGTGTGGGTTAGGGAATTTGGTGGAGTAATTTTGTGCGGTTACAGAGTAAGCCTGGTTAAGAATTAGTGCAGACTTGATGGGCTGAATGGCCTCCTTCTGTATTGTAGGAATTCTATGATTCCATTTATCCCTATCCTCCTCGTAAATTACAATTGCTTTGTCTCATTTTCAAAATTCACAGTGGAAGTGAAATCTGAGCTCCCAGTTCCAGCCACTGGTGAATGATGCTTTCATCAGCCACAAAACAGTCATTCATCTAATGTCATCCATTTGCTGCCACTCAGCAACTTTCACATCCTTGCTGCCATCTGCCTTTTATTCTGCAGACTTCAACTTTGCTGAGAGGCCTTTTGTGGCTTTTTGAAATTTCACGTACATCACATCGATTGCACTGCCCTTATCCACCCTGTAACCACATCGACCGCATCGTCCATATCCACTCTGTAACCACATCGACCGCACCGCCCTTATCCACTCTGTAACCACATCGACCGCACCGCCCTTATCCACCCTGTAACCACATCGACCGCACCGCCCTTATCCACTCTGTAACCACATCGACCGCACTGCCCTTATCCACTCTGTAACCACATCGACCGCACCGCCCTTATCCACTCTGTAACCACATCGACCGCACCGCCCTTATCCACTCTGTAACCACATCGACCGCACTGCCCTTATCCACTCTGTAACCACATCGACCGCACTGCCCTTATCCACTCTGTAACCACATCGACCACACCCACTCTGTAACCACATCGACCGCACCGCCCTTATCCACTCTGTAACCACATCGACCGCACCGCCCTTATCCACTCTGTAACCACATCGATCGCAATGCCCTTATCCACCCTGTAACCACATCGACCGCAATGCCCTATCCACCCTGTAACCACATCGCCGCACCGCCCTTATCCACTCTGTAACCACATCGATCGCAATGCCCTTATCCACCCTGTAACCACATCGACCGCAATGCCCTTATCCACCCTGTAACCACATCGACCGCACCGCCCTTATCCACTCTGTAACCACATCGACCGCACCGCCCTTATCCACTCTGTAACCACATCGTCGCACCGCCCTTATCCCTCTGTAACCACATCGATCGCACCGCCCTTATCCACTCTGTAACCACATCGACCGCACCGCCCTTATCCACTCTGTAACCACATCGATCGCACCGCCCTTATCCACTCTGTAACCACATCGACCGCACCGCCCTTATCCACTCTGTAACCACATCGATCGCACCGCCCTTATCCACTCTGTAACCACATCGATCGCACCGCCCTTATCCACTCTGTAACCACATCGATCGCACCGCCCTTATCCACTCTGTAACCACATCGATCGCAATGCCCTTATCTGTAATCGACCATACCACCCTTATTCATTCTGTAATCACATCAAAAAACCTAATCCAAATTAAAGCTGAGTTTTTTCTTCTCAAATCCGTGCCAGCTTTCCAGAGTTTCCGACTGACAGTTTTCTTTCAAACCCCATCTGTGATGGGACCAAATGTCGATGTTAAATGAAAGAGGATGTTTGGGGTGAGGGGACAAGGGTCTTTGGGGGCATGGGGCTGAGAGACGAGGGGCTATGGGAGTGTGGGGCAAGTGTTTGTAATGAGTGCTGATGGTCACTCTATCACCAGAGATGAAGGGAAGTTTCAGAGATGGACTGTGTGAGGGTGCAAGCAGGGTAGAAATTGGAAGCAGAATTGATCATTTTCCCAAGTCCAGGTGAGAGCACGAAGCATCATGAATAGAATTATTGATGTGACACAGAAAGCATTGTGGGAATGGATCTGGGTAAATTAGAACAAGGAATATTCCACATACCCCATAAAAAAACAGGGCTGTGCTGGTCCCATAGCAATAGCTTGTCTTCACAAAAAGTGAGAGAGTTAAAGGAGTTTCAGCCAAACCAGCAGAATGACATCCCAATCCCACTTCTCCCTTCCCAACCCCATCAGCATTCTGCAAGGAATGCTCCCTTTGTGATGCCATTATCTACTCCTCCACTGCCCACAACCCTTCATCCCCTTCCCACAACACTTTCCCTTGCAATCGCCTTCAGTGCAATACGTGCCCCTTTAGCTCTGCCCCCCTCACTATTTACAGCCCCATCCATTGACTCCATCTACACTTCCTGCTGTCTCAGCAGAGCAGTCAGCATAATTAAGGACCCCACGCACCCTGGACGTTCTCTCTTCCACCTTCTTACGTTGGGAAAAAGTTGCAAAAGTCTGAGGTCACATAAAGAACAAAACAGCCCAGGAAACGGGCCCTTCGGCCCAATAAGCCCGCGCCACCACCTCGATGTTCCCACTTCTACCCATGATCCACGTCTATATTTATAGATCTATGCATTGGAACCAAATTACTGAGACAGTTTAGGGAGAATTTGTTCTGCCAATCAGCCTAAGAGCACATCTTTGGGATGTGGAAAGAAACCGGAGCACCCGGAGAAAACCCACGCAAGCACAGGGAGAATGTGCAAACTCCCACAGACACAGGCCCAAATCATGTATCTGCACAGCACAGCGATAGTCACTGAGTTGTCGTGTTGCCCATCAAATGGTCCAGGTCAAGTGCACACTAACGATGTGAAGCACTAGGATACTCTCAAAAAAAATCCGAGAGTAGCCCTCTCACGACTCATTGCGTGTATGCCCCTCGTTAGACAACAAGGTGGACCAAAGCTCCTGTAGGATAAAAACAAGTACATCAATATCATCATCTATTTACACACTTCCCAGGGACTCCCAAGGCTCATGATCCCTATTTTAAATCAGTTTTCTATACCCCTCCATTCCGACAGACTCAAGAACAGCTTCTTCCCTGCTGCTGTCAGACTTTTGAATGAACCTACCTAAGTTGATCTTTCTCTATACCCTAGCCATGACTGTAACACTATATTCTGCATTCGTTTCCTTTTCTATGAACGGTATGCTTTGTATAGCGCACAAGAAACAATATTTTTTAACCGTATGTTAATACACGTGACACTAATAAGTCAAATCAGACACTCTTTTCAGGTGCTGCAGCATTTCACATGAACCTCCTTCAGTTTGGTCTGTTGTAACCCAAAAGAGAAAATGCTGGAAAATCTCAGCGGGTCTGGCAGAATCTGTAAGGAGAGAAAAGAGCTGACATTTCGAATCCAGATGACTCTTTGTCAAAGCTAAAAGGGATAGAAAGTGGGAGGTATTTATACTGTAGGGGGAGGGAATGAAAGATAAGTCATAGCCACATGAACTAGGGGAAAGGCTGCTAATGGCAGCCCATCGAGAGAATAAAGGGTGTGAATGGCCAAATGGCAGAGAAACTGAAATCAGAGGGTGAATTGCGACAGATGGAGATGCAGGGGCTGGCTGGGGAATGCATGGGAGAGAGGTAAAATTGAGAAAAAGGAGGTAAAATAGGGGGAAAGAGTGGGGGGAGGAAGAAAAAGAAAGACAATAAAGAAATAAAAGGTAGAAAACAGTTAAAAATCACATAGAATGTAAACAAAGGGGTTGAGGTGCAATAGACCTCAATGATCTGAAGTTGTTGAATTTGATGTTGAGAGCGAAATTTTATTTGCTTCTCCCAATGCAGTCTCTTCTACATGGGAGAGACTAAATATAGGCTAGGTCATTGCTTTGTGGAACTCTTCATTCAGTCCCTAAGTGTGACCCTGACTTTCAGGTTGCTTGCCATTGGAGCTTAGCACCATGATCTCATGCCTGCATATCTGCTCCGGGCCTGCTAAAATATTCCAGTGAAGCCCAACGCAAATGGAGGCACATCACCTCATCTTCTGCTTCGGTACATAACAGCCTTCTAGACATAAGAACATAAGAAATAGGAGCAGGAATAGGCCATCTAACCCTTCGAGCCTGCCCCGCCATTCAATAAAATCATGGCTGATCTGAAGTGAATCAGTTCCACTTTCCCACCTGCTCCCCATAACCCTTAATTCCCTTGTCTATCAGAAATGTATCTACCCGTGACTTAAATATATTCAACGAGGTAGCCTCCACCACTTCAATGGGAGAGAATTCCAGAGTTTCACCATCCTTTGAGTGAAGAAGTTCCTCCTCAACTCTGATCTAAACTGCCCCCTCCCCCCTTATTTTGAGGCTGTCCCCTCTAGTTCTGTTCTCCTTTCTAAGCGGGGAGAATCTCTCTATCTCTACCCTACCAACTGCTTCATTAACTTGTAAGTGTCCCCACTCTGCCCCTCTCTATCCTCACCACCACCCACCCCCTCCTGCCCCTCACCCTCCCCTGCCCCTTACACCATCTCTACCCTACCCCTGCTCTGCCTCCCTCCCCTGCCCATTTCTCCTCCTTTATCCTTTCCCCTTTACCCTACCTTTCCCTCCCTACCTTCACCCCCACCTTTCTGCCGTATCCTTCTGCCTGTAGCCTTCTGCGCCCGTAGCCTCCCCTCACCCCCACCGTACCACCCCCCCCCCCCCCCCCCCCCCCCCCCCCCCCCCCCCCCCCCCCCCCCCCCCCCCCCCCCCCCGGCCCCACTATCTCTCGTTTCCCCCCCCTCCCCCCCCCCCCACCCCCCCCCCCCCCCCCCCCCCCCCCCCACCCCTGTATCCTCCCTCCCTCCCCCAATTTGTTGCTCTTCACACCCTTCAGTCCTCAATGGCTCCATTAACTCACTTTGTCTCTGATCCTTCCGGCAGCCTCTCCTTTGCTTTGACTTATCCCTATCCTTCTGTTCTGCCCCCACTTCTACCATCTCTCCATCTAAATCATTCATTCTATTTTCTCCCCCTGCTGTAGTTTTATACATATATATGTACACACACATATATAAAACTGAGTTTCTCTCTCCACAGGTTCTCCAGCATTTTCTGTTTGTTTCAGATTTAAAAACATGTACACGATGCCCTCAGTATTTTGCTTTTATTTGTTCTTTAAGCCAGACTGTGTTAGTATAATTTGCACGTGGTTCTCCGAGACTGCTGCTCATTAAGTTTATTCACCACACTTTGCAAATCATATACAAGCACCCTAAATCCTGACCTTTCCTATTTCCGCAGTAATTAAAGTACATTTACTCTTTATGAAGAATAGAAGCTTACTAAAATGCACAGTGCATTTTCTCTGTGAGCCCAAAGCCTTTCCCAATGCAGGAAAGTCTGGCTTAAAAGTGTTGATAATTTAATCCTGAAACACCAGTCACAGATTGGCTCCATGTTTCTGTTTCAGATACAGTCAAGCAGATGCATTGAAATACGTGGGAATCGAACGGAAAATGGAAATGCTCTGATCCTGTTAATACTTTGGTGTCACATTGTTTTTGATTGTGAGTTAAACACATCCATTAATACATTTGCTGAGTAGCTGGTGTAAGTTCAGCTTCCTTTAGCCTGTCAGAGGCAGGGATATTATTTCACATTACTCTGCCTCAATGTGTGATTAGCACAAACATTCAGTGTCTTTTGCTGCTCCTTATAATGCTTCTCCTGCTTCCCCTTCTCCGTGTGTAACACCCCCTCCTCACTCCCTCAGTGCCAGACCCCAGACCGTTTGCTCCCCAGCTGGGAATTTGTGACCCTGGTTAAGATTTATTAGGAGCCAGAGCTCCATGGCAAAGGGCATTGTCTCTGATGGACAAAATCACTGAGAATTCAGGATCCAACCCTGTGGAAAATACTTGTCCTTCTCCAGGGACACAGTCCAGATTCTGAATCAGTTTCTGATGTCAGGCTGCCTCCAGAGAGGCAGATGATTCTGTTCAGAATGTGGAAGTGCTGATCGCTATGTTAATTGTTTCTGCTGCAGAAACCAACAGCCTTGCGATGCTGAGATGAAGAAAGAGAGAGAGAAAAATAAGTTTAGAAAGTTGGGGATTCTCTTACTGCTGTAGTGGAAGCCATGTTATAATGCAACTTACAGTATAAGCTTGTGTAAGATGCTGCTCCCTGTGATTTACAAACCCTTGTGCACTTCTCATTCACAATATCTCCACCCACTGTTAGTCCAGTTTTGCTATGTAACTCCCACTGTAACTTGGCTTGTGTGAAGCTGTGAGTTCTCTGCTGCAACAATGATTTTGAGAAGTTTTTTAGGGTCCCATTTTTGCAGAGTTTCTGATTTTGCAATTTGAGAATGGTCCGAATGTCAAAGTTTGAAGCAGAATCCACTCTCCTTATAAATTATATTTAAAATAAAAATATTAAAGGAATTTGTCTGCACATTCTTACTCTCTCCACCAGATGATGCACACCACCTACATTTCAAAATTATGCTGCCATGTATTAGGGTAGATTTAAGTGTGAGGGAGGCTCATTTAAATCAGGGTGCAACATGGGTTAGAACAATTGCGAGTCTTCTGATTGTGTCATGGTGGGACTTCAACATGCTACGGTGCAGAGGGACTTGGGGTTCTTGTGCATGAATTGCAAAAACCCAGTCTGTAGGTGCAGAGGTGATCGAGAAGGTGAATGAAATGTTGGCCTTTATAATAAGGGGATGAATATAAAAGCAGGGAGGTCTTGCTGCAGTTGTACAGGGCATTGGCGAGGCTGCAACTAGAGTACTATGTACAATTTTGGTCCCCTTATTTGCGAAAGGATATATTGGCTTAGAGAGAGTGCAAGAAGGTTCACCAGGTTAATACTGGAGATGAGGGGGTTGGCTTATGAGGAGAGATTGAGTAGATTGGGCCTGTACTCGGAGTTTAGAAGGCTGAGGGATGATCTTATAGAGACATGTAAGATAATGAAGGGGCTAGATAGAGTAGAGGCAGAGAGATTCTTTCCACTTAGAAAGGAAACAAGAACTAGAGGACATAGCCTCAAAATAAGGGTTTAGAACAGAGCTGAGGAGGAACTTCTCTCAGAGGGTAATGAATCTCTCGAATTCTCTGCCTGTTGAAGCAGTGGAGGCTACCTTGTTGAATATGTTTAAGTCACAGATAGATTTCTGATCAGTAAGGGAATTAAGAGTTATGGGGACAGCAGACAGGTAAGTGGAACTAAACCACTTTCAGATCAGCTGTGATCTTATGGAATGGTAGAGCAGGCTCGAGAGGCTAGATGGCCAACTTCTGCTCCTATTTCTTATGTTCTTATCCCTGCTGAGCAAACAAATGTCTCAACTGAAAAGTAATTTCAAGGATGGCAAATCTTTGGAATTCTCAATTCCAAAGGGATGTGGAGGATTAGCAATTATATTCAAGAACAAGATCGATAGATATTAAGGATATCAAGGGATATGAGGATAGTGTGGGGAAATGGCATTGAGTTCAATCAGTCATGATATAATTGAGCAGTGGAGCAGGCTTGAGGAGCCGGGTGCTCTACTCTTGTTCCTGTGGGAAAGTAGTGACATTGCTGGATAAATAATTCAGAGGGTTAGGCTAATGCGTTTGAATCCCACCGTGGTATGGAGTTTAAATTCAGTAAATAAATCTAGGATTAAAGTAACCATGAAATGGTTGTCATAAAAACCGGTCTGGGGGTTTGGTGTCATCCTTGGTCTGACTTACAGGTGACTTCAGATGCATAGAATCCACAGAAATATGGTTGATTCTGAACTGTCCTTTGAAATGCCATCTACAATTTCCCAGAATTGATGAACCTAGCCTTAATGTTGAACACCACATGGGGAAACACTGAGGGCAGAGAATGAACAGTGGTGATGGGGGTTGTCATTGTATTTGCTGCACTCTCCATTCACTCTGCAGGGAGTAGCAACGTCCATTCTGTGAATGGAGAGACATCCATCACCATGGGCAGTTTGCTCGATGACCAACACTGGCACATGGTTGAAATCGAGCGCTATGGACAAGATGTTAATTTCACACTCGATGGTCATGTTGAACGTGTGCACACTAATGGTGATTTTGACCACCTGAATTTGGATTTGATGGTAAGCTGGTTTTCCATTTGAAGCTGTCTCAGCTTGGTATGCTCTGGCTACAATCTTCTGAATTCTTGAAAGAGATTCAACTCGGTTACAAATTGCAGTTAAACATTTCAACAATGACAAAAAGTGATTTAGGCTCAACGGTGATTCTGTTCTCTCTCCATGGATGTTGTCAGACTTACTGAGATTTTCCCAGCGTTTTCTGTTTTTGTGTCAACAATTTCCTGTTGCATTTCAGTTTGTTCTTTGTGTGTCAACTGTTGCAGCTTTTCCTGTTTGTATGCCATTGTTTTGGTGAACAGATTGGATCTGGCAGATGCAGCTCATGTACATCTTACTTTCTCACTACTAACTCCCATTTGTCAGTTTTGTATCAATTAAACAAGGGGAGGTGCTGATGTAGTGGTTTAGTCACTGGGTTTGTAATCCAGGTTCAAATCCCACTACCGTAAATGTTGGAATTCGAATTCAATCAAAACATCTGGAATTCAAAGTCTGATGATGACCCTGGAATCATTTTTGATGTAAGAACCTATCGGGTTGACAAATTCCCTCTCGGGAAGGAAACTTGCCGTCCTTAGCTGGTCTGGTAACATGCATCTCCAGAGTCACAGCAATGTCCTTGCCTCTTCAATACCCTCTGAAATGACCGAGCCTAGCAAGCCACTCTGTCGTATCAAACTGCTTGAAGTAATTCAATAAAGAAACAAACTGGACGGACCACAAGGGTATTGACCTCAGCACCGAAATGGCAATGGCAAACTCAGCCACTTCAATCCTGCAAAGTCCCCCTCACTTTGACTTGAGCCAAAATCAGGAGAGCCATCTCAAGACTGGTCAAGCAGCAGCCTGATATAGACACACTCACAAAATCATACTCTACAGACAGTGTCAAAGACATCACCATCACTATCCCGGAGGTGGTAGGGGGTCGGGAGGGAGTTTCCCTGGGAGACTGCTACATCAACTCTAGCTCTCATGGAATCCCATGGCATTGAGTCAAACATGGACAATGCATCCTCCTGCTGATGATGTGGAGTAACACTTGGAGGAAGCATTGAGGGTGATGAGTACAGAATGTACTCTGGGTGGAGACTGCAATGTCCATCCCCAAGAGTGGCTCAGTATCATCACCACAAAGCTGGTTAAGTCCTAAAGGACATCACTGCTAGACTGTGACTGTGGCAGCTGCTGAGGGAACCAAAAAGGAGGAGAAAAACACTTATCAATTTGCCTGCCACAAAGGTACTGACCCTCTGACAGGGTGGTGCTTCCACAGCACTGACCTCTGACAGTGTGGCACTCCCTCAGCACTGACCCTCTGACAGTGTGGCACTCCCTCAGCACTGACCCTCTGACAGTGCGGCACTCCCTCAGTACTGACCCTCTGACAATGTGGCACTCCCTCAGCACTGACCTCTGACAGTGAGATATTGCTTCTGGACTGGCAGTCTGGCTTTTCAGTTCTTGGGCACGTCCTCACATCAGAAATTGCAGAGTTATTTTCTGTCTTCTGTTCTCATTCATCCGTGTCTGAGCCATGCATCTGTTCACAAGCGACTGTTGAGTTTTGTTGTGTGGGAAATTATTTATTGTGGTTCCTTATTTAAAAGCAGGAGCTGCTGAAAGTTGTGATCTAATTTGAATGAAACAGTCACTTGGAAGGAATGAAAATAATGTTTAATATGAATGAGAATTAGAATGTTTCATTACAAACAATTCTGATAAGTAGATTCCCTCAAATATCAGAATTAAAATGATCCAATCTTCAATTATCCATTCACATCTTTAACAAGTCATAACAATCAACTCTGTATTCAGAAAAATTAAACTTTCTGCAAAACCACTCTCAGACATTTACTGGTTTCTAAACCGATAGACACATTCCTCATTCCTTTGCCTAGGAATTTCATGTTTAATATTAAACAGAAATACAAGTTTGTGACTATCCTGGTGATCATGGCTGGTGCATTCTGCATTTGAGCTGAAATGAACCTGTTCCCACTCCATTCTGACATTTCACTCTTTTCTAAGCTTGAGTTCATATCCCTATGCAAGTCTGGTTGATCCCATATCCTGTTTTCTCACTCTCTTTGGCTCCCAGTGTCAATGCATTGATTTCAAAACTCTCATGTATACTGATCGCTATATGGCCGCAATCACTCTCCCTCCCCCGCCCCAATCAACCTAATCTGCTCCAAATCACAAACTACTGATATATCTGATCTCCTCCGCTTCAAAGCTGCAGCTTCAATAATAAAGGCTCTGAACAGAGTTGAAGCTGAGTTTTAGGATTCTCTCAGGGACAAACAACTGCCATACGTCTGTGTCAGTAACAAGCGGTTCTTTGGATTGGAAGCTTTGTGTTAGATTACACAAGGAGTCTGAGTAGACACTTTCCAGTTCCAACATATTCCAGGCAACAGCTGATTCTGAAATTTGGGGTGAAATACAAATTTTTTATTGATGATCAAGATAACTTGGGGAAAATCACATTTTTATGGAGAAATGTGGAGGTTAAATATTTGCAGTCTTCAGCAGCCAGACAGTATTTCATAGGATGTGGGAGTCACTGGCCAGGCCAGCATTTATTGCCCAACCCTAATTGCCTAATGAGATGGTAGTGGTGCCTTTTTGAACAGCTGCAGTCCATAGAGGGGTAGATGCACCCACAGTGCTATTAGGGAGAAGTTTGACCCAGTGACAGAGCAGTAATATATTTCCATGTCAGGATATGAGTGACTTGGAAAGGAACTTGCAGATGGTGGTGTTCCCTGCATCTTCTGCCCTTGTTTTTCAAGGAGGTAGAGGTCACGGGTTTGGAAGGTGCTGTCAGTCTTGGTGAGCTCCTATAGGGCATCTTGTAGATAGTACACACGGGTGCCAGTGGGGGAAGGAATGACTCTTTAAGATGATGGATGGGATTCCAATCAAGATGCTTTTTTCCTGGAGGTTCAGTTTATTGGAACTGAATTCATTCAGGCAAACATACAGTATTCTCTCACATGCCTGACTTGTGCCTTGTCGAAGATGGACAGGCTTTTGGCTGGGGGCTGGGGGGGGGGGGGGGGGGGGGGTTTATTACATTAAGGGCGCTGTCAGAAATGAGTTACACAGCTCAGAATTCTCAGCTTCTGAGCAACTCTTGTAGCCACAGTATTTATACGGCTAGTCCAGTTCACTTTCTGATCAGTGGTAACCCCTATGCTGTGGATAGTGTGGGATTCAACAATGGGAATGATAGGGAGATGGGTGTGATTCTCTCTTGTAAAAGATTGTCACTGCCGGGCACCTGGATATTGTCCAGATTGTGCTGCTTTTGGACACTGGACTGCTAGTCACAAATGGTGCTGAAAATTGTGCAATCACCTGATCTACTAAATGATCTAAGGAAAGTCATTGATAAAGCATCTGAAAATGATTGGACTGATGAACCCCCCAATATAGGAAACTCCTACACTGATGTTCTACAACTGAGGAGATTGACCTCCACTCTCAATCATTATTTTCCTTTGTACCAGGTATAAATACAACTAGCAGAGAATTTTCCCCGGATTGCCATTCATCCCAGTTTTGTTCAGGTTCCTTTATGCCACACTGGCTAATACTGCCTTGATATCAAGGACAGTCCCTCTCCTCTCACTACTGCTGCTGGTCAGCTCTTGATGTGGCGATGTCAGCGTTAGACTGGGGTAACCACCGTAAGAAGTCTCACAACACCAGGTTAAGGTCCAGGTTTATTTGATAGCAAAAGCCACTAGCTTTCAGAAGGGGGATTCCCTACTCATCTGACGAAGGAGCAGTACTTTGAACGCTAGAGGCTTTTGCTACCAAATAAACTTGTTGGACTTTAACCTGGTGCTATGAGACCTCTTACTGTGTTCAGCTCTTTTGCCAATATTTGGATCGTGACTGCAGTGAGGTCAGGAACTGAGTGACCTTGGCAATGACCCGGTCAGAGGGTCGATTAATGCTGGTAATACACATGGCAGTGTCAGCATCAGGGCACAAGGCAGTCTGATTGTGCTGATAAGGACAGTGACCCTCATACTGCAGTTTGATATTTGGTAGCTTGTAGAATTTCTCAGCTGCTAAAGTTCTGTCTGTTTGGAGTTATGAGTTAGCACCAGATTTTACAGCAGTTTCAGCCACTTAATATGCCAAGCAGCCAAACTATTATGGAATATATTTAATACATAAAATGCACAAATAATAACACGCATAAAACTATTACATCAACCAGACACTGTCAGACACAGATGGAAAAGGCACAGAGGCACAGCAGGAGAGAAAGAGATGGGGTGATCAGGAGGGAAGCGAGGCACTAGTGTGTAAATCAAATCACTTTTTGGACATTTGCATCATCTGTCAGAGTTCTTTCAAATTACTCAACATTGGGCAGTTCCATCACTCAGTGATAGTGTCAGGACAGGAAGAACAATTCTTCAGAATCTCAGAATTCTTTTACAGTTTGAAAGGATGGGAGGGGAATTCAGAAAATAAAAGTATCAATTCCCTCTTTAATCCTAAACTTTTTACTTAGAAGCTCTATTAACCCAACTAAAAGTACCTTTTGGACAGGCTGAATCCAGTCTAGACTGACACTGTCTCTAACAGCCTGAATCTAGTTTAAGACCCCTTTTACTGCAGTTGTACCTGAAAGGCTGTGATACAGAGAGATCCTGTTGCTTTGAGACACTAATCCCGATTTTGATCGACACATACTTGTGTACGTTAACTGTTCCCAATTTCACCTGTAATGGCAGTGTTGCAGCAAGCTCTGATGTTCATAATGTGAATCTCACAGCAAGTACGCATGGAGCAAGGAGTTGGGGGAACATTGACTGGCTTTGGTCTGAATGGATATGAGTCCAGAGTCCTCACCATCTGCTGCACCCTCTCAATGAGTTTGCTTCATTCACTGGCACCAAGTTAAAACCATTTAGAAAATATTACAGTAAGAATTTTAAACAAATATTGATCAGACTTGACAAAAGGAACAGTAGAAAGTAAAAATATATTGCAAGTGATTGTTTATGTCAAAGTGAGGTGTATATTGCAGATATTTTGCATGCACTAGGATAGCATACAGTATAGCAGTGCATTGATTATAGTTTGGAATAAGGATTCCAATCCTCACTCTAGCAGCAGTAGCAATTCATAAATAGATACGGTTCCTACTCATTTTTATTCTTAATTATCAGCATTAGATTCCACATGATCTTTAAAAAAATAACCAATTAGAAAGATTTCCTCAGGTGTGAAATAGCAGATGTTTCACTAAAACCAGGTGATCTGGTTTTCTAAATTCCTTTTGCTTGTTTTTTTTTTAGATAAACTTTGATCACAAATCAGGAATGGATACTCAGTCTGAGACAGGGTTTAATGTGGAATTCCACCTGAAGCAGAGATTTTCTTACAACACCCTCTTGAGAAAACAAACTCAGCTCTAACTATTCAGTTTTCGTCTCCTCCAGGATCTGTGGCAGGTTCTGCTCCTTCTTCAGTGAGGCAGCTTTGGAAGGCTCGAGTGGTTTGGCTTCATTCGTGTGATAACTACCTTTGTGACGGTAATAGTAGAGGAAAAGTAGCACCAACAAGGCGAGGATGGTGAACAAGATCACTGCTACAATGACTAGAAGAGATAAAGACACAAACCTGATTAGTGGGAAATCCAGATACCTCTGGGCTCAGCCACAATCCCAGAATCTGACAGGTTTTTCCCAAAAAAATCCCCAAAATTTGATCCTTTCTTGACAGATGACATACGTGGAATGACAGATTTGGTTCTGGTTATAGACACAAACAAAATTTCCCAATACTGGAATCAGTCCATTGGGGGAGATGGAGAGGGGGAGTGGGGGGGAGAAGGAGGAACCCTTAGCCTCAAATCTCCTTCTCCTGTTGCAATATCCCCTCTGTGAGTCAGAACTTCCACTCAGAGTCCAGGCAGCACAAAGATACAGATCCAGTGATGTGATGAGCAGGTGACAGTAAACTTTAGGCCACACCCAGTAATCCCATCAGCAAAGCAAACAGGTGCCTTAAGACTATTAAACTGTACAATGTTTCCAGAAATTCTTGGAGAGCTTAGGGGGGGGGGGTGAGAGAGGTGGCTGCTATCCAACTGGCCAATCTCAGGAGATAGCTGTTGTGATCTTGACTCTTGTTTTAAGAGCCCATCTGTTCACAGCCTATGCCAATGGTTCAAGATAGCAAACTGAGGTTGGCTGAGGGGAGAATGCAACTTGTGGACTGGCCACATATCAACAGCAGAGGCAATCACTAGAGTACAACTTTACTTTTGCTCATTGCTCTAGCCTCTTTGTTCTGACAGCAGAAAACGAGAAAGAAAAGGCAACGGAAGGGAATATCAAAATTAAACCAAAGCTGCAGAGGAACAGGTCACAAAGCTTTAAATTAAATCATATGGGAAAGAGATCAGGTAAAAGGAAATAACAAAGTAACTGAACAGGGCAGTGATGTGGCTGATGATTACAAAAGAGTGACAGGGATAGAAAATAAGAGTGCATTAAAGATAAAGCCAGAGATTACAAAAATTATTTACATAAAAGGCCCTGTATCTGAATGCATGCAGCAGTTGTAGCAAAATAGATGAATTTTAGCTCAGATCGAGGCTTACAGAGACATAGTTGAAAGGTGAGCAGGACTGGGACTGAATGCTAAAAGTTATTTGACATATTGCAATGATAAGAGGCTAGGAAAAGGTGGTAAGATAACCTTGATAATTAAGAAGGACATTAGCTTAGTGCTGAGAAACAACCTTGATAGAACATAGAACATTACAGCACAGTACATGCCCTTCGGCTCAATGTTGTGCTGAGCTATGTCCAATCCCAAGATCAAGCTGTCCCATTGCCCATCATTCTGGTGTGCTCCAATGTGCCTATCCAATAACCAATTGAAAGTTCCTAAAGTATCCGACTCCACCATCACAGCATGCAGTTATTCCACACCCCAACCACACTCTGAGTAAAGAACTTACTTTGGACATGCCTGCTATATCTCCCACTATAAACTTTATACTTATGCCCCCTAGTAACAGCTACGTCCACCCGAGGAAATAGTCTCTGCACATCCACTCTATCAATCCCTCTCATCATCTTATAAACCTCTATTAAGTCACCTCTCATCTTCCTCCACTCTAAAGAGAAAAGCCCCAGCTCCCTCAATCTTTCCTCATAAGACCAACCATCCAAACCAGGTAGCATCCTGGTAAATCTCTGCACTCTCTCCAATGCTTCCATATCCTTCTTACAGTGAAGTGATCAGAACAATATTCCAAATGTGGTCTCACCAACATCCACGGCTCTTAAACTCAACCCCCCGTTAATAAACGCGAAGACAGTATATGCCTTTTTCGCGATTCTATCCACTTGAGTAGCAACCTTCAGAGATCTGTAGATACGAACCCCACGATCTCTCTGTTCCTCCCCATTCCCTTAGAACCCTGCTGTGACCCTGTAATCTGTATTCAAGTTTATCCCACCAAAATTAATCACCTCACATTTCTCAGGGTTAAACTCCATCTGCCACTTTTTGGTCCAGCTCTGCATCCTATCGATGTCTCTCTGCAGCCTTCAAGATCCCTCCTCCTCGATCACAAGGGGTCAGAAGCTCAAGATGAGAGCGGCGAGATATAACTCCAATATCGGAGGGACGTTTTTTACACAGAGGGTGGTGGGGGCCTGGAATGCACTTCCAAGTAGGATGGTGGAGGCGAACACACTTGGATCATAAGAACATAAGAAATAGGAGCAGGAGTAGGCCATCCAGCCCCTTTAGACATAGCCTAAAGACAAGGATATGTCATTAGGACGTTAGGACGGCGGCGTGGGCTCGTTGAGCCGAAGGGCCTGTTTCCCGTGCTGTGTTGCTCTTTGAGCCTGCCCCCCATTCAATAAGATCATGCCTGATCTGTAGTGGTTCAGTTCCACTTTCCCACTTTCTCCCCGTAACCCTTAATTCCTTTGTCAATTAAAAACCGATCCACTCTTGACTTAAATATATTCATCAGGCAGAGAATTCAAAAGATTCACCACCCTTTGCATGAAGAAATTCCTCCTCAACTCTGAACTGAACTGCACCCCTCCCCTCCAATCTTGAGCGGTGCCCTCTTGTCCTGCTATCTTTGCCAAGTGGAAAGAGAATCCAACCTCTACCCTACCCATCCCCTTCATTATCTTATACATCTCTATAAGATCCCCTCTCAACCTTCTAAACTCCAAAGAGTACAAACCCAGCCTATTTAGTCTCTCCTCATAATCCAACGCCCTCATCCCCAATATCAGCCTAGTGAACCTTCTCTGTACCCCCTCCAGGGCCAATATATCCTTCCTTGAATGCGGCCACCAAAACTGCACACAGTACTCCAGCTGTGGCCTCACCAGTACCCTATACAGCTGCAACAGAACCTCCCTACTTTTATATTCTATCCCCCTCGCTATAAAGACCAATATTGCATTCACCTTCTTAATCACCTGCTGCACCTGCATACTGTGTTTTTGTGATTCGTGCACAAGGACCCCCAGGTCCCTCTGCACTGTCGCATGCTGCAGCTTTTCACCATTTAAATAGTAATCCTTCCTACCATTATTCCTACCAAAGTGGATAACCTCACACTTGCCAACATTATACTCGTTTAAGACTTACCTGGATAGTCATAATGAGCAGACTGGGATTGGAGGGATACAAACAAATGGTTGAGTGGACCAATGAGCAGTGCAGGCTGAAGGGTCTTTTCCTGTGTTGTATTGTTCTTTGTTCTTTTTGTTCATCCAGTACTCTACCAATCTTGGTGTCATCAGCAAATTTACTAACCCACCCTTCAGCCCCTTCTTCCAAGTCATTGATAAAAATCACAAATAGACCACGATATAGAATCAGTTTGAGTAGAGATAAGAAACAGTAAATGTGAGCTGTGACTGTGGGGTGGTTTACAGGCTCCCTAACAACAGTTACTCTGTTGGGGGTGGAGGAGTGGTGGTCGGTGCATTCCACAATTCCACAAACTCTCTAACACTAACTTTACTCTTTTCCTATCCTAAACTATGTAAAAACCCTTCCTGACTAGGAACCAACCTCTCAGCAACGACCCTGTCATGCCCTGAGAATCCGACATGTTTCAATAAGGTCGCCTCTCATTCTCTAAACTCCAATGAGTACAGGCCCAACCAACTCAAGCTCTGTGCATAAGAAAATCCCTCCCTCCCCAGAATCAACCTGGTGAACCTTCTCTGGACTGCCTCCAATGCTGGTATATCCTTCCCTTCACACACATTGTTAGCCACTTTAACACTTGAATAGCAGGTTAGATGTAAGGATTCGCATTCTAATCAGCAATCTGTGACTGTCTGTGCTGATGTGTGCTATTGCAGACCAGAACACTGCATTTGCCTGAGGAAGACACAGCGTTGAAAGCTCGCGGATTTACTATCAAATAAATCAGTTGGATTAAAAATTGGTGTTGCTAAATTCTTACTGATATCTTTCAGAGTCAGAGAGGTTTACAGCATGAAAACAGGTTCTTCGGCCTATTTTACCCTTGCTACCTATTTTTTTAAAAACTCCTAAACTAATCCCAATTGCCCATATTTGGCTCATATCCTTTTATACCCATCACACCCATGTAACTACCTAAATGCTTTTTAAAAAATAAAATTGTACCCACTTCTACTACTGCTTCTGGCAGCTCATTCCAGACACTCACTACTCTGTGTTAAAAAAATTCCCCTCTGACATTTTTGTATCTCTATCATAGAACATAACAGCGCAGTACAGGCCCTTCAGCCCTCGATGTTGCGCCAGCCAGTGGACCCTCTAACCTAAACTATTCTAATATCATCCATATGCCTATCCACCGAACATTTGAATGCCCCCAAAGTAGGCAAGTCCACAACTGCTGCAGGCAGTTCTTCTCATCTTAAACCCTATGCCTTCTAATTTTAGACTGCCCTGGGAAAAGATATTGACTATCTACCTTGACTATGCTCCTTATTATTTTACAGACCTCTATAAGGTCACCCCTGAGCCTCCTACACTCCCGAGAAGAAAATCCCAGTCTATTCAGTTCTCCTTATAACTCAATCCATAAGTCCCTGTAGCATCCTAGTAAATCTTTTCCACAATTTTTCTAGTTATAATAGAGCGACCAGAATTGCACACAGTATTTCCAAGTGTGGCCTTACCAATGTCTTGTACAACTTTAACAAGATGTCCCAACTCCTGTATTCAGTGTTCTGATCAATGAAATCAAGCATGCTGAATGCCTTCTTCACCACTCTGTCCACCTGTGACTCCACTTTCAAGAAGCTATGAACATGTACCCCTAGATCGCTTTGTTCTGTAACTCTCCCCAACGCCCTACCATTAATGGGATTAAATGGGATTGGGAGTTACAGATAGCTCTATGGCCTGGTAGATATGGATATGATCCGTGCAACTTGTGAGCCGAAGGGCCTGTTTGTGCTGTAGTGTTCTATGTTCTATTAACTAAACCCTGTCCTGGTTCAATCTACCAAAATGCATCATCTCGCATTTGTCTAAATTAAATTCCATCTGCCATTCATCAGCCCACTGGCCCAATTGATCAAAATCTATTGCAAATGGAGATAACTTTCTTCACTGACCACTATGCTACCAATCTTAGTGTCATAGAACATAGAACATTACAGCACAGAACAGGCCCTTCGGCCTTCGATGTTGTGCCGACCAATATAAAAAGCAATGACCCTCCAAACTAAACCATTTCCTTCTCTTCCATATACTTATCAACTAACCTCTTAAACGCCACCAAACTTGGCGCATCTACAACTGCTGCAGGCAAACTTACTAACTAAGTTGTCTCAAATTTGGTTCTAATACATAGATCTATAAACATTGACAAGGATCATGGGTAGAGGTGGGAACATTGAGGTGGCGGTGTGGGCTCGTTGGGCCGAAGGGCATGTTTCCCGTGCTGTTTGTTCTTTGTTCTAACCATACCTCCTATATTCTCATCCAAATCATTAATATAAGTGACAAACAGTAGTGGACCAAGCACTGATCCCAGAGGCACACCGTTGGTCACAGGCCTCCAGTTTGAAAAACAACTCTCTATAACCACCCCCTGACTTCTGTCAAGAAGCCAATTTAGATACCTCACCCTGGATCCCATGAGATTTAACCTTATGCAATAACCTACACTTCCTTAGATAAGAAGACCAAAACTATTCACAGCACTCCATGGTAAAAAATTTAATGATTAATTATCTTTGGGAAGTTTTTCTTTTAAGAGACATTGTTTTAAGTTCACCCTCCCTAATCATAATTATCAGGGGAAAAAGTGCTGGGAAAAACACTGACAAATTCCTTGGACCAGATGGTCTGAATTTTGGGAGCTAAAAAGAAGTGGCTGCTGAGACAGCAGTTCTAATTGATTCTCATTGTAGTCTTGGAAGATTAGAACGATCAATTCTAGAACCGTCCCAGCAGACTGGAAAATAGCAAATGTAACACCTTTATTTGAAAAAGCAGGAGATACAAAGCAGGAAACTCAAGACGTATTAGCCTAACATCTGTCACAGGGAAGGTGCTAGAATCCAATATTAAAAAGGTTATAGCAGAATACTTAGAAACTCACAATGTGATCGAGCAGATCCAACACAATTTGGTGAAAGAAGAACCTTGTTGAATTAATTAGTTCAAGTTTTTTGACAAAGTAACATTCAAGATTCACTTTGGCAGGAATAACAAATGTGTAGAGTATAAGGGTAATGGTAGGACTCTTAATAGTGTTGATGAACAGAGGGATCTTGGTGTATGTGTGCATAAATCCCTGAAAGTTGGCAATCAAGTCGATAAGGTTGTTAAGAAGGCATACGGAGTCTTGGCTTTTATTGGTAGGGGTATTGAATTTCGGAGCCGCAACGTCATGTTGCAACTGTACAAAACTCTAGTGCGGCCGCACTTGGAGTATTGTGTGCAGTTCTGGTCCCCGCATTATAAGAACGATGTGGAGGCTTTGGAGAGGGTACAGAGGAGGTTTACCAGGATGTTGCCTGGTATGGAGGGCAGGTCTTATGAAGAGAGGCTGAGGGATTTGAGGTTGTTTTCGTTAGAAAGAAGGAGGCTAAGAGGAGACCTTATTGAAACATATAAGATGATTAGAGGTTCAGATAGGGTGGACAGTGATAGCCTTTTTCCGAGGATGGAGAAAGCTAGCACGAGGGGACATAGCTTTAAATTAAGGGGTGGTAGTTATAGGACGGATGTCAGAGGTAGTTCTTTACCCAGAGGGTGGTAAGGGTATGGAATGCCCTGCCTGCTGCAGTTGTAGATGCGCCAAGTTTGGTGGCGTTTAAGAGGTTAGTAGATAAGTTTATGGATGAAAAGGGAATGGTTTAGGTTAGAGGGTCGCTGCTTGTTCCTAATTGGTCGGCGCAACATCGAGGGCCGAATGGCCTGTTCTGCGCTGTAATGTTCTATGTTCTATCTATGTTCTAAGGTGGATGATGGGGACTGTTTGATGTGGTGTCCTTGGACATCCAGAAGGCAATCGATAAGGTGCAATGTCAAAGGCCAGAGAGAGCTTGTGGCACAGGGGATAAAATAGTGCTCAGCTGACAGGATACAGAGATCAGACAGAAATGGATACTTGTTGGGCCAGGAAGCTGTAACTAATGGAGCACCAAAGTGATCAGTGCTGGGACTGCAACTATTCACCACCTTAATCACAGACTCGGATGAAGGGACTGAATATATATAGGTGGCAAATGGAATTCAATACGGATAAGTGTGAGGTGATTCACTTTGGTAGGAATGACAGGCATATGAAATATAGGGCTAATGGAAGGACCCTTAATAGTGTTGTCGAGCAGAGGGATCTTGGGGTACAATTACATAGCTCTTTGAAAGTTGGCACCCAGGTTGATAAAGTTGTTAAGAAGGCATACGGTGTGTTAGCTTTTATTGGTAGAGGGATTGAATTTAGGAGCCGTGAGGTTATGTTACAACTGTACAAAACTCTGGTGCGGCCACACTTAGAGTATTGCGTACAGTTCTGGTCGCTACATTATAAGAAAGATGTGGAAGCATTGGAAAGGGTGCAGAGGAGGTTTGTCAGGATGTTGCCTGGTATGGTGGGAAGGCCTTATGAGGAAAGGCTGAGGGACCTGAGATTATTTTCATTAGAGAGAAGAAGGTTACGCGGTGACCTAATTGAAGCGTATATGATGATCAAAGGACTGGATAGGGTGGATAGTGAGAGCCTTTTTCCTCAGATGGTGATGACCAACACGAGGGGACATAACTTTAAATTAAGAGGTGGTAGTTATAGGATGGATGTCAGAGGCAGGTTCTTTACACAGAGGGTGGTGAGAGCGTGGAATGCCCTGCCTGCAGCAGTTGTGGGCTCGCCTACTTTGAGGGCATTCAAATGGTTGGTGGATCGGCATATGGATGATATTGGAATAGTTTAGGTTAGAGGGTCCACTGGCCGGCGCAACAACGAGGGCCGACTGGCTGGCGCAACATCGAGGGCCTGTACTGCGCTGTAATGTTTTATGTTCTATGTTCTATATAGTGGCTAAATTTGCAATGACACCAAGATAGATAGGAAAGCAAGTTGTCAAGAGGAGGTGAGTGCCTATAATGGTATTTAGATAGGTTAAAGCAGTAGACAAAATTTGGCAAATAGAATAACACTAATAATTATGAACATGTCCATGTTGCTGGGAAGAGTAGAAAAATAGTGTATTATTTAAATAGAGATTGTAGAGCTGAAGAAAGAGGGAACTGGGTATTCTGGTACATGAAACAGAAAATGTTAATATACAGATGCAGCAAGTGATTAGGAAGGCAAATGGAATGTTGATGTTTATTGTAAGGGGAATGGAATATAAAAATAGGGAAGCTTTACTGGAGCTGTGTGGGGCCTTGGTGAGACCATACCTGGAATACTGTGTACAACTTTGGTCTTCTTATTTGAAAAAGCTACAACTACTTTCAAAGAGTTTCAGAGAAGGTTCACTAGCTTCAATCATGTGCCAAAGGGGCTTATCTTCTGAAGAAAGATTGGTCAGACTGGGCCAATACCCATTGGAGTTGAGAATAATAAGAGGAGATCTTACTGACCCTGAGGGGATCCCTGATAGGCTGGATGCAAAGAAGATGTTTGCTCTTGTGGGAAGGACTAAAAAGAGATGATAAAGTTAAAAAAATAAGAGATTTTGTTTAAGATGGAGATGGCGAGGAGCTTTTTCCTCCTAAAGAGTCAGTGAAATGTGGAACTTCTTTCCCCAGAACGTAGTAGAGGCTGGGTCATTGAATTACAGAGTTCGATAGGGAATCGAGGTAATTGAGAGTGATGGGGACACAGATAAGAGACTGGAACAGAGACCAAAACTGGATCAGCCATGATCTTACTGGACAATGGAGTATGTTCAAGGAGCTGAATGGCTTCCTCCCAGTCTTTATCCAATGCGCCAAGTTCCCCACAATTCTCCAATCCCAGGGCTCTGTCTATACTCACCACCAATGATAACTCCAGTCAAGTAATCGTATCCAAACCGGGGCGTGTCTGAAAAACAGTTTGGTATTCAGTTCATTTCCATCCATTCTCACTCAGCCAATCAAACAATCGCAGAGGGCAGATGTGGGGAGCGGGTGGCCGAAGGGGTGGGAGGGTGAGAGGAGGAGGTAGGGGGGGTGGTTGGTGGGGAGCCAGGGGAGGGAGCGGGCAGCCAGTGGTGGCGGTGGAGGGGAGAATAAGGTAAAGCAGGTAGCTGAGGGAGGCAAGAGGTAAGGGGCGGAGGGTTGAGGGTTTGGGGGGGGGGTGGGGGGGAGTAGTATGAGTGTTGCTCTTCAAGCTTAAAAAGGACTAAGAATCAAGTAGGGATTATTCCTCCCTCATGCTCCTCCCCAGTCCCCAGCACCTTCTCCATTTCCCACCATCACTCAACTTTCTCCATCCCATGCACAGCAACCTCCCTCCCTCACCCCTCTCTCCCGCCCCCAACCTTCTCTCCCTGTCGTCTCTGCTTAACCTCAGCTCACTGTAACAGAGTCTCAGAGGTTTACAACATAGAAACAGGCCCTGCGGCCCAACTTGTCCATATCGCCCTTTTTTCTTAAGCCTCTAAGCTATTTCCAATTGCTGCATTTGGCCCACATCCATCTATATCCATCGTATCCACTTAACTGTCTAAACACTTTTCAAAAGACAATTATATCTGCCTCTACCACTGCCTCTAGCAGCTTGTTCCATACACTCAGAATCCCATATGAAAAACTTGCCTTCTCCCATCTCACCTTAAACTTATGGCCTCTAGTTTTAGACTTCCCTACCTTTGAGAAAAGATATTGACTATCTTGCTGATCTATACCTCTCATTATTTTATAGACCTCTATAAGATCACTCCTCAACCTCCTTCACTCCAGAAAATAAAAGTCCCAGTCTATCCAGCTTATCTTTATAACTCAATCCATCAAGTCCCGGTAGCATTTTAGTAAATCTCTTCTGCACTCTTTCTAGTTTAATAATATCCTTTCTATAATAGACCAGAACTGTACACAGTATTCCAAGTGTGGCCTTACCAATGTCTTGTACAACTTCAACAAAACGTTCCAACTCCTGTATTCAATGTTCTGCTCAATGAAACCAAGCATACTGAATGCCTTCTTAACTACTCTGTGCACCTGTGACTCCATTTTCAAGAGGCTATGAACGTGTACCCCTAGATCATTTTGTTCTATAACTCTTCCCAATGCCCTATCATTAATTGACAAAGTCCTGCCCTGGTTCAATCTACCAAAATGCATCATTTCGCATTTGTCTAAATTAAACTCCAACTGCCATTCACAGTTAGAACATAGAACATTACAGCGCAGAACAGGGTCTTCAGCCCTCGATGTTGCACCGACCAATTAAGAAAAAGCAATGACCCTCTAACCTAAACCATTCCCTTTTCATCCATAAACTTATCTACTAACCTCTTAAACGCCACCAAACTTGGCGCATCTACAACTGCAGCAGGCAGGGCATTCCATACCCTTACCACCCTCTGGGTAAAGAACCTACCTCTGACATCCGTCCTATAACTACCACCCCTTAATTTAAAGCTATGTCCCCTCGTGCTAGCTTTCTCCATCCTAGGAAAAAGGCTATCACTGTCCACCCTATCTAAACCTCTAATCATCTTATATGTTTCAATAAGGTCTCCTCTTAGCCGCCTCCTTTCTAACGAAAACAACCTCAAATCCCTCAGCCTCTCTTCATAAGACCTGCCCTCCATACCAGGCAACATCCTGGTAAACCTCCTCTGTACCCTCTCCAATGCCTCACATCTTTCTTATAATGCGGGGACCAGAACTGTACACAATACTCCAAGTGCGGCCGCACTAGAGTTTTGTACAGTTGCAACATGACATTGCGGCTCCAAAATTCAATCCCCCTACCAATAAAAGCTAAGACTCCATATGCCTTCTTAACAACCTTATCGACTTGATTGCCAACTTTCAGGGATCTATGCACATATACACCAAGATCCCTGTGTTCTTCAACACTATTAAGAGTCCTACCATTAGCCCTATACTCTACACATTTGTTATTCCTGCCAAAGTGAATTACTTCACACTTTTCCGCATTAAACTCCATTTGCCACCTCTCGGCCCAGCTCTGCAACTTGTCCAAGTCTCTCTGCAAACTATAACACCCCTCTTCACTATTTACCACTCCTCCGACTTTGGTGTCATCCGCAAATTTACTAATCCATCCTTCAATACCCTCATCCAGATCATTTATAAAAATTACAAACAGCAGGGGCCCCAAAACAGATCCCTGAGGTACACCACTTGTAACCGAACTCCACGATGAATAATTTCCATCAACCACCACCCTCTGTCTTCTATCTGCTAGCCAATTCCTAATCCAATTAGCTAAATCACCCTCAATCCCATACATCTGCATTTTCTGCAGAAGCCTTCCATGGGCCACCTTATCGAACGCCTTACTAAAGTCCATATATACCACATCAACTGCCTTACCCCCATCCACCTCTTTGGTCACTTTTTCAAAAAACTCAATAAGGTTAGTAAGGCACGACCTACCCTTCACAAAACCATGCTGACTATCCCCAATCAATTCATTTCTCTCTAAATAACTATAAATCCTATCCCTAATAATTCTTTCCAATACTTTGCCCACAACAGAAGTAAGACTCACCGGTCTATAATTCCCAGGAAAGTCTCTATTCCCCTTCTTGAACAATGGGACCACATTCGCTATCCTCCAGTCTTCCGGCACTATACCTGTAACCAACGACGACCTGAAGATCAGAGCCAGAGGTCTGCAATCGCCTCTCTCGCCTCCCAGAGAATCCTAGGGTAAATCCCGTCCGGCCCAGGGGACTTATCTAACTTCAAACCCTCAAGAATATCGAGCACATCCTCCTTATCTACTTCAATACTTTCCAGTTTACAACCCTGTATCCCAGTGTTCTCCACAACTACATTTACATCTCCCTGCGTGAATAACTCACTGGCCCAACTGATCAAGATCCCATTGCAATCTGAGATAACTTTCTTCACTGTCCACTAAGCGACCTTGGTGTCATCTACAAACTTACTAACCATGCCTCCTATATTCTCATCCAAATCTTTAATATAAATGACAAATAACTGTGGACCCAGCACAGATCCCTGAGGCACACGGCTGGTCACAGGCATCCAGTTTGAAAAAGAACCCTCTACAACCACTCTCTGGCTTGTGTCATCAAGCCAGTTTTATAGCCATTTGGCTACCTCACCCTGGGTCCTGTGAGATTTAACCTTGTGCAACAACCTACCATGTGGTACCTTGTCAAAGGCCTTGCTAAAGTCCATGGTAGACAACAACTGCAATGACCTCATCTACCTATCTTCACGATTACCCCTTCAAAAAACTCAATCAAATTTGTGTGATATGATTTTCCACTCACAAAGTTTAAATGCTGATAGAATTTTCTCTGATAACTTTGTAAAAGCCCAATCCAGCTTAAGACTGTAATTAGATGCTGGTTGTTGAAAAATTCAGGCTGTAATGATGCTTTGCCAAGTGCAACTGGCAGATAATTTGGGAAGAATTCAGTTACATGTTGTGACACAACCTCTCCAAGCATACACTTCTTGTGTACCTGGCTGCAAAGCCCAAGGATCTTCCTCCAGAAGGACTGAAGATAGAATAATGGGGAGAGCTCCACAATTCGATTCCACCAATTCTCCCATAATCTCCACAGTTCGATTGGTGTCCGATCTCAGCGCCACTTTCAAAGGGGCGATTCCATTAAAGTTCACTCCAGCCAAACACCCTGTAAACCCTGGAGTGTTAAACCGCTGGATCTCTGGATCCAGAATCCCCACCTCTGTCGGAATAATCAAACACAATAAATTCGCAGCGGCAGATTTATATACATAGATGGTGCTTGATAAGCCAGCTGACTCACCGTTAGATATCATGTGGACTTCCAGAGGACATGGGACGGAATCTCTTACACAATGCTCTCAGCTAAAGTTGAAGTTCTTGGAATTGAAATCAAACTAATCTGACGTCAGCTATTTCTCACACATCAGTGCTGACTCAATGGGCTGAAGGGTCTCTTCTGCACTGCATTTTATTGACCCTCCGACACTGCGGCGCTCCCTCAGCGCTGACCCTCCGACACTGTGGCTCTCCCTCAGCGCTGACCCTCTGACAGGGCGGCGCTCCCTCAGCACTGACCCTCTGACAGGGCGGCGCTCCCTCAGCACTGACCCTCTGACAGGGCGGCGCTCCCTCAGCACTGACCCTCCGACAGGGCGGCGCTCCCTCAGCACTGACCCTCCGACAGGGCGGCGCTCCCTCAGCACTGACCCTCTGACAGTGCGGCGCTCCCTCAGCGCTGACCCTCTGACAGTGCGGCGCTCCTTTGGCACTGACCCTCTGACAGTGCGGCGCTCCCTCGGCGCTGACCCTCCGACAGTGCGGCGCTCCCTCAGCACTGACCCTCTGACAGTGCGGCAGCCTAGATGCTATGTGCAGTTTTGGAGTGTGGCAGGATTTTGATGATCTGATAATCATTTTAATGAAGAAGAACAATCTGAAACCATACAAAATCTAGAACTATACAAAAAATATGAATGCGAAATGGAAGGAGTTGCTTGCAAAATTCATGTAGTCTTAGTGCAGCAGGAGATAGATAGGCCGGTAGCTTGGGCAGACAGATGGCAGATGGAATTCAATCCTGATAAATGTGAGGTGATGCATTTCGGGAGAAAAAATGTAGCGGGGAGGTATATGATAAAGGGTAGACCTATTAAGAGTATAGAAACGCAGAGGGACCTGGGGGTGCAGGTGAACAAGTCTCTGAAGGTGGCAGAGCAAGTGGAGAAGGTTGTGAAGAAAGCATGTAGTATGTTAGCCTTTATAGGAAGGGGTATAGAGTACAAGAGCTGGCCTTTAATGTTGCAGTTGTATAAACGTTGGTAAGACCTCATTTGGAATACTGCGTCCAGTTCTGATCGCCTTACTACCGGAAGGACGTGGAGACTCTGGAGAGAGTGCAGAGGAGGTTTACCAGGATGCTGCCTGGTATGGAAGGTCTGAGTTACGAGGAGAGGTTAGACAAATTGGGGCTGTTTTCCTTAGAAAGACGTAGACTTAGAGGAGATCTAATAGAAGTGTACAAGATTATGAAGGGGATAGATAGAGTAAACAGGGTCAAGCTTTTTCCTAGGATGGACTCGAATAGCATGAGGGGTCACAGGCTTAGGGTGAGGGGGGTAAGGTATAATTTGGATGCTAGAGGGAGTTTTTTCACACAGAGGGTGGTGGGGATATGGAATGTGCTGCCAAGTGGTGGAGGCAGGCACTCTGGAGTTATTTAAGAAATACTTAGATGGGCACATGAACAGAATGGGAATGGAGGGTATAGAAAACTGATTTAAAATAGGGATCATGAGCCTTGGGAGTCCCTGGGAAGTGTGTAAATAGATGATGATATTGATGTACTTGTTTTTATCCTACAAGTGCTTTGGTCCACCTTGTTGTCTAACGAGGGGCATATACGCGATGGGTCATGAGAGGGCTGCTCTTGGATTTTTTTCAAGAGTATCCTAGTGCTTCACGTCGTTACTGTACGCTTGACCTGGACCATTTGATGGGCTCAGTGACTGTCGCTGTGCTGTGCGGATACATGGATTTGGGCCTGTGTCTGTGGGAGTTTGCGCATTCTCCCCGTGCTTGCGTGGGTTTTCTCCGGGTGCTCCGGTTTCCTCCCACATCCCAAAGATGTGCTCTTAGGCTAATTGGCAAAACAATTCTCCCTAAATTGTCTCAAATTTGGTTTTTAATCCATAGATCTATAAACATTGACAGGGATCACGGGTAGAGGTGGGAACATCGGGGTGGTGGCGACTGCTCGTTGGGCCGAAGGGCCTGTTTCCCGTGCTGTTTTGTTTTTTGTTCTTTGTTCAAACTCACTGCTGCACACAGACCCATTTAACTGCTCCCCTGCTTTCTTCCTTCTCCCTACCCAGCCTCCTTCCCACCCCCGCCATCATGCCAGCTTGTGTGGCTAAGGTCTGTGTCAAGAAGTAATAGCAGAGGGTCTGTGGCAGCAGGAATGGAATCAACACCAGTCCGCTCACCCAGCTTCAACCTGCCAGCATTTAACAGCTATTCCAATACTGTCCAAAGTCTTCGTGCTGACACTTTTTTTTCCCTAAAAATATACTTTATTCATAAAAATCTCAAATAAACTATTGCAAATCTACATGTCTATGAATTGTAAACAGTGCAGAATTAAAACTTTTTTACACAAATTACAATCATAACATTTTAAACTTAAAACTATATACATGCCTCAGATTTTACTGTGTGTGGTTATTTCTCAGATTGGCACAGTTACACAGGCCAAGGGTATTCTGCAGTTCCTGGGCCCTCGGTCTGCCTCAGTTGAAAGGCTTCACACTGTGCCCTTTCCCCATTGTGCCTTTGCGGCGGCTGCCCCGAGCTTCCGCGTCCCTCAGCACGTAATCCTGGACCTTGGAATGTGCCAGTCTGCAACACTCGGTCGAGGACAGTTCTTTCAACTGGAAGATCAGCAAGTTTTGGGCGGACCAGAGTGCATCTTTCACCGAGTTGATAACCTTCCAGCAACAGTTGATATTTGTCTCGGTGTGCGTCCCTGGAAACAGCCCGTAGAGCACAGAGTCCTGTGTCACCGAGCTGCTCGGGATGAACTCGACAAATACCCACTGCATCTCACTCCAGAGATTCTTTGCAAAGGCACATTCCACAAGGAGGTGTGCAACCGTCTCATCAGCCCCGCAGGCGCTTCGAGGGCAGCGTGCGGTGCTGCTGAGACCTCAAGCGTGCATAAAGGATCTGACGGGGAGTGCCCTCCTCACCACCAGCCAAACCACATCTTGGTGCTTGTTTGTAAGTTCTGGTGATGAGGCGTTCTGCCAGATGACACTGACAGTCTGCTCAGGGAATCATCCACTTTGCACAAGTGGAGTCTTGTCGGCAATGCAGCCTGCAGGTGTGATGCAGAGAGAGAGATCTGGTCTCTGTGAAAGCTACTACCTGGTTTGGTGATTATTGAATACAGCAATATAAAAGTACTCGACAGAGATAGCTGGAGTAGGAGCAAGAACGAAGCAGAGAAACTTCAGAAGGTTATAACCTCACCCATTACTCGACCCAGGAAGAGGGATCTTGGAGAATCAAAATTCTTATCTCCCCATAGAGAAATTCGATCTCTGACAACTGGAAACTCATCCACCTGAAGAAAAAGGAGATCAGACAAAGTTAAAAAAATGTAACAGTCAAACACTACCATACCATACGAAACATATAAGATGATTAGAGGTTTAGATAGGGTGGACAGTGATAGCCTTTTTCCTAGGATGGACAAAGCTAGCACGAGGGGACACAGCTTTAAATTAAGGGGTATGAGTTATAGGACGGATATCAGAGGTAGGTTCTTTACTCAAAGAGTGATTAGGGAGTGGAATGCCCTGCCTGCAGCTGTTTTAGATGCGCCAAGTTTGGTGGCGTTTAAGAGGTTAATTGATAAGTATATGGAAGAGAAGGGAATGGTTTAGTTTGGAGGGACATTGCTTTTTATATTGGTCGGCGCAACATCGAAGGCCGAAGGGCCTGTTCTGTGCTGTAATGTTCTATGTTCTATATACCCAACCAGCAGGGGGAAGCAACTTCTGCATCTCAGTTCCATGGGATGAGGGGAGTTCTATGGGGCGGGGGCAGGGTGGGTGGCTAGTGGGGTGGGACTGATGGTTTGGGAGGAAGATGGATGGCTGGGGGTGGTGGGGGAGGCAGTACTGTGGGGGTGGGGGGGTATCTGGTGGGGTACAGCATGAGAGGAGCATGTATGGGGGAGTTTGGGAACTGGGTTTGGTGATTCATGCCGTACCTTCACCAGGTTAACATACTCCCAACACATTGAGCTAGGGTGGATCTCATAGCTCAATGATAATGGCAGAATGGGGAATATTGGGGCCAGGAGGTTACACATTGTTGTTGTAAAGAACTCAGCTGTGGCAGATGGTCCACATCACCTCATGGTTACCCTGTTTTGAGCTGCTCGATCTATTCTGAATCTAACATGTTTAATACACTAATATAGTCATGCAATATGACGGAGATTGTCCTCAGTGTGAAGCTAGCTAATGTCCACTGACTACAGTGGTATCGGTAAATCCCACTGGGTTGGGGAGGTGGAAACCACCCCCAATCCCACTATTGGCCTCCAGAGGGCAGCGAGCAGTCTAACTGGCTGTCAATGCCAACAGAGTGAAGTGATTTTTACATGCTAGTTCTCTCGTTTCCAGGCACCAACAACCAGCAATCCCTGCCAATTTAACAATCCAAACACTGTCTGAAGGTGTGCAACTGTAATCCAGTCTTTTGTAGTCCCTAGGTTTGCTCCGGGTTGGATCCGGGTACAGTACCTGTACTCGCTCCGGGTTTGATCCGGGTACAGTACCTGTACTCGCTCCGGGTTTGATCCGGGTACAGTACCTGTACTCACTCCGGGTTTGATCCGGGTACAGTACCTGTACTCACTCCGGGTTTGATCCGGGTACAGTACCTGTACTCACTCCGGGTTTGATCGGGTACAGTACCTGTACTCCTCCGGGTTTGATCCGGGTACAGTACCTGTCTCCTCCGGGTTTGATCCGGGTACAGTCCTGTACTCGCTCCGGTTTTGATCCGGGACGTACCTGTACTCGCTCCGGGTTTGATCCGGGTACAGTACCTGTACTCGCTCCGGGTTTGATCCGGGTACAGTACCTGTACTCGCTCCGGGTTTGATCCGGGTACAGTACCTGTACTCGCTCCGTTGATCCGGGTACAGTACCTGTACTCGCTCCGGTGATCCGGGTACAGTACCTGTACTCTCCGGGTTTGATCCGGGTACAGTACCTGTACTCGCTCCGGGTTTGATCCGGGTACAGTACCTGTACTCGCTCCGGGTTTGATCCGGGTACAGTACCTGTACTCACTCCGGGTTTGATCCGGGTACAGTACCTGTACTCGCTCCGGGTTTGATCCGGGTACAGTACCTGTACTCACTCCGGGACAGTACCGTACTCACTCCGGGTACAGTACGTACTCGCTCCGGGTTTGATCCGGGTACAGTACCTGTACTCGCTCCGGGTTTGATCCGGGTACAGTACCTGTACTCGCTCCGGGTTGATCCGGGTACAGTACCTGTACTCGCTCCGGGTTTGATCCGGGTACAGTACCTGTACTCGCTCCGGGTTTGATCCGGGTACAGTACCTGTACTCGCTCCGGGTTTGATCCGGGTACAGTACCTGTACTCGCTCCGGGTTTGATCCGGGTACAGTACCTGTACTCGCTCCGGGTTTGATCCGGGTACAGTACCTGTACTCGCTCCTGATCCGGGTACAGTACCTGTACTCGCCCGGGTTCCGGGTACAGTACCTGTACTCGCCCTCCGGGTACAGTACCTGTACTCGCTCCGGGTACAGTACCTGTACTCGCTCCGGGTACAGTACCTGTACTCGCTCCGGGTACAGTACCTGTACTCCCTCCGGGTACAGTACCTGTACTCCCTCCGGGTACAGTACCTGTACTCCCTCCGGGTACAGTACCTGTACTCCCTCCGGGTACAGTACCTGTACTCGCTCCGGGTACAGTACCTGTACTCGCTCCGGGTACAGTACCTGTACTCCCTCCGGGTACAGTACCTGTACTCGCTCGGGTACAGTCCTGTACTCCCTCCGGGTACAGTACCTGTACTCCCTCCGGGTACAGTTCCTGTACCCTCCGGGTACAGTACCTGTACTCGCTCCGGGTACAGTACCTGTACTCCCCGGGTACAGTACTACTCCTCCGGTACAGTACCTTACTCGCTCCGGTTGATCGGGTACAGTACCTGTACTCGCTCCGGGTTTGATCCGGGTACAGTACCTGTACTCGCTCCGGGTTTGATCGGGTACAGTACCTGTACTCGCTCCGGGTTTGATCCGGGTACAGTACCTTACTCGCTCGGGTTTGATCCGGGTACAGTACCTGTACTCGCTCCGGGTTTGATCCGGGTACAGTACCTGTACTCGCTCCGGGTTGATCCGGGTACAGTACCTGTACTCTCGGGTTTGATCCGGGTACAGTACCTGTACTCGCTCCGGGTTTGATCCGGGTACAGTACCTGTACTCACTCCGGGTTTGATCCGGGTACAGTACCTGTACTCACTCCGGGTTTGATCCGGGTACAGTACCTGTACTCACTCCGGGTTTGATCCGGGTACAGTACCTGTACTCACTCCGGGTTTGATCCGGGTACAGTACCTGTACTCACTCCGGGTTTGATCCGGGTACAGTACCTGTACTCACTCCGGGTTTGATCCGGGTACAGTACCTGTACTCACTCCGGGTTTGATCCGGGTACAGTACCTGTACTCACTCCGGGTTTGATCCGGGTACAGTACCTGTACTCACTCCGGGTTTGATCCGGGTACAGTACCTGTACTCACTCCGGGTTTGATCCGGGTTCAGTACCTGTGTGTATAAATCCCTGTCTCGTCTGGTGATGTTAACCCAATGTGCTTTGCCATCTGCCACATTTTCCTTTACCAGGATCCTGGTGTAGGGATTGGCGAAGGAGCCAAGCTGGTATCGAAGGACCAGATTTCCTGTAAAAAAAAAAATGCCAACAAGTTATTTGCAAAGATTCTTTATATTAGACAGCTACATCGAAAAAAAAATTAAAAAACGAGAAATGAGGAAATAGATGTAGCAGGGCAATGACTTCATCCAATAATCACTGGAGCTCAGAACAGTAAGCATGGGTCATTTGGCCCCTCAAACCTCCCCCACCATTTGATAAGATCATGTCTGATCTGTTTAATGATACTTTCTGCTTGTTTCTCTGGTCTATGACTCCCTTGTCAATCAAGAAGCTATCTAAACTAGATGATCAAATCTCCAGTGCACTCTGAGAAAGAGTTTCAGTCTAACGACCCTCAGAAAATAATTCACATCTTAGCCTTAAACAAGAAATGTCTTATTTTTAAACTGTGTCACCTAGCGGAGAATGACTACAGAAGTGCAGACAGATCTATTGCGTGATTCACAGAAGATTAATATGCAGGTATTAATTAATTATCTTAATTATTAATTCAGAAAGCTAATAGAATGTTATCTTTGATTATGAGCGAAATTCTCCATAAAGATAAGGATATTATACAGGCGAACAATGAAACCAAGTATTGTGTGCAGTTCCTTAGTTAAGGAAGGATACAAGTGCACTGGAGACAGTTGAGAGGAGGTTACTGGATTTTCTATAAGGAGGTGTTGGCCAGGCTGTGCTGGTTTTCATTGCTCTTTAAAGAGTGAGGGGTGACTTGGTTGAAGTGTATAAAATCCTGAATGATGTCGACAAGGTGAACATGAACAGGATCACTCCTCTTGTGGTGAGTCCTGAAGCGGGTGAACTGTTATAAAATTAGGGGTTGCCTTTTTAGGGCAGAAGAGGAGAACTGTTTCCTCCCAGAGAGTTGTGCAATAATGAAGCACTCTGTCTCAGAAGGCACTGGGAACGGGTCATTAAATAATTTTCAATTATTATTGAATCCTGACAGTGCAGGAGGCCCATTGGGTCAGCATTGTTAAGTTTTACATGTTTATTGATGTCTTTTCTTTTACTTCACAGGTGATTCGGTCCGCCTTGTTGTCCAACAAGGGGCGTACACGCGGTGGGTCGTGTGAGGGCTGCTCTTGGATGTTACTTCGAGAGTTGTCTAGTGCTTCAGTCGTTAGTGTACGCTTAAACTGGATCAGTTGATGGGCAACACGACAGCTCAGTGACTATCGCTGTGCTGTGCAGATACATGGATTTGGGCCTGTGTCTGTGGGAGTTTGCACATTCTCCCCGTGATTGCGTGAGTTTTCTTCAGGTGCTCCGGTTTCCTCCCACATCCCAAAAATGTGCTCTTAGACTGATTGGCAAAACAAATTGTCCCTAAATTAGTCTTCCCTCAATCTTCCCCAATAGGTGTAGACAAAGTTCATAGGTAGAAGGGAGTACTCATAATGCTAAAATGGCGGCGCGGGCTCGTTGGGCCAAAGGGCCTGTTTCCCATGCTATATTGTTCTTTGATAACAATTTCACCAAGGTCATATCCCTGTAATCCCATGTGTTGAACCTACTCAGGGGCAATTTAGCATGGCCAATCAAGCTAACCTGCACATCTGTGAAATGTGGGAGGAAACTGGAGCACCCAGAAGAAACTTACACAGACAGGGGAGAATGTGCAGACTCCACACAGACAATGACCCGAGGCTGGAACTGAACTCAGATCCCTGGCGCTGTGGTAGTAGTGCTAACCACTGTGCCGCTGAGCCACTCTTAGATTAATTCCTTTACCTAACAAAAATCAAAGGAATGTGGAATTTAAAACATAAGTACATAAGCAATAGGAGCAGGAGTGGGCCATCTAGCCCTTCGAGTCTGCCCCACCATTCAATAAAATCATGGCTGATCTGAAGTGAATCAGTTCCACTTTCCCACTTCTCCCCATAAATGTTAATTCCCTTGTCTATCAGAAACCTACCTATCCGTGACTTAAATGTATTCAATGAGGTAGCCTCCACCACTTCAAAGGGCAGAGAATTCCAGAGTTTCACCACCCTTTGAATGAAAAACTTCAAAGAACAAAGAACAAAACAGCACGGGAAACAGGCCCTTCAGCCCAACGAGCCTGCACCACTCCCGATGTTCCCACCTCTACCCGTGATCCCTGTCTATGTTTATAGATCTATGGATTAAAAACCAAATTTGAGACAATTTAGGGAGAATTTGTTTTGCCAATTAGCCTAAGAGAACATCTTTGGGATGTGGGAGGAAACCAGAGCACCCGGAGAAAACCCATGCAAGCACGGGGAGAATGCGCAAACTCCCACAGACACAGGCCCAAATCCATGTATCTGCACAGCACAGCGACAGTCACTGAGCTGTCGTGTTGCCCATCAAATGGACCAAGTCAAACGTACACTAACAACGTGAAGCACTAGGATACTCTCGAAACATCCAAGAGCAGCCCTCCCACGACCCATCGCATGTATGCTCCTTGTTAGACAACAAGGTGGACCAAAGCACCTGTAGGATAAAAACAAGTACATCAATATCATCATCTATTTACACACTTCCCAGGGAAGTCCCAAGGCTCATGATCCCTATTTTAAATCAGTTTTCTACACCTCTCCATTCCCATTCTGTTCATGTGCTCATCTAAAGTATTTCTTAAATAACTCCAGAGTACCTGCCTCCACCACTCGGCAGCACATTCCATATCCCCACCACCGTGTGTGTGAAAAAACTCCCTCTAGCATCCAAATTATACCTTACCCCCCTCACCCTAAGCCCGTGACTCCTCGTGCTATTCGAGTCCATCCTCAACTCTGTTCTAAACTGCCCCCCCACCTTATTTTGAGACTGTGCCTTCTAGTTCTGCTATCCTTTCTAAGCGGGAAGAATCTCTCTATCTCGATCCTATCTAGCCTCTTCATTATTTTATATGTCTCTATAAGATCCCTCCACAGCCTCCTAAACTTTAACGAGTACAGACCCAGTCTATTCAATCTCTCCTCATAAGCTAACCTGCCCCCGTTTCTGGTATCAGCCTGTTGAACCTTCTCTGTACTCCCTCCAAGGCCAATGTATCCTTCCACAAATAAGAGGACCAAAACTGCTCACAGTACACCAGTTGTGGCCTCACCAGTGCCCTGTACAGTTGCAACAAGACCTCCCTACTTTTATATTCTATCCCCCTCGCTATAAAGGCACACATTCATAGAACATAGAACAATACAGCACAAACAGGCCCTTCGACCCACAAGTTGCACCGATCACATCTATCAATCCACAGACCTATCTTTAACCCCCTATCCTATTCTTTTCCATATACTCATCCAGAAGTCTCTTAAAAGACCCCAGTGAGTTTGCCTCAACAACCTCTGACGGCAGTCGGTTCCATTCACTCACCACCCTCTGAGTGAAAATTTGCCTTCTTGATCACCTGCTGCACCTGCAGACTGTGTTTTTGCAATTTGTGCACAGGTCCCCCCAGGTCCCTCTGCACCATTGCATGCTGCAGCTTTTCACCCTTTAAATAATAATCCCTCCTACTATTATTTCTATCGAAGTGGATAACCTCACATTCACTAACGTTATACTCCATCTGCCAGGTCCTTGCCCACTCACTCAGCCTATCCAGATCCCTCTGCAGAATACAAAACACAAACAGATCAACTGTGCTTTTAATAAATGGTGGATGGAGCAGGCTCGAGGGCCTGAATGGCCTACTGCAGCTCTTATTTGGTATGTTCTAGTCTCTCTCACAAGGGGAAACACCTCCCAGCATCAACGCTATAAAGTTCCCTCAGGATCATCTCTCAATCTTCTGAACTCTGATACACGTCCAACTTAGATAAGCCCTTAATTAGTTGGTTCACGTCCCAGAAATAGAGGCTGTATTCAGGTAGCTGGGGTTCAGTACTGCTGAGGAAATTCTATCGTCAACTGTCTCGAGGGGGAAGTATCAGTGTAAACCTGTCACAAGAGTCATTTTAACATTGACTGATTTTATTGGTTGATTTTCATTGTGACCAATATCCTTCACATCAATTGAATGGAAAAGACGAGAACAAATTCACCAAAATGTGTTAATTCATCGAAATATTCATGTAAGTATTAACACACAAGTACCTGCATCAACATAGGTCTGATTGTGTAAATTTGTGTGTACAATTCCCAGGAGCTCCAGGACTCTGACTCAGTGACAGTGAAGGAATAGTGATATATTTCCAAGTCAGGCTGGTGACTGATTTGGAGGGGAACTTGCAGGTGATGGTGTTCCCAGGGTATCTGCTGCCCTTCTCTTTCTAGATGGTAGAGGTTGTGGGTTTGGAATTGCTCCCAAGGAGCCTTGATGAGTTCCTGCAGTGCATCTGGCAGATCGGACACACAGCTGCCACTATTGTCAACGGCAGGGAAGGGAGTGGATGTTTGTGGAAGGGGTAGCAATCAAGCAGACTGCTTTGTTCTGGATGGTGTCGGGCTTGAGTGTTATTGGAGCTGCACCCATCCAGGCAAGTGAAGAGTATTCCATCACACTCCTGATTTGTGCCTTGTAGATGGTGGAGAGACTTTGAGGAAATCAGGAGGTGAGTTACTCACTGCAGGGTTCATAACCGATGACCTGTTCTGGTAGTCACAATATTTATATGGTTGGGTGCAGTTCAGTTACTGCTCAATGGTAACCCCCAGAATGTTACGATTAGAAGATGTGAACGTGCGAACTGCATTGATAATGATGATGTTTGTACTTACCATCATGTTTGATTATCACTGCGAGATAATCTCTAGAGTAGGAGCTGATATACATGAGGACACTCGGTGGCTGCGATGTTTTGAAACTGAAGACAATCTCGTCGCTGGTCGAGTTAAAATCATGATTCAGCGGAACCATCATATTTGCAAAGGCGCTTGCTGCTGCTGTAAGCAGCGACTGGAAACCATAACGAATGTAGGTTCCGGGTTCAAAATATCCACCAATAACTGGGAACAAAGGAATCACAATCAGGGTGAACCACAGTGATCTTCACAACATTAACTATTTGATTCATTCATGGGTGGGTGGCACAGTGGTTAGCACCGCTGCTTCACAGTGCCAGGGACCTGAGTTCAATTCCTGGCTTGAGTCGCTATCTGTGCACATTCTCCCTGTGTCTGCATGCGTTTCCTCCCACAGTCTGAAAGACATGCTGGTTAGGGTGCATTGGCTCAAACAGGTGCCGGAATGTGGTGACTTGGGGAATTTCACAGTAACTTCATTGCAGTGTTAATATAAGCCTTACTTATGACTAATAAATAAACTTTAAAATCAATGTGGCAGGCCAGCATTTATTACCTATTGTGCTTTGCCCTTAAACTGAGTGGCTTGCTTAGTTATTTCAAAGGGCAGTTGAGAGTCAATCACATTGCTTTGGCTCTGGAGTCACATGTAGGCCAGACTGGTTAAGGATGGCAGATTTCCCTCCCTAAAGGACATTAGTGAACCAGGTGGGTTTTTACGACAATAGACAAGGGTCTCCTGGTCTCTTTAGACTTTTAATTCCCGATTTTTATTGAATTCAAATTTTACCCTCTGCGGTGATGGGATTTGAACCCAGTTCCCAGAGCATTACCCTGGATCTCTGTGACAAAACCACTGCATCCCTCATTACCTTTACAATTGATCAAGGGTGAAGGAATATATCCTGGATAGTAGGAAAGTTATGCTGGATTTTCCCAGAGCTTCGCCAATCGAATCATTGCTTGAAATCTAAGTGTCGTAGAATTTTTTATTTGAGTAGCCTTGCAATCCAGCAAGGTCCTAATGGTTAGTGGAAAATCTCAGCATTACTTTAATGGCCTTTGTCAAGTAGAAATGCCTCAAATGTATCCAAGCAGCACTGTATAATTAGCACTGCTGCCTCACAGCACCAGGGACCTGGGTTCAATTCCTGGCTTGGACCACCATCTGTGCAAAGTCTGCACATTTCACTTCATGAGTTTCCTTTGGGTGCTCTGGTTTCCTCCCACAGTCCAACAATGTGTGGGTTAGGTGGATTGGCCATGCTAAATGCACAAGGTTACGGGGATAGGGTGGAAGGGAATGGCTTGGGTAAGATATGCTTTCAAAAAGTCGGTGCAGACTTGACAAGCCAAATGGCCTCTTTCTGCACTGTTGGTGTTTTATGGACCAAGCAGGAAAAGATAGAAAAAGGAAGAAGTCAAAGATAATGTTTCAAATATTTCAGGAAAGATTTTAAGGAAAAAAATGTTTCATATAAACAGTCTCTTTATAATCAGTCCCTCCACCTCCCCCTTAGCTGCATTATGACTTCCCAGCTACTCTATTCAGTACCCGGACAATGAAGGCAAGCATGCCATATACCTTCGCAATCACCTTGCCCACCTGTGTTGTCACTTCTAGGGAACTGTGGACTTGCACACCCAGATCCCTCTGTATGTTAACGTTCCTAAGAGTTCTGCCATTTACATTATAATTTACACCTAAATTTGATCATCCAAAATGCACCATCTCGCATTTGTCCCAGTTAAACTCTGTCTGCCATGTCTAAGCACTAGTCTCCAATCTGTCTATACCCTGTTATGTCCTCTGACAATCCCCAGCACTATCAGCAACTCCACGTTTCTTTGTGTCATCTGCAAACTTACTAATCAGACCCCCCACATTTTCTTTCAGATTATTTATATATATTACAAACAGCAGAGGTCCCAGTACCGATCCCTGCAGAACACCATTAGCTACAGATCTCCATTCTGAAAAACAGAATTTTTCCACCGTTATTCTCTGCTTTCTGTAACTAAGCCAGTTCTGTATCCATCCAGCCAGCCCACCCGAATCCCATGTGATTTTAATTTTTGTACCAGTCTGCCATGACCAATGACTTAGCACCATACAGACAAATGATAAGGTTTCGTACACTCTGAGTTTAGTCTGCACTCTGAGACGCTTCACACAAGTTTGCAGAATCTGCAAATGTACAGTTCAATTCCTTGACCATAATGGCATCAAACAGGATGAGAATCAGCAAATAGATAAATTGCTTGACGTCATTCAGCTCATTTCTTTCAATGACAATGCTTAATGGTCAATAATTTCTACACGCTGATGCAGGGGTGACATGGTAGCACAGTGGTTAGCACTGCTGCATTACAGCACCAGAGACTTGAGTTCAATTCCTGGCTTGGGTCACTATCTGTGCGGAGTCTGCACATACTTCCCGTGTCTGCATAAGTTTCCTCCGGGTGCTCCGATTTCCTCCCATAGTCTGAAAGATGTGCTGGTTAGGCGCATTGGTTATGCTAAATTCTCTCTCGATATACCCAAACAGGTGCTGGAGTGTGGCAACTAGCGAATTTTTACAATAACTTCATTGCAATGTTAATGTAAGCCTACTTGGACTAATAAATAAATTTTAAACTTTAAGCAGCAGTTCAGTTTTCCTCAAATGACGCAAATGGTTTTCTTGTCTGAAGGGTTTTGCTTTCTCAGAGAGACAGGTTGTTAAATAATGCGGTTCCGATTCACTGATAACTGGCCCACAGTCAAAAAAGGTTCATGAATATGGTTTTTGTGCGTTTCTGTGTGAGCCTGAATATGCCTGAGCTCAAAAAGACTTCATCAATCTGGAAATTTGAATTTGGTTCTGGGCAATGAACCAGACCAGGTGTTAGACTTGGAGGTGGGTGAGCACTTTGGTGATAGTGACCACAATTCAGTTACGTTTACCTTAGTGATGGAAAGGGATAGGCATATACCAAAGGGAAGAAGTTACAGCTGGGGGAAAGGTAATTATGAGGCTATTAGGCGAGATTTAGGATACGTAGGGTGGAGTAGGAAACTGCAGGGGCTGGGAACATCTGAAATGTGGAACTTATTCAAGGAACAGCTACTGCGAGTCCTTGATAAATATGTACCTGTCAGGCAGGAAGGAAGTGGTAGAGCCAGGGAACCGTGGTGTACTAAGGAAGTTAGTTCATTAGTAAAGAGGAAAAAAGAGGCTTATTTAAAGATGAAACATGAAGGCTCGGTTAGGGCACTGGACAGTTATAAATTAGCCAGAAGGGAGCTAAAGAGGGAGATAAGAAGAGCTAGAAGAGGACATGAGAAGACTTTGGCGGATAGGATTAAAGGAGAACCCTAAAGCTTTTTATAGATACGTTAAGAATAAAAGATTGGTTAGGTCAAGATTAGGGCCAGTCAAAGACAGTAGTGGGAAGTTGTGCGTGGAGCCTGTAGAGATTGGTGAGGCACTGAATGAATATTTTTCGTTGGTTTTCACATGGGAAAATGCCAACGAAACTGGGGAGAATACTGGGATACAGGGTTGTAGACTAGACAGGATAGAGGTACATAAGGAGGAGGTGTTAGCTATTCTTGAGAGTATGAAAATAGATAAATCCTCTGGGCCAGATGGGATTTATCCCAGGTTACTCTGGGAGGCTGGAGAGGAGATTGCAGAGCCTTTGGCTTTGATCTTCATGTCATCGTTGGCTACAGGTGTAGTGCTGGAAGACTGGAGGATGGCAAATGTTGTCCCCTTGTTTAAGAAGGGGAGCAGAGACCATCCTGCAAATTATAGACCAGTGAGCCTTACATCTGTAGTGGGGAAAGTTTTGGAAAGAATTACAAGGGATAGGATTTATAGTCATTTAGAAAGAAATGAATTGATTAGGGATAGTCAACATGGATTTGTGAAGGGAAGGTTGTGCCTCACAAACATTATTGAGTTTTTTGAAAAGGTGACCAAAGAGGTGGATAAGGGTAAGGCAGTTGATGTGGTGTATATGGATTTTAGCAAAGCGTTTGATAAGGTTCCCCATGGAAGACTACTGCAGAAAATGCAGATGCATGGGATTGAGGGAGATTTAGCAATTTGGATTAGGAATTGGCTAGCTGATAGAAGACAGAGGGTGGTGGTTGATGGGATATATTCAACCTGGAGTTTAGTTACAAGTCGTATACCTCAGGGATCTGTTTTGGGGCCACTGTTGTTTGTTATTTTTATAAATGACCTGGATGAGGGTGTAGAGGGATGGGTTTGCTGACGACACCAAAGTCGGAGGAGTTGTAGACAGCGAGGATGGATGTTACAGTTTGCAGAAGGACATAGATAAGTTGCAGAGCTGGGCCAATAAGTGGCAAATGGAGTTTAATGTGGAAAAATGTGAGGTGATTCACTTTGGTAAGAGTAATATGTGTGCAGAATATAGGGCTAATGGTAGGACTCTTAGTAGTGTAGACGAGCAGAGAGATCTCGGTGTACAGGTGCATAGATTTCTGAAAGTTGGTACTCAAGTTGATAAGGTTGTTAAGAAGGCGTATAGTGTGTTAGCATTTATTGGTAGAGTGATTGAATTTCGGAGCCGAGATGTCATGTTGCAACTCTACAAAACTCTGATGCGGCCGCACTTGGAGTATTGTGTACAGTTTTGGTCACCACATTGTAAGAAAGATGTGGAGGCATTGGGAAGGGTGCAGAGAATGTCTACCAGGATGTTGCCTGGTATGATGGACAGGTCTTATGAGGAAAGGCTAAGGAACTTGAAGTTATTTTCATTAGAGAGAAGAGGCTAAGAGGTGACTTAATTGAGACATATAAGATGATCAGAGAGTTAGATAGGGTGGATAGTGAGAGCCTTTTTCCTCGGATGGTGATGATTAACATGAGGGGACATAGCTTTAAATTAAGGTGTGGTAGTTACAGGACAGATGTTAGAGGTGGGTTCTTTACTCAGAGGATAGTAAGGGTGTGGAATGCCCTGCCTGCAGCAGTTGTGGACTCGTCAAGTTTAAGGGCGTTCAAATGGGCAGTGGATAGACATACGGATAGCATTGGAATAGTTTAGGATAGAGGGTCATAAAATTGGTTCCATTGGTCAGCGCAACATCGAGGGCCGAAGGGCCTGTACTGCGCTGTAATGTTCTGTGTTCTATGAAATGTACGTAAACTCAAGTTCTTCCATTGCTTGTTGCAGCATTGTGGTGAAGGTGATAGTGAATAAGATCAGGGCAGCACACATTGTCAACACAGAAATACTGAAGAGACTCAAGAGGTTGCTGTTGTGTTTGACGTGTCCATTCTGACTTTCGTGAAACTGCTTCACTGAAACCAAGCACCTGAGTGGCATCCCAGAGTCCATCTTTGCCCGTTAGTGTCATATATCTTGGTGAGTTGACAAAAGTGATGCAGGGGCCACTGATCTTCTATTTGTCTGAGTATAAATTCAATCTGTGCGTGTCCCTGCTTGCTCCTAAATCACACTGATTCATTGGAAGGTTTTCTTCCACAACTGTCGGTAATAGCCTGTTCAGAAATATTCCAGTAAGGATCTCCCAGTAACAGAAAGGAAGGTGATCCCATGGTACTTGCAGCAGACTGACTTTTCTCCTTGTTTCTGTACAATGCAATGATGATAGTATCAGGAAGATCTAGTGGAATACAGCTCTGTTCCCAGCAAGCTATGGAAAACTCACAGGGCTGGGTAGATAGAAAAGAGACATCATGCTTTAAGACTTCAGATGGAATTCTATTGATCCCAGGCAATTTGTTGCTCTTCATTCTGTTGGTCATGCTTTCCTCCAGAACTGTGCTGTTATCCAGTTTGGGTTTGACAGACTGTTCTAGGATGTGGCTGGTGGCAGCACCACACACTTGGTGCTGAGAGTGTTTCAAAGTGTTCTGAGCAGCAATCTAGGACTAACTCCTTGTTGGGGTGTAGTATATTGCTATCAATGGTCCTCAGGGGGGTTTTAGATTTCATATGAGGGTCTACTGACAAAAGTAAGTCTCAGTATGTTTTATCTGGAAATGCAATACAAGTTTGCACATTAGTCAGTTTATGTAAAACAGTGCTGAATGTTTGACGATCTTTTTCTCTCAGTTAACCAGTTGGACCAGGGATTGGGAGCAGATCCCAATTTTTTTATTTCTTTCAAACCAATTCCTGTTCTTCTTGGTGCTGCGTCCAATGATCTCCACTGGGAAGTATTTCAACTTTGGTGTTCCCAGAGTTCTGGAGTGGAATTAGCTGTGAGATCAGTGCATTCTGGTCTGCCCCGATAACTATCTTCACATGATGAGGCTTGCAGGTTGCTAACACAAAGTTTCTTTGATGGGTTATCTCAATGATTGTTCTTGGGCTTAGGCTCAAAATGGAAGTTCAGCTTAGAACCACAGAACATTACAGCACAGAAACAGGCCTTTTGGCCCTTCTTGGCTGTGCCGAATCATTTTTCTGCCTAGTGCCCCTGGACCATATCCCTCCACATCCCCTCTCATCCACGTACTTGTCCAAGTTTTTCTTAAATGTCAAAAGTGAACCAGCATTCATCACTTCATCTGGCAGCACATTCCACACTCCCACCACTTTGTGTGAAGAAGCTCCCCCCACCCCCGCTTTTATGTTCCCTTTAAACTTTTCCCCCTTTCACCCTTAACCTATGTCCTCCGGTTTTTTTCTCCCCTAGTCTCAGTGGAAAAAGCCTGCTTGCATTCACTCTATCTATACCCATCATAATTTTATACACCTCTATCAAATCTCCCCTCATTCTTCTTCAGGGAATAAAGTCTTAACCTATTCAATCTCTCTCTGTAATTCAGTTTCTCAAGTCCCAGCAACATCCTTGTAAACTTTCTCTGCACTCTTTCAACCTTATTAATATCCTTCCTGTAATTAGGTGACTAAAACTGCACACAATACTCTAATTTCGGCTTCACCAATGTCTTATACAACTACACCATAACATTCCAACTCTTATACTCAATACTTTGATTTATAAAGGCCAATGTTCCAAAAGCATTCTTTACGACCCTATCTATCTGTGACACCACTTTAATGTAATTATGTATCTGTATTCCCAGATCCCTCTGTTCTACTACACTCTTCAGTGTCCTACCATTTACCCTGTACGTTCTACCTTGGTTTGTCCTTCCAAAGTGCAGTACCTCACACTTGTCTGCATTAAATTCCTTGAGCTTTGAGTGAATATGTTGATGGTGCATGTGACAGTCAGCACTGGGCACGACTCTTGTATACAGGATGCCCTTTCCATCACACTAACACATGAAGATGCAGTCTCAGGCGGCAGGGTTTAGAGCAGAGACACACTAATGTGGTTTAAAAGCGATCTTTCTATTGAATGAAGATGTTGGTGATGGACAGCTGCTTTCCTGCAGATTTCCAAGGGTAGACATCAACTTTCACTGCAGTTTCCAACGCCAGTTTCTGAGTACAACCTTCCATATCAGGCTGGCATTGAAATCACCAAGGATGACATTTTGTCTTTGAGAGGGAGATTCTGGTCAAGTTCATGGAGATCAGTGTAGAATTTTATCTTTATATCTTGCTAACTTGTCTGATTAGCAAGTTTGCGGATGTTACTATGATTAACAGATTTGCAGATAGCGATTCAGATTGTCAGAGAATACAGCAGGATATAGATAGGCTGGAAAATTGGGTAGAGAAATGGCAATGGAATTTAATCCGAACAAATGTGAGGTGAAGGATTTTTGTAGATTCAATTCAGGTGAGAGCTATAAATGACACAACCAACAGGAGCAAAGACACACAGAGGCATGCAGGTCAACAGATCCTTACAAGTGGCAGCACAGGTGGAAAAGGTGGTGAAGAAAGCATATGGCATGCTCCCCTTTATTAGACAGGGCATTGAGTATAAAAGTAGGCAAATTATGTTATAGTTGTATAAAGTTGTCGGTTAGACCACATTTGGAATACTGTGACCAATTCCAGAAGGAGGTGGAAGCTTTGGACAGAGTACAGAAAAGTTTCATTAGGATGTTGCCTGGTATGGAATTAGCTGCGAGGAGAGATTGAATAAACTGGATTGTTCTCCCTGGAAAGACAGAGGCTGAGGGGCGACCTGATAAAAGTTTAAAAAATTATGTGGGGTACGGATAGAACATAGAACATAGAACATTACAGCACAGAACAGGCCCTTCGGCCTTCGATGTTGCGCTGACCAATATGAAAAGCAATGCCCCTCCAAACTAAACCATTCCCTTCTCTTCCATATACTTATCAACTAACCTCTTAAACGCCACCAAACTTGGCGCATCTACAACTGCTGCAGGCAGGGCATTCCACTCCCGAACCACCCTTTGGGTAAAGAACCTACCTCTGATATCCGTCCTATAACTATCACCCCTTAATTTAAAGCTGTGTCCCCTCGTGCTAGCTTTCTCCATCCTAGGAAAAAGGCTATCACTGTCCACCCTATCTAAACCTCTAATCATCTTATATGTTTCGATCAGGTCCCCTCTTAGCCGCCTCCTTTCTAACGAAAACAAATAGGATAGGGTAAACAATTGGTAGTGTTTTCCCCCAGAGCAGGAATGACAATTACAAGGAGATACGAGTTCAAGATAAGGGGGAGAAAGTTCAGTGGAGATGTGCGGGGTGTGGGGGGGTGGGTTGGGAGGAGGTGGAGAGGGGGGGTAGTTTTTTTTCCCCCACACAAGGGTGGTGGGAGCCTGGAATGCACAGCCAAGTAAGATGAATGAGGCAGACACGTTAACCACATTTAAGACTGATCTTGACTGACGCACGAACAAACGGGAAATAGGCGGTTGGTCTCGATGAGGCAGCATGATCAGCACAGGCTTGGAGGGCCAAACAGCCTGCTCCTGTGCTGTACTGTTCTTTGTACAAACTGGGTTAGTGTAAGTTGATGAGAGTTATGGATCTTGGACAGGGAAGCTCAGGCATTGAATGGCTCTCACTGTGGCATTTTTCAAAGTAATTGATTTTCCAGGAAATGTCGGAACAAGTTGTTGGGTCAGATACCTCCCCTCCCTGAACTTTGCCTATTGTTTTTAAAAACTTTTCTTTCTTTCAGAGAGTTCAGCTGGCAGCTTTGGCTGCAGTGTTCTTACAGTTGTATTTTGGAAGCAGTGATCCAGATCACTGCCAATTTTAAAAGGTAATCTCAGCTATTTTACTGTATTTTGCTCACAATATCAGTGATGCGGTTAGGTTTCTGTTTACTCAATAGAACCCCATGTGTTCTGATAAAGTCCTTCAATCTCCATGTTTGCAATACAGCTTTGTATCGAGCAATCTCGAACATTGCAATCAACACTATTTTTGACGATATATTGAAGGAAAGATGCTTGAAGTAGTTGTAGATGCTTGTGCCTGGGACATCATCTTGAGACTCTTGCAGCTTTGTTCTGAGGCTGAGGTAATTGATCTCCCACGACTGCATTTGTCTTCCTTTGTTCCAGATATGGCTCCAACAGAGAAGAACATTCCCTTGAGTTCCACTGACTTCAGTTTTGCTGGAGTTCTTTAATGCCACAATTGGTAAAATGCTGCCTTGATGACAGCTTGCCTCTTATGTTCAGTTCTTTTGTCCATGTTTGATGCAAAACCCTGTGAAATCTGGAGCTGGATGGCCCTGATGGAACCCAAACTGAACATTGGTGAGGAGGTTATACATAAACAACTTGGAAGAGGGAGTAAGCGATGTGATCAGCAAGTTTGCAGATGACACGAAGATGGTTGGACTTGCTGATCGTGAGGAACAATGTCAGGCAATACGGCAGTATTAGGAAAAGCTGGTATATTGGGCAGAGAAATGGCAGGTGGAATTTAATCTAGATAAATGCCAGAATGCATTTTGAAAGAAATAATGTAGGGGGAAGTTACACAATAAATGGTAGGCCTATTAAGAATGTAGAAACACAGAGGGACCTGAGGTGCAAGTACACAAGTCCTTGAAGGTGGCAGTACAGGTGGAGAAGGTGGTGAAGGCGGCTTATGGTATGCTTGCCTTTATAGGAAGGGGTATAGAGTATAAAAGCTGGCATCTGATGTTGCAGTTGTATAGAAAATTGGTTAGACCGCATTTGGAATACTGCGTCCAGTTCTGGTCGTCTTACTACCGGAAGGACATGGAGACCCTGGAGAGAGTGCAGAGGAGATTTACCAGGATGCTGCCTAGTATGGAAGGTCTGAACATGAGGAGAGATTGGGAAAATTGGGGCTGTTCTCCTTAGAAAGGCGGAGAATGAGGGGAGATCTAATAGAGGTGTATAAGATTATGAAGGGTATAGATAGAGTGAACAGTGATAAACTTTTTCCTAGGTTGGATACAAAAATTACGAGGGGCCACGGGTTTAGGGTGAGGGAGGCGAGGTATAATTCGGATGTTAGACGGAGGTTTTTCACACAGAGGGTTGTGGGGGCCTGGGAATGCACTGCCAAGTAGGGTGGTGGAGGCAGGCACGCTAGAGTTGTTTAAGGTTTATTTAGGCACAAGAGCGGACTGGAGATGGAGGGATACAGGAGACAAGATCAAGAGCCTTGGGATGTCCCTAGGAATCAGTTGATTCCTATGGACCTTCCAACATATTTTATGATTCACTTGTCTTATTTCTGGGGATTCCGTAAACGTCTGTATAAGTTGTGCACGTTTATTGATGTCTTTTCTTTTAATCCACAGGTGATTCGGTCCGCCTTGTTGTCCAACAAGGGGCGTACACGCAGTGGGTTGTGCGAGGGCTGCTCTTGGATGTTGCTTCGAGAGTTGCCTAGTGCTTCACATTGTTAGTGTACGCTTAAACTGGACCAGCTGACTGGCAATACAACAGCTCAGTGATTATTACTGTTTGCTGTGCAGATACATGGATTTGGGTCAATGTCTGTGGGAGCTTACACATTCTTCCCATGCTTGCGTGGGTTTTCTCTGGTGCTCCGGTTTCCTCCCATACCCCAAAAACGTGCTGTTAGGCTAATTGGAGTTAACAAATTGTTCCTAAATTAGTCTTCCCTCAATCTTCCCCAACAGGCGTAGACAAAGTTCATAAGTAGAAGAGGGCACTCACAATGTTAAAATGGAGGCACGGGCTTGTTGGGCCGAAGAGCCTGTTTTCTGTGCTGTATTGTTCTTTGATCTCCAACACTTTGCTCAGATTAGGATTCTATATCTTTTCTTGCTTTGGGATTCTGCGTTCCTTCTTGAGCTTCTCTGGGATTTTAAGGTTCTCCCCTCACTGGCAACATGTCATAAGTTTGTTAGGTGTTTCACAGAGTTGTCTGGAAGCTGGCATGGTAACCCATAATTACATACATATGAAGCTATAGTCCTATATGGAGCTGTCTCCATTCAGACTCGATTCTACACAGTCCACCAGCATTTGATTTTCTACATACAACCTGGGTGGAGCTGTTTGCCAGTCCCACATTAACCTTGTCCGCCCAAATATCCTTATCATAACATGTTGCTTTATTTAAATATATTTGGTGGATTGCCAGCACTTCCTACATCATGAGGCTGAGTGAGGCATCCATCCTAATGTACCTGTGTCTCTGCTAGAAACACACCCCATGGCAGTGCACAGAATGCAGCCACGTGCACACATGCACATGCTTACACATTATTCCAAAATCTAGAATATTCCCAAACCCAGAAATGCGTTGGTAGTGGGAGCGCGTTTACTGTCCTGTATAATTATGACTTTGACTTAGGTGCACAAGTCACAAATTCAAAATTTTCAAATGACTAAAAATTGGAAATACGATGACATTTGAACGATGGATTTGAAGGGAACGCCAGCAGTTTAGATGAGAGATATGTGACAATGTTAACTGATTTATTTTGATTGGAAAAATGAGGAAAGGTAAACTAACACAAACCAAGTAGTTCAGGAAGGACAGAGCTGTGGATGAATGTGAATAAATTACTGAAGGTGCAAGGCAGATTCAGAAAGTGGTTAAAAAATGATCTTAATCCTGAGCTGTATGAATTGAGACATGGAATACAAAAACAAGGAAGCTTTGATGACTTCTAATAAAACACTGGCCTGGCCACAACTGGAATACCGTGCTTGTCTGGGTTCCATTCCTTAGGAAGGATGTAAAGAGAATAAAGGTTCAGAAGAGTGATTCCAGAGATGGGGCCTTCAGTTAGCTAGGCAGAATGGAGGGTTGGTGCTGTCCTCCACAGGGATAAATTGATAGATTTGTTCAAAAGCATAAGGAATCTGGATAGGAGGGTGGATAGAAAGGAAGTACTCCCATTGACTGGAAGAGCGAGATCTTGAGGAATCTGACTGTAAAAGGATTAAAAGTGACACGTGAAAGGCCTTAATTTTGCGCTGATGGGTTAGGATCTGGAATGCACTGCCCAAGAGGGTGGTTTTCAAAGAAATCAGATAACTAACTGATGGGGGAAAAAACTTGTAGAGCCAAGGGATAAATGACCAATTGATTGAGCATTAATCTCCAGGTAGAAGGAAGTTCCAACTATCTCCCATCCGTTTTGTTGAAATGGTTCTCAATGTTACTCCTGAAAGCTTTGGTTATTTCCCCAGATTCCTCAATTCATCACAAGCAGAAATAGTCGAGAGACAGAGAGACTGACAAAGACTAGTTAAATTGCTGTCGTGGAGAGATGGGGCAAGCTCTAAGGGCTGAATAGTCTCCTGTAATGTAACCATTCTATGACGCTCCCAAGAATATAAGAAATAGAAGCAGGAGTGGACCATTTGGCCCATCGAGACTGACCTGCCATTCAGTTCGATCAGATACATTTTCCCATCCTTGTTCCATATTTATTAATTGTCTGCAACACCAAAAATTTGTCTATTCTAGTCTTGAATGTATTCAGCAATGGAACATCCACAACCCTTTCTGAGAAAAAATGCCAAAGTTTCACAACCCTTTAACAAAGATGGCTGGACTTGCGGATAGTGAGGAGCATTGTCAGGCGATGCAGCAGGACATAGGCTGGTAGCTTGGGCAGACAGATGGCAGATTGAATTCAATCCTGATAAATGTGAGGTGATGCATTTCGGGAGAAAGAATGTAGGGGGGAGGTATATGATAAAGGGTAGACCTATTAAGAGTATAGAAATGCAGAAGGACCTGGGGGTGCAGGTGAACAAGTCTTTGAAGGTGGCAGAGCAAGTGGAGAAGGTTGTGAAGAAAGCATATAGTATGCTAGCCTTTATAGGAAGGGGTATAGAGTACAAGAGCTGGCCTTTAATGTTGCAGTTATATAAAATGCTGATTAGACCTCATTTGGAATACTGTGTCTAGTTCTGGTCGCCTTACTACCGGAAGGACATGGAGACTCTGGAGAGAGTGCAGAGGAGGTTTACCAGGATGCTGCCTGGTATGGAAGGTCTGAGTTACGAGGAGAGATTAGGCAAATTGCAACTGTTTTCCTTACAAAGACGTAGGCTTAGAGGAGATCTGATAGAGGTGTACAAGATTTTGAAGGGGATAGATAGAGTAAACAGGGTTAAGCTTTTCCCTAGGATGGACTCAAATAGCACGAGGGGTCACGGTCTTAGGGTGAGGGGGATAAGGTATAATTTGGATGCTAGAGGGAGTTTTTTCACACAGAGGGTGGTGGGGGTATGGAATGCGCTGCCAAGTAAAGTGGTGGAGGCAGGTACTCTGGAGTTATTTAAGAAATACTTAGATGGGCACATGAACAGAATGGGAATGGAGGGGTATAGAAAACTGATTTAAAATAGGGATCATGAGCCTTGGGAGTCCCTGGGAAGTGTGTAAATAGATGATGATATTGATGTACTTGTTTTTATCCTACAGGTGCTTTGGTCCACCTTGTTGTCTAACAAGGGGCATACACGCGATGGGTCGTGAGAGGGCTGCTCTTGGATTTTTTTCGAGAGTATCCTAGTGCTTCACGTCGTTAGTGTACGCTTGACCTGGACCATTTGATGGGCAACACGACAGCTCAGTGACTATCGCTGTGCTGTGCAGATACATGGATTTGGGCCTGTGTCTGTGGGAGTTTGCGCATTCTCCCCGTGCTTGCGTGGGTTTTCTCCGGGTGCTCCGGTTTCCTCCCACATCCCAAAGATGTGCTCTTAGGCTAATTGGCAGAACAAATTCTCCCTAAATTGTCTCAAATTTGGTTTTTAATCCATAGATCTATAAACATGGACAGGGATCGCGTGTAGAAGTGGGAACATTGGGGTGACAGCGTGGGCTCGTTGGGCCGAAGGGCCTGTTTTCCATGTTTTGTTCTTTGTTCCTCATCTCAGCGGTAAATGACTGGTCCTTTATCCTGAAACTGTGGCTTTTTGTTTCCCATGTCTGGGGAAACATCTCATTGGTGATCAGTCCATTCATAATCTTAAATATTTCAATGAGACCATCTTTCATTCTTTTAAACTCCAGGATTATTGACCCAGTCCATTTAGTTCCTTGCCATTAGACAATCCTTTCATTTCAGGGGCCAACCTGTTATGAACGGATTAAAAAAAATCCCAAAAGCTAACAGAATGCTGGCTTTGATATTGACAGGTCCAGAATACAAAGGTGTAAAGTCATGCTTCTGCTGTACGTGGGCTTAGTTAGACGGCACCGGGAATACTGAGTTCTGACACTTTGGAAGTAGATACTGGCTTTCAAAAGAATCCAGAGTCAATTCACCAGAATGATATTGGATTTGAAGAACTAAGTGAAGCTGAGAACTAGGGAGGATAGCTTTAAAACTCAAGTCAAACTTTGCATGAGTAACATTGTGACAACTTCAACAAAAAGGCTGGTAGAATTTTGGAACTCATTTCTGCCCAGTAACCGATGCTTGATCAGTTGTTCATTTTAAGATTGATCGATTTGTTACGAGCAGATACTAGGGGGCATGACAAGGGGGCAACAATAGGTTGCAGATCAACCAATAATCTCACTGAATCTCATTGAAGGGGTTCAATAGGCAATTCCTGTTGCTACATTCCTACGAAAGTTCTGTTTATCTTGTATAGGATGTTACACAAGCAATTTAATAAATTTAAGAGAAAATGGAGAGGTAAATAGAGGTGTTGGCAAGGTAAAGTTGGAATCATCTGAAAGCTAGCATGTTTCAGATAATGATGCCAAGAGGTAGCAATTAGATGAGAAAGAGGAGAGGCCAAGGATAGATTCCCAGGGGATACCAGAGGTGTGGTAATAGGAAGAGAAGCCATTTATATCTGATTCTTTGGATATGATTAGATCAATAAGAGTAGAACCAGCTGACAGCATTCCCACCAGCTGGACAATGATGGGGAGTGAACATTGCTCACAACGCCTTAGATAAAGTTGTAATGCAGTAAAATGTAGGGGATTGGCAACGTGAATGGTGTTTGCACAGATTGGGAAGTCAAACTTTCTTGAGGAAAAAAAATTAGCAAATTTGAAAGAGGGGCAAATAGTCCATGAGGAGAGAAAATATCAGCAAGATGGCAGCCAGGATGGGAAGGTGGGTGGTGAGAATTTCAATGCGAATAGGGTTGAGAGATAGATATCAGGGATGAGAGGGTAAAGGAGCAGATAGAGAAATGAGAGAAAGATACTGGTTAGAGGATAATGCGAGCCTGCCACTGGATAAACCTATTAAGGAGCTGGTACCTTTATTGCAGAACGGGCCATCAAATGCACTGGAATTGCAGTCACACGTATACGTGCTGTACCTCTCGACACACCTCCCTCCATTCTGACACAGCACCTCAGAAGTGTTGCACTGTCCCACACAACCTGCGTTCACTCCCTCTGTTAAATTGGCTTCACGTTCCAGATTCAGGATTTCTCCGTTCATTCTCAGCCCACGGAGACAGCCAAAGAATGCGTCCAGCCTGTACTCAGCAGCTCCTATCACACAAAACACCAACAGTTTTAGCCAGAGGGGCAGCAATATCAGCATATCTGCACTGCGAGAGATACACACAACTTTTCTCAGAGACAGAACTATAATCACAGTTCAGACTCCCTCAGATCCTGTGCACCATCCAAACAACAACAAAAATTAAGCAACATAGCAACGAGTAAGAAGCAAGTACAAAACCAGAGAAAATGCTGGAAAATCTCAGCGGGTCTGGCAGCATCTGTAAGGAGAGAAAAGAGCTGACATTTTGAGTCCAGATGACTCTTTGTCAAAGCTAAAAGGGATAGAAAGTGGGAGGTATTTATACTGTAGGGGGAGGGAATGAAAGGTAAGTCATAGCCACATGAACTAGGGGAAAGGCTGCTAATGGCAGCCCATCGAGAGAATAAAGGGTGTGAATGGCCAAACGGCAGAGAAACTGAAATCAGAGGGTGAATTGTGACAGATGGAGATGCAGGGGCTGGCTGGGGCGAGGTGGGGGGAGGGAATGGATGGTATGGAGGTAAAATTTAAAAAAGGGGAAGCAAAGGGGGTGAAAAGGTAAGGGAAGGGGGATGAAGTAGGGGGAATGAATGGGGGAGGGGGGAAGAAAAATGAAGAAAGACCATAAAGAAATAAAAAATAGAGAATAGTAAAAAAATTAAATAAAATAGAATGAAAACGAAGGGATCGAGGTGGGGTAGAGCTAATCATCTAAAGTTAAATTCAGTGTTGAGAAAGAAGGGCTGTAAAGTGCCGAGCCGGAAGATGAGATGCTGTTCCTCCAGTTTGTGTTGAGTTTCACTGGAACGTTGCAGCAGCCAAGGACAGACATCTGGGCGTGGGACCAGGAGCGTGTGTTAAAATAGCAAGCAGTGGAAGGTCAGCGTCCTGATTGCGCACAGACTGAAGGTGCTCAGCAAAGCGACCAAAGTTCACCAAAGTTCACTCTTCCACTATACCCAACACCTCTCCCGTCACTCATGCCATCTTCCCACGCAATCACTGAAGATGTAACACTTGTCCTTTATCTTTTTTATGCTCACCATCCAAGGTCCAACACACTCATTCCAGGCTAAACAGTGGTTCACTTGCATCTCTTTCAATTTGATGTATTGCATTCGCTGCTCCCAGGTCTCCTCTATATCAAAGAGACCAAGCGTAGACTGGGTGGTCGCTTTGCTGAGCACCTTCAGTCTGTGCGCAATCAGGACGCTGACATTCCACTGTTTGCTATTTTAACACACGCTCCTGCTCCCAAGCCCAGATGTCTGTCCTTGGCTGCTGCAACGTTCCAGTGAAGCTCAACGCAAACTGGAGGAACAGCATCTCATCTTCCGGCTCGGCACTTTACAGCCCTTCTGTCTCAACACTGAATTTAACAACTTCAGATGATTAGCTCTACCCCACCTCGACCCCTTCGTTTTCATTCTATTTTATTTAATTTTTTACTGTTGTCTATGTTTTATTTCTTTATTCTCTTTCTTCACTCCCCGTGTTCTCCCCTTTGCTTCCCCTTTTCTAAATTTTACCTCTGTCCTCCCCCCAACTCTCTCCACCCTGCATCTCCATGTGTCACAGTTCACCCTCTGATTTCAGTTTCTCTGACGTTTGACCATTCATACCCTTTATTCTCTCGATAGGCTTCCATTAGCAGCTTTTCCCCTGATTTCTGTGGCTATAACTCATCTTTCATTCCCTCCCCTTCAGTATAAATATCTCCCACTTTCTATCCCTTTTAGCTTCAACAAAGGGTCTAAACATCAGCTCTTTTCTCTCCACAGATGCTGCCAGACCTGCTGAGATTTTTCAGCATTTTCTCTTTTGGTTTCAGATTCCAGCATCTGCAGTAATTTACTTTTACTTTAACAAGTATAAAATGTGTGGGATGGATGATAGCATGGCAGATCTCAGCACAGTGAGACCTAACTGAATCTCCATCCTGTAACTTTCCAATTCTCATTGGCTGCTCAACAGTGGAAATCTAGTATTCCTGGGATTATCTGCCAAACAAATTTGATTTGTACCTTTTTACATGAAGATAGTGTAGTCGATGTAATCTATCTGGATTTCATCAAAGCCTTTGTCAAGATCCCACATCGAAGACTTATAAATTCACATGGGATACAGGGTAATTTGATAAAATGGTTTCAACATTGGCTCAGTTACAGGAGACAGAAAGTGATGACAGAAGACTGGAAGCAATTGCCCAGTGGCATATTGCAGGGATCTGTGTTGGGTCCCTATTATTTGTCATCTGTACAAACAGCATAGATGACTGTGGGGGTTAGGATTAGTGGATAACACTAAGGTTGGCCAGATGGTTAATAGTGAGGTGGAGTGTCTTGGGCTACAAGATATAGATGGAATGGTCAAATGGGCAGGTAAGTGGCAGATGGAATTGTGAAGTGATACACTTTGAAAGAAGTAACTTGACAAGAAAGAACTCAATGAATGGTAGACACCAGGAAGTCCTGTGGGACAAAGGGACCTTGGTGTGTTTGTCCATAGATCTCTGAAAGCAGAACAGCATGTTAGTGGAATGGTGAAAAAAACATAGAACATAGAACATAGAACATTACAGCACAGAACAGGCCCTTCGGCCTTCGATGTTGTGCCGACCAAAATAAAAAGCAATGCCCCTCCAAACTAAACCATTCCCTTCTCTTCCATATACTTATCAATTAACCTCTTAAACGCCACCAAACTTGGCGCATCTACAACAGCTGCAGGCAGGGCATTCCACTCCCTAATCACTCTTTGAGTAAAGAACCTACCTCTGATATCCGTCCTATAACTCATACCCCTTAATTTAAAGCTGTGTCCCCTTGTGCTAGCTTTCTCCATCCTAGGAAAAAGGCTATCACTGTCCACCCTATCTAAACCTCTAATCATCTTATATGCTTCAATAAGATCCCCTCTTAGCCGCCTCCTTTCTAACGAAAACAAACTCAAATCCTTCAACCTCTCTTCATAGGACCTGCCCTCCATACCAGGCAACATCCTGGTAAACCTCCTCTGTACCCTCTCCAATGCCTCCACATCTTTCTTATAATGTGGGGACCAGAACTGCACACAATACTCCAAGTGCGGCCGCACTAGAGTTTTGTACAGTTGCAACATGATGCTGCGGCTCCTAAATTCAATCCCCCTACCAATAAAAGCTAAGACTCCATATGCCTTCTTAACAACTTTATCCACTTGACTGCCTACTTTCAGGGATCTATTGACACATACACCAAGATCCTTCTGTTCCTCAACACTATTAAGAGCCCTACCATTAGCCCTATACTCTACACATTTATTGTTCCTGCCAAAGTGCATTACCTCACACTTTTCCACATTAAACTCCATTTGCCACCTCTCGGCCCAGCTCTGCAACTTGTCCAAGTCACTCTGTAAACTATAACACCCCTCTTCACTATCTACCACTCCACCGACTTTAGTGTCATCTGCAAATTTACTGATCCATCCCTCAATACCCTCATCCAGATCATTTATAAAAATTACAAACAGCAGGGGCCCCAAAACAGACCCCTGAGGCACACCACTTGTCACCGAACTCCACGATGAATATCTCCCATCAACCACCACCCTCTGTCTTCTATCTGCCAGCCAATTCCTAATCCAATTAGCTAAATCACCCTCTATTCCACACATCTGCATTTTCTGTAGAAGTCTTCCATGGGCCACCTTATCAAAAGCCTTACTAAAGTCCATATATACTACATCAACCGCCTTACCCCCATCCACCTCTTTGGTCACTTTCTCAAAAAACTCAACGAGGTTAGTAAGGCATGACCTACCCTTCACGAAACCATGCTGACTATCCCCAATCAATTCATTTCTCTCTAAATAACTATAAATCCTATCCCTAATAATTCTCTCCAATACTTTGCCCACAACAGAAGTAAGACTCACTGGCCTATAATTCCCTGGAAGGTCTCTCTTCCCCTTCTTGAACAACGGGACCACATTCGCTATCCTCCAGTCCTCCGGAACCACACCCGTAACCAACGACGACCTGAAGATCAGAGCCAGAGGCTCTGCAATCTCCTCTCTTGCCTCCCAGAGAATCCTAGGGTAAATCCCGTCCGGCCCAGGGGACTTATCCAACTTCAAACCCTCGAGAATTTCTAGCACATCCTCCCTATCTACTACAATACTTCCCAATTTGCAACCCTGTACCTCAGTGTTCTCCATAGCTACATTTCCAGCACTCTGCGTGAATACCGAAGAGAAATATTTATTCAGTGCCTCACCAATCTCTTCAGGCTCCACGCACAACTTCCCACTGCTGTCTATGACTGGCCCTAATCTTGCCCTAACCAATCTTCTATTCTTAACATATCGAAAGAAAGCTTTAGGATTCTCCTTAATCCTATCAGCCAACATCTTCTCGTGTCCCCTCTTAGCTCTCCTCAATTCACTTTTTAGCTCCTTCCTGGCTAATCTATAGCTATCCATTGCACTAACTGAGCCTTCAAGCCTCATCCTGACATAAGCCTCCTTTTTCTTCTTAACCAGCAAATCAACTTTTTTCGTACACCAAGGCTCTCTTACTCGACCATTTCCTCCCTGCCTGACAGGGAGGGATACTTGCTTTTGGGATGGGATACTTGCTTTTATCAAATGAAGCACAGGTTACAAAAGCAGGGAAATCATGTTGGAGTTGTATAGAACTTGTAAGGCCACAGCCAGAGTATTGTATGCAGTTTTGGTCGCCACATTATCGGAAGGATGTGATTGCACTGGAGCGGGTGCAGAGGAGATTCACCAAGATGCTGCCTGGGATGGAACATTTAAGTTACGAAGAGAGATTGGATAGACTTGGGTTGTTTTTGTTGGAACAGAGAGGGCTGAGGGATGATCTGATTGAGATGTACAAGATCATGAGAGATATGGATAGAGTGGATAAGGAGCAGCTGTTCCCCTTATTTGAAAAATCAGTCATGAGGAGACAAAGGTTCAAGGTGAGGAGCAGGAGGTTTAGGGAGATAAGAGGAAAAGCTTTTTTACCCAAAGGATGGTGACGGTCTGGAACGCACTACCTGAGAGGGTGGTAGAGGTAGGATGTGTCACATTGTTTAAAAATAATCTGCATGAGTTCTTGGTGCATCAAACCATTCAGGGCTATGGGCCAAGTGCTGGCAGATGGGATTAGGTGAGAGTTCAGGTGTTTCTAATGTGTCGGCGCAGAGTCAGCACATCATCTAGGCTTGCAGTACTCGATGGGCCAAAAGACCCTTCGTATGTTGTATGATTCTATGATCTTCCGTCTGGATTTTCCAAGCCCAAAAATCCAGCCAGTTCCACAGTTCAGGAATATAAAAACCTGCCAATCCACCTCCACCTTTTCTTCCCCACACTAAAAGTTACAATTGCAATTTTCACTCGGAAATCTCAGATTGGATTCTGATCCTCACTTGTTGGCAATTTTTGTGCTTCATTGTAAACAGAGTTGAGGAATTTGAAACTTACCAACAAACAGTGGCTTTTCGAGTTTCAGTGATACATAGCTCTGTGGTGGTGCCTCTCTCTGTCGCCATGGCAACTCATCCAGTCGCAAACGGGCAAACTTGACGTTGATCTCAGCTTCCACAAAGTGCCAGGCGTCATCGTTGAGCAAGATCGCAGATTCTATCTGCATCTCCTCTGGACCATCACCCACATCAAAGGAAAAGGAAACCACTTTCTCTGCTGCAAAACATCAGGGTGGGGGTCAAAGAAGCACTTACTCAATACTAGGGTCAGAGGTCACGCACCAAACCTGTGGGACCAGGTGGTCACACACTGGGGAAAGGTGGGGCAGGGGGCGGGGGTGAAGAGAGGAGAGACTGTAAGGGGTGGGACCACCAGGAGGTGAGGTGTTCTCTTTGCTGCATGTTTATATTTGCTACCTTTTCAGCATTTTCTGTATTATTCAATTTGTTATTTGAATAATTCCTCACTTTGTGATGATTCCCTTGTTCCAAGGTATTTTAATTTTTACTTTGCTGCGTCCATAAATGCAAATAATGAAACTCACATTTCAATTCGAGCCGAATAAAGTTTCTGTAACCGGAATTCTCCAGGAAAACTCCAGAGGAAGATGTCGTTTTAAAATAAAATGATATGTCAGCACTTGGGCCGGGGTTGAAGCTCGGGAATGTCAGATAGTTCCCGTGAACAAATGAGGCCGTGTTCCAGGAACCCCCTGTGAAATTCAAACAAATGCTTCAATGTTGGCCCAGCAAATATCATTTCAATTAAATTCTCGCTGTAACATGACACCAGCTCTTCCAGCACATTCCACCCCCACACTGCCCCTTCATGCCTCCTCCTTGGGGCCATTGACCCTCCCACCTCCACACTCCAACAACAGCATCTCCCAGCCCACCCTCAGCCCCCTCACGATTTTCACTCCCTCCTGGGGGCCACTGATACCACCCCACTATCCTCTGCCCCACCATCCTTTCAGCTGAAAGGACATTGTTCTGGAACATTAAGAACATGGAACATAGAACAATACAGCACAAACAGGCCCTTCGGCCTACGAGTTGCGCTGATCATATCTACCAATCCACAGACCTATCTATAACCCCCTATCCTATTCTTTTCCATATACTCATCCAGAAGTCTCTTAAAAGACCCCAGTGAGTTTGCCTCAACAACCTCCGACGGCAGTCGGTTCCATTCACTCACCACCCTCTGAGTGAAAAACCTACCCCTGACATCTCCTTTGTATTTGCTTCCCTGCACCTTAAATCTGTGTCCTCTCGTAGTGACCATTTCCGCTCGGGGAAATAGTCTCTGAGAGTCCACCCTATCTATTCCTCTCAACATTTTATAAACCTCTATCAGGTCGCCTCTCAACCTACGTCTCTCCAGTGAGAACTCAGCTTCTCTCTCCACAGACACTGTCAGACCTGGTGCATATTTCCACATTTAATTCCTGCCTTCACTTTAACATTAAGCACTGACTGCCCATGTCTACCCATTAAACAGTCTGTCCCAAGAACACTCACCATCTCCATAGCAACGCAAAGGGCCCACATTAAACCGGGCCTCTGAACCTGGACGGTGTGTGTCACCAATAACAACTTTCGTAACTGGCAGATCCTCCCTGTACTTCAACAACCCTCGGTCAGATTTCCTGTGGAAAGCATAGGGATTAGTCTGATAAAAAGAGAGATGGGATGGGCTGGATGGGAACACAAGATGTCCTTCAACATATAGAATAAATAGGGTGTTTCTCCCTTTTACAGTGACTGGAATCACATAGCTGGACTTACCAAAGCCTGTAGTCTGCATCACAGTTGCAGTAATACTTTGGATCGGTACAGGTTCTCTCCATCCCACAGGCACATCTCTGACTCCCGGGACTCGCACCTCCCCAGTAGAAATGTTTCTCGGATCCACGACCCAGCCACCAGGAGAAAGGTAGCCCAGCTAAGAGGAGAAATCACAGAGACAGGCAGAGACCACGCCAGAGGGACAGGCGGCGACCACGCCAGAGGGACAGGCGGCGACCACGCCAGAGGGACAGGCGGCGACCACGCCAGAGGGACAGGCGGCGACCACGCCAGAGGGACAGGCGGCGACCACGCCAGAGGGACAGGTGGCGACCACGCCAGAGGGACAGGCGGCGACCACGCCAGAGGGACAGGCGGCGACCACGCCAGAGGGACAGGCGGCGACCACGCCAGAGGGACAGGCGGCGACCACGCCAGAGGGACAGGCGGCGACCACGCCAGAGGGTAGTGCTACAGACAGGCCACTGTCTGTGTGTGAATTTGTTGCCATGCCAATGGATTCATTTGCTATCAGAAAAAGGACGGATCTAAAAGTGATGAACTTGTCTTTTGCCCCAGTAGATTCTCTGGGAGTTTCGGTTTGGTTCCAGTGTGTTCTGCTCGAGTGGATCGACTCACCTGGGCTGTTCAGAAGCCGAGACTTGTAGCAGGAGAAGGAAATACTCTGTTCACAATACTCAGCTGCCAGAGTAATGGCAGAGATCTCCTCCTCTGTGTTGTTATAATATTGGATCTGACCAACAAAAGGTTTTTCCAAAGTCGAACCTGTCACTTTGGTTTCTTGTTGTTGAAGATGATAAACGACAGTCCAAGCTTTGTGCTCTGTTGACAGAAAGTTGTTGAATGAGTTCTGGGCTTACCACCTCTATCTGGCACCAACACCACTGGACCGTCCCAAACCAGCAGCCTCCTGCCAATACACTGCCTAGTCTCGCACCTCCCCTAACGCCCCTCCATCCAGCACTGTCTTCCTGAACCACCCACTCAATCCAATCTAGCACCACCCACTTCCCCAATCTGGTAACACTCATCTACCCAACCCCCATCACCCCCTCCCCAAATTCACTTGTGTGCCCCAAGCATTAACTGCCCCCATTGAATAACCCATTATCTAAAACCCCCCTCCATAATTCAGCAATCAATACCCCTCACTGCAGCTCCAATCCACAACAGACCCCCTCATCTCTTAATACTCCAGCAGACTCCCTCCCAAGCTTCCATGTCCTTCTGGCAGTGTGGGTGACCAGAGCTGCACACAATACTCCAAATGCAGCCTAACCAAGGTTTTATATCGCTGCAATATGATTTGCCAACTTTTGTACTCAATGCCCTGGCCAATGAAAACAAGCATGCCACATGTCCTCTTAATCACCTTGGCCACCTGCATTGCAATTTGAGCGAACAGTGGACCTGTACGCCCAGATCCCTCTGCATGTTAAAGTTCCATAGGGTTCTGCCATTTACAATATTAATTCACATCTAAATTTGTTCCTCTAAACTACATCACCTTGCAGATGTCCAGATTAAACTCCATCTGCCATTTCCGTGCCCAAGTTTACAATCTGTCTATATCCTGTTGCATCCTCTGATAATCCCCAACGTTATCAGCAACTCCACCAATCTTCATGTCATCCACAAAGTTACTAATCAGACCAACCACATTTTCCTCCAGATCATTTATATATACAACTAATAACAGAGGTCCCAGAGCACTGATTCCTGTGGAATACCATTAGCTATAGATCTCCATTCTGAAAAACACCCTTCCACCGCTATTCTCTGCCTTCTGTAACCAAGTCAGTTCTGTATCCATTTAGCCAGCCCATCTCAAATCCCATGTGATTTTAATTTTTGTACCAGTCTGTCATGTGGGATTTACTAAAGTCCATATAAACTATATCCACAGCCTTTTCCTCTCAATTTTTTTTGTCATGTCTTAAAAAAATTCAATTAAGTTGGTGAGACATAACCTTTCCAAAACCATGTTGCCTGTCACTAACTAGTCTATTTTCCTCCAAGTGTACATATATTCTGTCCTTCAATATCTTCAAAAGCTTCCCCACTACTGATGTCAGCCTCACTGACCTATAATTTTCTGGATTATTGCTGCTTCCTTTCTTGAAAGGGAACAACACTGGCTATTCTCCAATCCTCTGAAACCTTACCTGTAGTGAAAGAACATGTGAAGATATCTGTTAAGGCTGCAGATATTTCTTCCCTGCCTCCTGCAGTAACCTGGGCAAGATACCATCTGGCCCTGGGGACTTGTCTACCTTAAAGCAATTTAGGATACTCAACACTTCCTCCTTCGATATATTAACATTGTCTAAAGCGTTCACACACCCACCCCTGACTTCAACATCGGTCATGTCCTTCTCCTTGGTGAATACCGATATACTCATTAAAGATATCACTTACTTCCTGTGGCTCTACGCATAACTTGCCTCCATTGTCCTCTCGTGTGTTGATTCTTTCTCTTGCTATCCTCTTGCTCCTAATATAAGCACAAAAAGCCCTGGGATTCTTCCTGACCCTATTTGCTAAAGAGGTTTCATGGTCCTTTTAGCCTCTTAATTCTACACTTAAGTTAATTCCTATTTTCTCTATAGTCCTCACGTGGACTGAATCGAATTGGCTGGAGACTGATATCTGAGATTCTGGGGAACCACTGGAGGAGGCTGATGGATCAGCCACTTGGCACTTCTAGCTGAAGACTGTTGCAAATGCTCCAGCCTTATCTTTTGCACTGATATGCTGGGCTTCTCCACCATTAAGGATGGGAATATTTATGGAGCTTCCTCCTCCAGTGAGTTGTTTAATTTTCCACCACCATTCTCGACAGGATGTGGAAGGATTGCAGAGCTTAGATCTGATCTGTTGGTTGTGGGATCACCTAGCTCTGTCTATTACTTGCTGTTTTTGCTGTGTGGCATGCAAATAGTCCTATTTTGTAGCTTCACCAGGTTAACACCTCATTTTTAGATATGCCTGGTGCTGCTCCAGCATGTCCTCCTGCACTCTCCATTGAAGCAGGGTTGATCCCCTGGTTTGATGGTAATGGTTGAGTGGGGGATGTGCCAGGCCACAGGGTTACAGATTGTGCTGGAGTATAATTCTGCTGCTGCTAATAGCCCACAGTGCCTCATGGATTCCCAGTCTTAAGTTGCTGGATCTGTCTGAAGTCTGTCCCAATTAGGTACTGAAGAAATGAAGTAAATACCTGTCATTGTGCAGTGAACAGTGAAGGGTCTGGATGGACCACTCCCATCAGGGTCAATGGTGTAGTTTCCAGAAGTTCTAACACCCAGCTTTCTATATCCATCACATGACTCTGGATAAAGGGCTTGAAATGGATCGAAAAAATGAGAGGGAAAGGGGGAATGAAGGTGGAGAAAGGAAGAATGAATTGGACGGATAGTGTGATAATGAAGAGGTGAAAAAGACAGAATCACGCACTCATTCCAGGCGTAACCACAGCAATTGCATTGCCACCACACCCACCCACGGGCTCATACCTTGAAGTAAGCATTATGGGAAATTGGGAAAAGTTTTGCTTATTCATCTGGAAAGAACACCCAGAAAAATCAAACACTCCCAGGACAGGTACAGCACAGGGTTAGATACAGAGTAAAGCTCCCTCTACACTGTCCACCCATCAAACACTCCCAGGACAGATACAGCATGGGGTTAGATACAGAGTAAAGCTCCCTCTACACTGTCCACCCATCAAACACTCCCAGGACAGGTACAGCACGGGGTTAGATACAGAGTAAAGCTCCCTCTACACTGTCCCCCATCAAAACACTCCCAGGACGGGTACAGCATGGGGTTAGATACAGAGTAAAGCTCCCTCTACACTGTCCCCCCATCAAACACTCCCAGGACAGGTACAGCACGGGGTTAGATACAGAGTAAAGCTCCCTCTACACTGTCCCCCAATCAAACACTCCCAGGACAGGTACAGCATGGGGTTAGATACAGAGTGAAGCTCCCTCTACACTGTCCCCCCATCAAACACTCCCAGGACAGGTACAGCACGGGGTTAGATACAGAGTAAAGCTCCCTCTACCCTGTCCCCCCCATCAAACACTCCCAGGACAGGTACAGCACGGGGTTAGATACAGAGTAAAGCTCCCTCTACACTGTCCCCCCATCAAACACTCCCAGGACAGGGGTTAGATACAGAGTAAAGCTCCCTCTACACTGTCCCCCCCATCAAACACTCCCAGGACAGGTACAGCACGGGGTTAGATACAGAGTAAAGTTCCCTCTACACTGTCCCCCCCAATCAAACACTCCCAGGACAGATACAGCAGGGGGTTAGATACAGAATAAAGTTCCCTCTCCATTATCCACTCCTGGGACACTCTTTGGGCAGCACAGTAGCGCAGTGGTTAGCTCTGCTGCTTCACAGATCCAGGGTCCTGGGTTCGATTCCCAGCTTGGGTCACTGTATGTGTGGAGTTTACACGTTCTCCTCATGTCTGCATTGGTGTCCTCGGGATGCTCTGGTTTCCTTACACAGTCCAAAGATGTGTGGATTAAGTTGATTGGCCATGTTATAAAATTGCTCCTTAGTGTCCAGGGCTGTGTAGGTTAGAGGGATTACTGGGTATAATACGTAGGAATATGGGGGTAGGTCCTGGATGGGATTGTGTTCAGTGCAGACTTGAAGGGCCAAAGGGCCTCTTTCTGTATTGTAGGGTTCTATGGTTCTAACATCCGAGGACAGGTACAGATCAGGTACGACACAGAGTAAAGCTCCCTCTACACTGTCCACCCATCAAACACTCCCAGGACAGGTACAGCATGGGGTTAGATACAGAGTAAAGCTCCCTCTACACTGTCCCCCCCATCAAACACTCCCAGGACAGGTACAGCACGGGGTTAGATACAGAGTAAAGCTCCCTCTACACTGTCCCCCCATCAAACACTCCCAGGACAGGTACAGCACGGGGTTAGATACAGAGTAAAGCTCCCTCTACACTGTCCCCACATCAAACACTCCCAGGACAGGTACAGCACGGGGTTAGATACAGAGTAAAGCTCCCTCTACACAGTCCTCACAGATCTGTTCATATAGTATTACTCACAATTATGACAGGTTGGTCCTTTATATCCCGTCCTTTCACAGTCACAGACAAAATTCTCTGAAGTCTGCAGACAGATTCCTCCATGTTCACATAAATTTGGTACATCTGCCGATAGCGGAAACAAAAAATTTAATTAAGACAGTGAATGTCATGAAATAATGTTCACTGCCAAAAACTGAATTTCAAAAGAGAAAGCTGCATAAGCAAAATCACTGTTTATTCAGCAGGGTAAGGATCACTCACTGTGTAACTGTACAGAGTCACTATTTATTCAGCAGGGTAAGGATCACTCACTGTGTAACTGTACAGAGTCACTGTTTATTCAGCAGGGTAAGGATCACTCACTGTGTAACTGTACAGAGTCACTGTTTATTCAGCAGGGTAAGGGCCACTCACTGTGTAACTGTACAGAGTCACTGTTTATTCAGCAGGGTAAGGATCACTCACTGTGTAACTATGCAGATGGGAGATGCTGCTCTTGCACTGGGGAAACACAGTAAGAAGTCTCACAACACCAGGTTAAAGTCTAACAGGTTTATTTGGCAGCACTAGCTATTGGAGTCTCAAATTCCCTCATCAGGTGAATGAGGACTTGCGTTCACAAACAGGGCATATAAAGACACAAACTTAATTTACAATATAATGGTTGGAATGCAAGCCTTTACAGCTAACCAAGTCTTAAAGGTACAGATAACACGAGTGGAGAGAAGGTCAAGCAGAGGTTAGAGGTATGTAACTGTCCTGGCTGAGACAATACACACCTTTTTAACCTGTGCTTAACGCTCTCTCCACTCAGTGTCTATACCTTTAAGAATTGATTACCTGTAAAAACTCACATTCCAACCTTTATTTGAGCTCATGTCTTCATAGGCTCTGTTTGCGAACATAAGTTTGTGAACAACAATGTTATTCAAGAGTGATAGCAAGAATAATCCAGGTAATAACAGGTTGATGAGCCTTACATCAGTAATAGGGAAATTATTGGAGAGGGTTCTTTGAGATAGGATTTATTCCCAATTGGAAATAAACGGACGTATTAGTGAGAGGCAACATGGTTTTGTGAATGAGAGGTCGTGTCTCACTAACATGATCGAGCTTTTCAAGGAAGTGACGAAGATGATTGATGAGGGTAGGGCAATGGATGTTGTCTACGTGGACCTGAGTAAGGCTTTTGACAAGGTCCCTCATGGCAGACTGCTGTAGAAGCATGGGATCAGAGATGAGTTGGCAAGGCGGATACAAAATTGGCTCGGTCAAAGAAGACAGAGGGTAACGGTGGAAGGGTGTGTTTCTGAATGGAGGGCTGTGACAAGTGGTGCTCCTCACGGATCAGTGCTGGGAACCTTTGCTGTTTGCAATGTATATATATAAATGATTTGGAGGAAAATGTAACTGGATTGATTAGTAAGTTTGCGGATGACACAAAAGTTGATGGATTAACGGATAACTACGAGGATCATTAGAGAATGCAGCAGGATATAGATCAGTTGGAAACTTGGGTGCAGAGATGGCAGATGGAGTTTAACCCAGACAAAATGCATTTTGGAAGGTCTAATACAGATAGGAAACATACAGTAAATGGCAGAATCCTTAGGGGTATTGATAGGCAAAGGGATCTGGGTGTACAGGTACACAGGTCACTGAAAGTGGCAATGCAGAGGCAAAAGGTAGTCAATAAGGTGCACAGCATGCTTTCCTTCTTCGGCTGGGGTATTGAGTTTAAAAATGGGCAAGTCATGCTGCCACTTTATCAAACCTTGGTTAGGCCTCACTTGGAATATAATGTTCAATTCTGGTTGCCCCACTACCAGAAGGATGTGGAGGCTTTGGAGAGGGTACAGAAAAGATGTACCAGGATGTTGCCTGGTATGGAGGGCATTAGCTATGAGGAGAGATTGGAGAAACTTGGTTTGTTCTCACTGGAGTGACGGAGGTTGAGGGGAGACCTGATAGAAGTATGCAAGATTATGAGAGGCACAAAGCGGATAGTCAGAAGCTTTCTCGCAGGATAGAAAAATCAATTACTAGGGGACACAGGTTTAAGGTGTGAGGGGCAAGTTTTTAAAAAAAGAGATGTACAAGGTCAGATTTTTTTACACACAGAATCGTGGATGCAAGGAACTCGTTGCCAGAGGAAGCAGTGGAAGTGGATATGGTAGTGAATTTTAAGGGGTGTTTTGACAAATACATGAATGAGATGGGAATAGAGGGATTTGGTCCCTGGAAGGATAGGGAGTTTTAGTTCAGACAGGCAGCATGGTTGGTGCAGGCTTGGAGGGGCCGAAGGGCCTGTTCCTGTGCTGTAATTTTCTTTGTTGTTATTTACGATAAGGGTCACTCACTGTGTAACTGTACAGAGAGTAAAGATGGTGGCGTTGGACTGGGGTAAACACAGTAAGAAGTCTGACAACACCAGGTTTAAATCCAACCGATTTATTTGATAGTAAACTCACAAGTTTTCGACCCTCTGGCCTTCGTCAGGTGAATGAGGTGTTCTGGTCTCATACAGCACACATAACAGCACAGACTGTTTACAGATTACTGATTAGAATGCGAATCTTTACACCTAACCTGCTGTTCAAGTCTTAAAGTCACTAACAATGTGAGTGGAAGGAGCACTGAGCACAGGTTAGAGAGATGTGTATTGTCTCCAGACAGCACAGTAAATGCTGACAGTCACCTCAGCACTACACTGTACCGCAAGCCGACAGATAACCTCATGATGCTCCACTTCTCCAGCTTCCACCCTAGACACGTTAAAGAGGCCATCCCCTACGGACAAGTCCTCCGCATACACAGCATTTGCTCAGATGAGGAGGATCGTGACAGACACCTCCAGACGCTGAAGATGCCCTTGTGAGAACAGGATATGGCGCTCGACTCATCGATTGACAGTTCCGACGTGCCACAGCGATAAACCGCACTGACCTCCTCAGAAGATGAACACTTCCTGTGGGCGAACACTTCAGTGGTCACGAGCATTCGGCCTCTGACCTTTGGGTAAACATTCTTCAAGGGGGCCTTCATGACACACGACAGCGCAAAGTCACTGAGCAGAGACTGATAGCCAAGTTCTGCACACGAGGACGGTCTTAACAGGGATCTTGGCTTCATGTCATACTATCTGTAACCCTCATGACTTGCCTGGGTTAGCAAAAAACCTCACTTACTGTGCTGTCTGGAGACAATACACATCTCTCTAACCTGTGCTCAGTGCTCCTTCCACTCACATTGTTAGCCACTTTAAGACTTGAACAGCGGTTAGGTGTAAAGATTCGCATTCTAATCAGTAATCTGTAAACAGTCTGTGCTGATACGTGTGCTGCCTGAGACCAGAACATCTCATTCACCTGACGAAGGCCAGAAGGTCGAAAGCTTGTGAGTTTACTATCAAATAAATCAGTCGGATTTAAACCTGGTGTTGTCAAACATCTAACTATACAGAATCACTGTTTATTCAGCAGGGTAAGGATCACTTGCTGTGTAACTGTAGAGTCACTCTTTATTCTGCAGGGTAAGGAACGCTCGCTGTGTAACTGTACAGAGTCACTGTTTATTCAGGATAAGGATCACTCACTGTGTAACTGTACAGAGTTACTGTTTATTCAGCAGGGTAAGAGTCACTCACTGTGTAACTGTACAGAGTCACTGTTTATTCAGCAGGGTAAGAGTCACTCACTGTGTAACTGTACAGAGTTACTATTTATTCAGCAGGGTAAGAGTCACTCACTGTGTAACTGTACAGAGTCACTGTTTATTCAGGATAAGGATCACTCACTGTGTAACTGTACAGAGTCACTGTTTATTCAGCAGGGTAAGGATCACTTGCTGTGTAACTGTACAGAGTCACTGTTTATTCAGGATAAGGATCACTCACTATGTAACTGTACAGAGTCACTGTTTATTCAGCAGGGCAAGGGCCACTCACTGTGTAACTGTACAGAGAACACAGTAAGAATTTAGCAACACCAATTTTAAATCCAACCGATTTATTTGATAGTAAATTTGCGAGCTTTCGACACTCTTGTGTCTTCGTCAGGCAAATGCAGTGTTCTGGTCTGCAATAGCACACATTAACACAGACAGTCACAGATTGCTGATTAGAATGCGAATCCTTACATCTAACCTGCTATTCAAGTCTTAAAGTGGCTAACAATGTGTGTGAAGGGAATCCTGAGCATTGGTTAGAGAATTGTGTATTTTCTCCAGACAGCACAGTAAGTGAGGTAAGTAAGCCCACAGGAAGGGAACAGTCTTGCCTGGTGACTGTCGAGCAATGTTCATTCATACCCGGCCGTCCCATCATATCGGGCAATGGGACCCTGTATGAGAACCTCTCCGGCTATATCGAGGGCATCCTGAAACCCATCGTACAAAGAACCCCCAGCTTTTGTCTTGACACTACGGACTGCCTACAGAAACTCAGCACACATGGAGCAGTTGAACCAGGGACACTCCTTGTCACAATGGATGTCTCGGCGCTCTACACCAACATCCCCCACGACGATTGTATTGCTGCAACTGCCTCAGTACTCAATGCCAACAACTGCCAGTTTCCAGATGCAATTTTACAACTCATCCGCTTCATTTTGGACCACAATGTCTTCACCTTCAACAATCAGCTTTTCATCCAGACACACGGAACAGCCATGGGGACCAAATTCGCACCTCAGTATGCCAACATCTTCATACACAGGTTCGAACAAGACTTCTTCACCACACGAGACCTTCAACCAAGGTTATATACTAGATACATTGATGACATCTTTTTCCTTTGGACTCGTGGTGAACAATCATTGAAACAACTGTATGATGACATCAACAAGTTCCATCCCACCATCAGACTCACCATGGACTACTCTCCAGAATCAATTGCATTCTTGGACACACGCACCTCCATCAAGGACGGTCAACTCAGCACCTCACTATACCGCAAACCGACAGACAACCTCACAATGCTCCACTTCTCCAGCTTCCACCCTAGACACGTTAAAGAAGCTATTCCCTATGGACAAGCCCTCCGTATACACAGAATTTGCTCAGATGAGGAGGATCGTGACAGACACCTCCAGACACTGAAGGATGCCCTCTTGAGAACAGGATATGGCGCTCGACTCATCGATCGACAGTTCCGACGTGCCACAGCGATAAACCGCACTGACCTCCTCAGAAGACGAACACGGGACACCGTGGACAGAGTACCCTTTGTGGTCCAGTACTTCCCCGGAGCGGAGAAGCTATGACATCTTCTCCGGAGTCCTCAACATATCATCGATGATGATGAACATCTCGCTAGGGCCATCCCCACCCCCCCACTTCTTGCTTTCAGACAACTGCACAACCTCAAACAGATCATTGTTTGCAGCAAACTACCCAACCTTCAGGAGAACAGTGACCACAATACCACACAACCCTGCCACAGCAACCTCTGCACGACATGCCAGATCACAGGCATGGACGACATCATCAAACGTGAGGATACCATTCACCAGGTGCACGGTACATACTCTTGCAACTCGGCCAACGTTGTCTACCTAATACGTTGCAAGAAAGGATGTCCCAAAGCATGGTATATTGGGGAGACCATGCAGACACTACGACAGCGGATGAATGATCATCGCTCAACAATCACCAGGCAAAACAGTTCCCTTCCTGTGGGCGAACACTTCAGTAGTCATGGGCATTCGGCTTCCGACCTGCGGGTAAACGTTCTTCAAGGGGGCCTTCGTGACACACGACAGCGCAGAGTCGCTGAGCAGAGACTGATAGCCAAGTTCCACACACGAGGACTGTCTTAATAGGGATCTTGGCTTCACGACACACTATCTGTAACCCCCGTAACTTGCCTGGGTTAGCAAAAAATCTCACTTACTGTGCTGTCTGGAGAAAATACACAATTCTCTAACCAATGCTCAGGATTCCTTTCACACACATTGTTAGCCACTTTAACACTTGAAAAGCAGGTTAGATGTAAGGATTCACATTCTAATCAGCAATCTGTGATTGTCTATGTTGATACATGTGCTATTGCAGACCAGAACACTGCATTTGCCTGACGAAGACACAAGAGTGTCGAAAGCTCGCAAATTTACTTTCAAATAAATCAGTTGGATTTAAAAATGCTGTTGCTAAATTCTTACTGAGTTCTTACTACCCCAGTCCAATGCCGGCATCTCTACATCATAACTGTACAGAACCACTGTTTATTCAGGATAAGGATCACTCACTGTGTAACTCTACAGAGTCACTGTTTATTCTGCAGGGTAAGGATCACTCACTGTGTAACTGTACAGAGTTACTGTTTATTCAGCAGGGTAAGGATCACTCACTGTGTAACTGTACAGATTCACTGTTTATTCAGCAGGGTAAGGATCACTCACTGTGTAACTGTACAGTGTCACTGTTTATTCAGCAGGGTAAGGATCACTCACTGTGTAACTGTACAGAGTCACTGTTTATTCAGCAGGGTAAGGATCACTCACTGTGTAACTGTACAGAGTCACTGTTTATTCAGCAGGGTAAGGATCACTCACTGTGTAACTGTACAGAGTCACTGTTTATTCAGCAGGGTAAGGATCACTCACTGTGTAACTGTACAGAGTCACTGTTTATTCAGCAGGGTAAGGATCACTCACTGTGTAACTGTACAGAGTCACTGTTTATTCAGCAGGGTAAGGATCACTCACTGTGTAACTGTACAGAGTCACTGTTTATTCAGCAGGGTAAGGATCACTCACTGTGTAACTGTACAGAGTCACTGTTTATTCAGCAGGGTAAGGATCACTCACTGTGTAACTGTACAGAGTCACTGTTTATTCAGCAGGGTAAGGATCACTCACTGTGTAACTGTACAGAGTCACTGTTTATTCAGCAGGGTAAGGATCACTCACTGTGTAACTGTACAGAGTCACTGTTTATTCAGCAGGGTAAGGATCACTCACTGTGTAACTGTACAGAGTCACTGTTTATTCAGCAGGGTAAGGATCACTCACTGTGTAACTGTACAGAGTCACTGTTTATTCAGCAGGGTAAGGATCACTCACTGTGTAACTGTACAGAGTCACTGTTTATTCAGCAGGGTAAGGATCACTCACTGTGTAACTGTACAGAGTCACTGTTTATTCAGCAGGGTAAGGATCACTCACTGTGTAACTGTACAGAGTCACTGTTTATTCAGCAGGGTAAGGATCACTCACTGTGTAACTGTACAGATTCACTGTTTATTCAGCAGGGTAAGGATCACTCACTGTGTAACTGTACAGAGTCACTGTTTATTCAGCAGGGTAAGGATCACTCACTGTGTAACTGTACAGAGTCACTGTTTATTCAGCAGGGTAAGGATCACTCACTGTGTAACTGTACAGAGTCACTGTTTATTCAGCAGGGTAAGGATCACTCACTGTGTAACTGTACAGAGTCACTGTTTATTCAGCAGGGTAAGGATCACTCACTGTGTAACTGTACAGAGTCACTGTTTATTCAGCAGGGTAAGGATCACTCACTGTGTAACTGTACAGAGTCACTGTTTATTCAGCAGGGTAAGGATCACTCACTGTGTAACTGTACAGAGTCACTGTTTATTCAGCAGGGTAAGGATCACTCACTGTGTAACTGTACAGAGTCACTGTTTATTCAGCAGGGTAAGGATCACTCACTGTGTAACTGTACAGAGTCACTGTTTATTCAGCAGGGTAAGGATCACTCACTGTGTAACTGTACAGAGTCACTGTTTATTCAGCAGGGTAAGGATCACTCACTGTGTAACTGTACAGAGTCACTGTTTATTCAGCAGGGTAAGGATCACTCACTGTGTAACTGTACAGAGTCACTGTTTATTCAGCAGGGTAAGGATCACTCACTGTGTAACTGTACAGAGTCACTGTTTATTCAGCAGGGTAAGGATCACTCACTGTGTAACTGTACAGATTCACTGTTTATTCAGCAGGGTAAGGATCACTCACTGTGTAACTGTACAGAGTTACTGTTTATTCAGCAGGGTAAGGATCACTCACTGTGTAACTGTACAGAGTCACTGTTTATTCAGCAGGGTAAGGATCACTCACTGTGTAACTGTACAGAGTCACTGTTTATTCAGCAGGGTAAGGATCACTCACTGTGTAACTGTACAGAGTCACTGTTTATTCAGCAGGGTAAGGATCACTCACTGTGTAACTGTACAGAGTCACTGTTTATTCAGCAGGGTAAGGATCACTCACTGTGTAACTGTACAGAGTCACTGTTTATTCAGCAGGGTAAGGATCACTCACTGTGTAACTGTACAGAGTCACTGTTTATTCAGCAGGGTAAGGATCACTCACTGTGTAACTGTACAGAGTCACTGTTTATTCAGCAGGGTAAGGATCACTCACTGTGTAACTGTACAGTGTCACTGTTTATTCAGCAGGGTAAGGATCACTCACTGTGTAACTGTACAGAGTCAGTGTTTTTTTCAGAGGGTGACAGGCCTTATTTTTTGTTTTTCTATTTTAATTGATTTGGAAATGTATAATACACTTACCTGTCCGTTATTCCACATGTGTTAAACAGCATTTCTGCGTATCTTCCAAGTATCCGTCGTTTTACTAGTTCCAGATCCACAAGGTAATTATCCACATGGATTCGCTGCATGCAGCCATGGAAAACACTCATGTTGGAAAAACAACCCAAGTTCCTGACACTGGGGGGGCAGCCTGTGCATGTTCAGAGTAGAAAGTGATAGTGTGTGTTTGTGTACATAAAGACAGAGAACTGGCTCAATGGTAAACAAAAGCAGCTGTAATTAGCATCATCAATTCGATAGATAAAGAATAGTGTTCGCAAGAAATTAAAATAAAGAAGACATTCTGAAGCCTAAATAATGATGTCAACATTCAGCCAAATAAGAGATTAAGAAGAATAAAAGTGAGGAGAGAGAAAGTGATACCTGAAAGAGGGAACAGCATATATTCACTCAGACAGAAGCTTCCTCTTTACCAAATAGAGACTACTTTTGTCAAATAGGGAAATTTCTGATGGAGTATTTAAAATTCTGAAATGATGGGCAGAGTAAATGGAACATTATAAGTGTCTATTTTAAATATTGTCTTGTCTAATGGGACAGGGTTAATTAGTAATCTCCAATGAGGAAGAATCATCATACAAAGCATTTCACTTTGTGTTTAAGAATGACATGCAGTCTGAAACTCGAGTATTGAAACTAAATAAAAGTGAGTTAGCCAACGTAGATTGGAAAATCAGTTTAAAAGGTATGGCAGTGGATGAGAAGTGGCAAATATTGAAAAAAAGACCAATAATTCTCAAAAAATGTATATTCCATTGAGAACTAAAAACTCCAAGAACCACCCAGGGCAATGCAAAGAGATTGAAACAAGTGGATTTTAATATTGCTCAGGAGAGTACCAAGTCACAAAACACCAGCAAAGAATGGCCAAAGTAGTGATAAAGATGTGGAAAGGGAGCAAGATTTTAAAAGAAATATAAATGTATGCAAAAAAGAAATACATATATTTAAGTCACGGGTAAATAGATTTCTGATATAGAAGGGAATTAAGGGTTATGGGGAGCAGGCAGGGGAGTGGAACTGATCCACTTGAGATCAGCCATGATCTTATTGAATGGCAGGGCAGACTCGAGAGCCTAGATGGCCGACTCCTGCTCCTATTTCTTATGTTTCTTATGTAACAGTGAAAGTAAATGTGGGTCCCTGAAAAAGGAGAAATTATGCTGGAGAATCAATAAAAAGTAAGACATTAAACATATATTTTGGGTAGGATTCTCCCAAAGAAACTAAGAGTTGAATTTGTATTAAAAATGGATTTTTTCTTTGTTCTATATTCTAAATCACTTTTTCCAGTGGGAGTTTTAAAATGATTTTGTTACAGTCTGTGCACAGCAGAGTGCACATACAGGATTCACTCCAGAATTCAGTGGGCAGGGTCTATTCCCCTGAAGGGGATGGCAGTATAGTGCTGAGTGGGCCACTGCGCATGTGCTGATCTGTCAATGCTGATGTTGTTGCATGTACAGTGGCCCCCCACTGCTGGCCTCCCAATGTTGGCCGTGACTCCTGCAATGCCAGCTCTCCACCCCGATGGTGCGATCACTGGACCCCCATGCATGTCTAGCCCAGCCTCGCCCCACCCTCCCCCTTAACTTCTCCTTCCCGCAGCCCCAATCTCCTGCTCCCCACTGTCCATGCAGTCCTAACTCCCCCGTCAACCCAATGACTAGCCCCATTCGTTAGCCTGCTTCCCGCCCACACTGGTCCTGTCTACAGAGTAGCAATGGGAACCCCCACCTGCATAAATTGCCCTACCATGCCTGCCTCCAGCACCCCCATTGGACTTGCCATCTTGGCACTGTCTGATGCCTGATGGGCAGTGCCAAAGTGCCACCTGGGCATTAACACTTTGCCCCTTGGGCAGTGCCATGGGGCACAAGCTGGCATTGCCATGGTGCCAATGCCCCACAGCACCACTACCCTGGCACCCAGCCCTCTGGAGGCCCCAACTGCACCTCCCCCTGCCGTTATTGCATGAGGTTGGGCCATCAACTCCCTGAAATCCACTTATGATAATTAAAATAAAGGGATATTCTTATTTCCATCGCTTCTGCATTTCCTCGCTGATTCCTGGTGCGGAGCTGATCCCACCAGAAATCCGGCACTGGGAGACATCATCAGGCTGGCTACTGCTTGAATTTCCTGGACCACTGCAGTGGGATGGGAAAATCGCCCCCTTTGGTCTGTTTTCTTTGTAGAAGCCACAAATAATACCAAAATAATGGAAAAATCAAGGACCTAATGTGTGAGTGACTTAAAATAATTATTAGAAAAGGGAATGGAAAAATAAACTCAACAACTCCCTAGGACCAGACAATCTGCACTCCAGGGTTCTGACTATAGATATCATAACATTATCTTATTGAAACCTTATTGAAACATATAAGATGATTAGAGGTTTAGATAGGGTGGACATTGATAGCCTTTTTCCGAGGATGGAGAAAGCTAGCACGAGGGGACATAGCTTTAAATTAAGAGGTGGCAGTTATAGGACGGATGTCAGAGGTAGGTTCTTTACCCAGAGGGTGGTAAGGGTATGGAATGCCCTGCCTGCTGCAGTTGTAGATGCTCCAAGTTTGGTGGCGTTTAAGAGATTAGTAGATAAGTTTATGGATGAAAAGGGAATGGTTTAGGTTAGAGGGTCATTGCTTTTTCATAATTGGTCGGTGCAACATCGAAGGCCGAAGGGCCTGTTCTGCGCTGTAATGTTCTATGTTCTATTATCTAAATTCTGGAATGTTCCAAAGAATTGGACAGTAGAAAATATAACAATGATATTCAAGAAAGGAGGGAGAGGCAAACAGGGAACTATTGTGAGATGCAGGGTAGGACAAATTTCAAGAATCTTTTTCCCATGCAGAGGTGTCTCAGACCAGAGGTCAGAGATTTAAGATAAAATAAGTGGTTAGAGGGAATCTGAGGAAGTGTTTTTTTCACCAGAGAGTGATGGGAATATGAAGTGCGCTTTGCAACATTTAAGAAGCATTTGGACAAGCAGTTAAATCAGTAAGTGCTAGTAAATGCGAATAGTACAGATTGCTTTGAAGGTCAGCATAGACAGGAGTGCCGAAGGCCTGTTCCTGTGCTGTTTGACTCTATAACTAAAGGCAGTCATTGAGATAATCTTGGAATTATTACTAAGGAAGTGATTTGATGATTAGACTGACTCACGTGGTTTAATGAACGAGGTATTATGTTTGATAAATTTATTTGATTTTTTGAGGATGTAAGTAGTAAATAAGAGGGAACCAGTGGATTTAGTGTAAAATGAAATTCATCGGGTCTAGGGGATTTAGCGGTTCTCAGCCATATTAATTTTTCCAGGGCTACTTTATACTGATTTTTTCAGTTGCTCATTCATACTTGCCCTACAGTTCTTTAGTATTATTGGAATCTTTTGTTTTAATCTTTTTTTGTGAAAACAAACAAAAGGAATTTGTTTAGTTTCTTTGTCACTTCTCTATTTCCCCATTAGAAATTCTTCTTATTTTGCTTGTACTGGTTTGAAATTAATCTTTGCTAATCTTTTTCTTTCACATAACAAACCTTTGCAGCTGTTTTGGCCACAATGTTTATATAGGACTAGTACCAGTCAATTTCTGGTCAAAGGTAACTCATGAGATGTGGATTGTGGAGGTTCAGTGATGGTAATGCTATTGAACCATAGATAATCAATCAGAGTCATAGCCTGGAATCAGACCCTTCAGCCCAACTTGTCCATGCCCCCCTGTTTTTACCACTAAGCTAGTCCCAATTTCCTGCATTTAGCCCACATCCCTCCAGAAAAATCTCACCCATGTAACTATCTAAATGCTTTTTCAAAGATAAAATTGTACCTGCCTCTATTACTGCCTCTGGCAGCTTGTTCCAGACTCACCACCCTCTGTGTGTAAAAAATGATCTCTCTGGGCCCTTTTGTATCTGTCCTCTCTCACCATAAACATATACCCTCTAGTTTTAGACCCCTCTACCTTTGGGAAAAGATGTTGGCTATCTAGCTTAATTATGTGCCTCATTATTTTATAGACTTCTATAAAATCAGCCCTCAGCCTTCTACGCTCCAAAGAAAAAAGTCCCAGTCTATCCAGCCTCTCCTTATAACTCAAGCCATCAAGTCCTGCTGGCATCCTAGTAAATCTTTTCTGTACTCTTTCGAGTTTAATAATATCCTTTCTATAATAGGGTATCTGGAACCGTACACAGTATTCCAAATGTGGCAGTACTAATGTCTTGTGCAATGTCAACAAAATGTCCCACCTCTCGTATTCAATGTTCTAATCACTGAAACCAAGCAAGCCAAATGTCTTCTTCATCACTCTATCTACCTGTGACTCCACTTTCGAGGAGCTTTGATCTTGTATTTCTAGATCTCTTTTTCCCTAACTCTCCCCAACACCCTACCATTAAATCAGTAGGTCCTGCCCAATTCGATCCATCAAAATGCATTACCTCACATTTATCTAAATTAAACTCCATCTGCCATTCGTCAGCCCACTGGCCCAATTACTCAAGATTTCATTGCAACCCTAGATAACCTTCCTCACTGTCCACTATGCCACTAATCTTGGTGTCATCTGAAAACTTACTAACTATGCCTCCTAAATTCTCATCCAAATCATTAAATAATAAATAAATAATAATGGACCCAGCACTGATCCATGAGGCACACTGTGGTCACAGGCCTCCAGTCTGAAGAACAACTCTCTATGCCTATGTCTGTTGTCAAGCCAGTTTTGGATCCAATTGGCTATTTCACCCTGGATCCCATGAGGTTTAACCTTATGCAATAACCTTGTCAAAGGGATCACCGATTTACTTCCTCGCCTTCGACAACATCCTGGGACACACTTCATCAGGTCTTATGTCCTGTTCTATCTTTCCTATAGCATCAATACCCTGGAACATTGAGCTACCAGCCCTGCCCCTTCCTTAGCCATGTTTCAGTAATAGTTATAATATCCCAGTCTCATGTAGCCATCTGTGCCCTGAGTTCATCTGCCTTGGCCGTCAGGCCTCTTGCATTGAAATAAATGCAGTTTAATCTAGACTTCCCTTGCTCTCTGCTCTGCTTTCTCAGTCCATCTGTCCTGCCATGTTTTGTTCACTCTGAGTTTCATTTCTCTGAATTTTACTGGATCTAGTTACTGAGCTCTCCAATCTCTGTACTCTGGCCCTTTTTGATTTCAGACTTTGGTTTCTCTGCCTTTCACTTTTCCCCTTAATGCCTTTTGTTTCTGTACCCACTTTACTTTCCTCTGACTTTCAGTATTGGCTCTCTCCCCCCCACAACATTAATTTAAACTTTCCCAACAGCACGAGCAAACACTGTCCCTAAGACATCGGTTCCAGTGCTGCCCAAGTGTAGACTATCCAATTTGTACTGATGCCACTTCCCCCAAAACCACTACCAATGTCCCAGGAATTTGAATCTCTTTCTCTTGCACCATCTCTTAGCTATCCAGTCATTCCTATTCTGACTAGCACTTGACACTGGGAGCAATCCTGAAATTACTACCTTTGAGGTCCTACTTTTTAGTTTAACTCCTAACTCTCTAAATACAGTTTGGAGATCTCATCCCATTTTTACTTGTATTGTTGGTGCCTATATGCACCATAACAGCTGGCTGTTCAATCTCCTCCTCCAAAACGCTCTGCAGCCACTCCAAGACATCCTTGACCCTGGCAACCAGGGAAGCAATTTACCATTCTGGAGTTTTATTTGTGTCATAAAAACATCTCGCTATTCCCCAATCATAGAATCCGTACAGTGCAGGAGGCGGCCATTTGGCCCACTGAGTTACAGTGACAACAGTCCCATCCAGTCCCGATCCCTGTATCATCACATTTACCCTGCTAATCCCGTGACACTAAGGAGCAATTTAGCATGACTAATCCACCTAACCTACACATCTTTGAACCATGGGAGGAAACGAGAATATCTGGTGGAAGCCCAGACAGACAAAGGGAGAATGTGCAGACTCCACACGGACAGCGACCCTAGGCCTGGCTTGTTCGTGCTCTGAGGCAGCATTGCTAACCACTGTGCCACCATCAAGCGAAGGGGATTAGACCATCCCTAACTGGAAGAAGTTGTTGCCTGGCATTTACATGCTGCCAATATTACTTAAACTTTAACAGAAAATACCTGAGTAAAGAAAATGACCGAATGAATTGACACTCACTTCCAAAGTAATACTGATCTCCGGTCAGCACCCGTAAAGCGTGGTTTATTCGTACGGGTGAATCCTCCCTCTCATCAATGACAACAACAACAGAATCCATTCGTGCCAACAGCTGGACCGAGTGCCAATGTCCGTCGGTCAAGTTATAACCTGGCACAGCAAAGAGTGAGTTAGTCTGCCAATAACTGAACAACCGTCCACAATTCCTCCTCCCTCTGCAATGGCATCAATAAGAATAGGCAACAACATCTACTCCACAATCCTCCTCAACAATTCCAAGATCAACATTTTAAAATAAATTAAAACATCAAATAACAATATCTCAAAATGTCCTTAGCCCCCCTGACTATACTCCTTCTACACCTTTGACTGTGTGGCCAAACTCCCCTCCAACTCGATTTAAGTTTGCTGATGACATCACCATAGTGAATAGGATAAGACAGAGTACAGGAACGAGATGGAGAATCTGATCAACTGGTGAGACAACAATAATCTCTCCCTCAATGTTAACAAAACAAAGGAGATAATTACCCATTTTGGGAAGCATCGTGGAGCACGTGCCCTGTTTGCACCAACGGGATGAAGTGGAAATGGTCGAAAGCTTGAGGTTTCTCGGTGGCCAGATCACCAGCCTGTCCTAGTCTTTCTTCACTGACACAATAACTAAGAAAGCCCACGAACGCCTCTATTTTCTGAGAAGACTAAGGAAATTTGGCACGTCTGCTACCACTCTCACCAACTTCTACAGATGAACCTTAGAAAACATTCCTCCTGATTGTATCACAGCTTGATATGGCTCCTGTGCCGTCCAAGACCACAAGAAACTACAAAGGATCGTGAACGAAGCTCAGTCCATACCAGCCTCCCATTCATTGACTCTGTTTACACTTCCCACTGCCTCAGGAAAGCAGTCAACATAATCAAAGACCCCACTCCCCCCAGACATCCTCCCTTCCACATTCTTCCATTGGGGAAATGATTCAAAAGTCTGAGATTCTCTCCCCCCACTCCGCCAAATCAGAAGGTGGTTTAGATAATTCCTCCTGTTCATCATTACTGATTATACAACAGGACATCTTATATCATGCAGAGTGTTACATTGAGCAATGCAGTTCTGTGCTAAACCACAAGAGGACATCACGGAGACGCAGCTGCTCAGTGAACAGTGTACCTGCTGCAAATTCCAGTCGTTTCTTGCCAGTCTGTTGGAATGATATGTTAATCTGTCCTTCACTTAAACCCATCTCCAGCCAACCAACACCTTCAGAAAAGTTACTGAAAAGAAGAAGTCCACTTGTATCTAAAGACCGGAAAGTGAAGTTGACAGAGAGCTGGTTCTGCATTGGTAGACCTGGCACCTGAATAAAGCTGGTTGGTGTTGCGAATGTTATGGGATAGTATGGCTTGTCCTTATAGAGGAATTCACGGCAGCGAAACCGCACATTACCCTGATTGAAGGAATGGAAAAAACAGAAATTAATGACACCATCTTCTATCCAACAACCAAACCATGAAAGCTCATCACTGACTCCAGAGGAATCCTGTGAATTAATGCATTCCATTTTATAATTATAATAAGCTTCCTTTCTCTCCTGTATGCTTCATGTTAACCCTAAGTTGACTCCTTGTTACCAATTCACCAGCCAGTGAAAACGATCCATTTACCCTCTTAAACTCTTTTAAAAGTACTCTGATAAATTTCCCATAACTACCCTGCGAATACAGAGGGCACTTTCCCTCCAAATCTCTCCTGGAACCATATCATCCAATGATGCTAACTCTGACCGTGCACCATTCATCACCTATATAATCAGAAACTGTATATTCTGACAACTTTATACGTTCAACATCTCCTTCACTGCTCTAAAGTTGAGAATGAAAGTCCCAGAAGATCACGATGGGCTGAGTGGTTTTGCTATGTGCATCATCCTACGGGTCACATTTATCTTTCTGTGTCACTTCTACTGGTGGCAAATGGATTACTGACCTTTGCCTTAAGGGATTAATGTGCACAAGTTATGCTTTAGTTGAATAGAGCTCATTGAGGATGCAGCATAGGAATGTGCTCCAGTGTAGTACTGTGTTTCTGTTCAGGCATGAATCCTGAGCTTTGACATATTGGTTCCTATCCAGTTCTGTGTATTTATTTCACTCACCCACCCTGTCCATTCACTGAGACCTTTACTATTTTTAATGTCTTAATTTTCTAGAAAACTCCACATTTTTCAACACTGACCTATACAACCTGATCGATAGCCACCCTGTTTGTTATTAGTTTGCTGAGGCTAATTTGATGTTTGCAATTACTGACATGATTCTGAATGTAGCCTGTCCACAATTATTTATATTTAAGATAAAAGAGATCTAAATGTTACAATATCTAAACATCTGAATATTTTAAGAGAATGCTAAATTAACACAAAATTAAAGTTTGCAGCATGGAGCCAGAGGCTTTTCTTTTTTCTACTTCAACTATGTTCAACTCTCCTTTAATTGATTTGATAACTGGGGTTGGAACAGGATCAGTTGTTTCAAAAATACAAATATGTTGGCAGGACGGACGATTCTCTCTACCTTATCCTGTTCAGTATAAAGATCATTTCTTTTCCCTGTGTCTTTGCTTGCTCTCTCTCAGGTAGTTACCCACTGAATGAACACTTGGAGTCTGACATTCATTTCCCAGATTTTATTGGCTGCTCCTTACCAAGCTCTGTGTCTGTGAATGTCTTCCTCTTGCCAAGTCAATCACACTGATATTGTTATACATGATGTTCTCCATACAGCCCTGGAAGTTTGGTTTGTCAACCAATCTCAGTCTCTCAGTGGGTATCAACCCACCAAAGTAAATCTGAAATAAAGGTAAAGTGAAAGAAAGCTTTTTTATTAATTTATGGGACGTAGGCATCACTGACAAAGCCAACATTTATTGTCCATCCTTAATTGTCCTCGAGAAGGTGGTGGTGAATTGCCTTCTTGCAGTCCCTGAGGTGTAGGTACATCCACGTTACTGTTAGCAAGGGAGTTCCAGGATCTTGACCCAGTGATGGTGAAGGAATGGTGATCATTTCTAAGTCAGGACTGTGAGTAAGTTGGGAGAGGAACTTGCAGTTGGTAATGTTCCTATATCTCTGCTGCCCTTGACCTTCTAGGTGGTAAAGGTCACAGGTTTGGAAACTGCTGTCAAAAGAATCTTGGTGAGTTGCTGTGGTGCATCTTGTAGATGGTACACACGGCTGCCACTCTTTGAAGGTGGTGGAATGAATGTTGAAGGTGGTGAATAGGGTGCCAATCAAGCAAGCTGCTTTGTCATGGATGGTATCGAGCTGTTATTGGAACTGCACTGATCCAGGCAACTGAGGAGTTTCCATCACACTCCTATCACCTTTAGATGGTGGACAGGCTTTAGGAAGTCAGGACATGAGTTATTTGCTGCAGGATTCCCAGCCTCTGACCTCTCTGGCAACCACAATATTTACATATCTAGTCCAGTTAGTTTCTGGTCAAAGGTAACCGCCAGGATGTTGAAAGTGGGGGATTTAGTGGTGGCAATATACTGCAATGTGAAGGGGTGATGATTGGATTCCCTCTTGTTGGAGATGGTCATTGTCTGGTACTTCTGCAGCACATGTTACTTGCTACCTATCAGCCCAAGCATGAACATTTTCCAACTCTTGCTGCATTTGAACATGGACTGCTTCGGTATCTGAGGAGTTGTGAATGCTTCTGAACATTGCGCAATCAGCAGCGAACATCCCCATTTCTGATCTAATCACAGAGGATAGGTCATCGATGAAGCACCTGAAGATCGTTGGGCCTCGGACACTATTCTGAGGGACTCCTGCAGTGATGTCCTGGAGCAGAGATAATTGATCTCCAACATAATCATCTTTCTTTGTGTTGGACATAACTCCAACCAGTGGAGAGCTTTCCCCCTGATACCCATTGACTGCAGTTTTGTTCAGGCTCCTTGATGCCACACAAATGCAGCTTTGATGTCTACGGTGTCGATCGCATCTCTGGAGTTAAGCTCTGTGATCCTTGTTTGAACCAAGGCTGTAATGAGGTCAGGAGCTGAGCCTTGGTGAAACCCAACTGAACATCAGCGAGCAGGTTATTTCAAAGCAAGTGTTGCTTGTTCGCGCTGTTGATGGTCCCTTCCATCACTTTACGGATCATTCAGGGAAGGCTAATGGGCAGTAATTGGCCAGGTTGGTTTTGTCCTGCTTTTTATGTGCATGACGTACCTAGGCAATTTTTCACATTGCTGGATAGATAGCAGTGCTGTAACTGTACTGGAACAGCTTAGCTAGGGAAGCAGTAAATTCTGCTGCACAAGTCTTCAGTGCTAAGGTTGAGGGAACCGGAGCTTTTCTCTTTAGAGCGGAGGAAGATGAAAGATGACTTAATAGAAGTTTATAAGATGATGAGGGGGATAGAAAGAAGGGACATTCAGAACTATTTCCTCAGGTGGATGTAGCTGTTCTAGGGGACATAACTATAAGGTTCATGGTGGGAGATATAGGAGGGATGTCCAAAGTAGATTCTTTACTCAGAGGGTGTTTGGGGTGTGGAATACGCTGCCTGTGTGATACTGAAGTTGGACACTTTAGGAACTTTCAAGTCGTTATTCGATAGGCACATGGAGCACATCAGAATGATAGGGAGTTGGATAGCTTGATCTTGTGTTCGAACATAGGTCGGCACAACATCAAGGGCCAAAGGGCCTGTACTGTGCTGTACTGTTCTACGTTCTATTACTGGAATATTATTAGGGCCCATTGCCTTTGCAATAGTCAGTGTCTTCAGCTGTTCCTTGCTATCATGTGGAGCGAATAGAATTGGCTGGAGACTGGCATCTGTGATACTGGAGACCACCAGTGGGAGATATGAGCCAAGGGCAGAAGGTTTTTTTTTTAAAAGTTAAGGCATCATGATCAGCACAGGCTTGGAGGGCTGAAGAGCCTGTCATTGTGCTGTACTTTTCTTTGTTCTTTCTTTGAAGCCAAGATGGATCATCCACTCGGCACTACTGGCTAAAAATTGCTGCGACTGCTTCAGCTTTATATTTGGCACTGATGTGCTGCACTCCTCTATCATTGAGGTGGTGATATTTGTGGAGCCTCCTCCTCCAGTGAGTTGTTTAATTGTTTACCACCATTCACAACTGGATGTGGCAGGACCACAGAGCTTAATCTGATCCATTGGTTGTGGGATCGCTTAGCTCTGTCTATCGCTTGTTCTTATGTTATTTGGCATTCAAGCAGTTGTGTTGTAGTTTCAAGCAGGCTAAAGTCTCATTTTTAGATATGCCTGGTGCTGCTCCAGCATGCCCTCCTGCACTCTCCATTGAAGCAGGGTTGATCCCCTGGTTTGATGGTAATGGTTGAGTGGGGGATGTGCCGGGCCACAGGGTTACAGATTGTGCCAGAGTATAATTCTGCTGCTGCTGATAGCCCACAGTGCCTCATGGATTCCCAGTTTTGAGTTGCTCAATGTGGAGGCGATTCTACAGTATCCTACTGATACTGTAATGGACAGATGCACCTGTAAATGTTGGATTAGTGAAGATGAGATCCAGTACGTTTTCCTATTGGTTCCCTCGGCAACTGCCACAGTCACAGTCTAACAGTGATGTCCTTTAGGACTTAACCAGCTTTGTGGTGATGATACTGAGCCACTCTTGGGAATGGACATTGCAGTCTCCACCCAGAGTACATTCTGTACTCATCACCCTCAATGCTTCCTCCAAGTGTTACTCCACATCATCAGCAGGAGGATGCATTGTCCACGTTTGACTCAATGCCATGGGATTCCATGAGAGCTAGAGTTGATGTAGCAGACTCCCAGGGAAACTCCCTCCCGACCCCCTACCACCTCCGGGATAGTGATGGTGATGTCTTTGACACTGTCTGTAGAGTATGATTTTGTGAGTGTGTCTATGTCAGGCTGCTGCTTGACCAGTCTTGAGATGGCTCTCCTGATTTTGGCTCAAGTCAAAGTGAGGGGGACTTTGCAGGATTGAAGTGGCTGAGTTTGCCATTGCCATTTCGGTGCTGAGGTCAATACCCTTGTGGTCCGTCCAGTTTGTTTCTTTATTGAATTACTTCAAGCAGTTTGATACGACAGAGTGGCTTGCTAGGCTCGGTCATTTCAGAGGGTATTGAAGAGGCAAGGACATTGCTGTGACTCTGGAGATGCATGTTACCAGACCAGGTAAGGACGGCAAGTTTCCTTCCCGAGAGGGAATTTGTCAACCCGATAGGTTCTTACATCAAAAATGATTCCAGGGTCATCATCAGACTTTGAATTCCAGATTTTTTGATTGAATTCGAATTCCAACATTTACGGTAGTGGGATTTGAACCTGGATTACAAACCCAGTGACTAAACCACTACATCAGCACCTCCCCTTGTTTGATTGATACAAAACTGACAAATGGGAGTTAGTAGTGAGAAAGTAAGATGTACATGAGCTGCATCTGCCAGATCCAATCTGTTCACCAAAACAATGGCATACAAACAGGAAAAGCTGCAACAGTTGACACACAAAGAACAAACTGAAATGCAACAGGAAATTGTTGACACAAAAACAGAAAACGCTGGGAAAATCTCAGTAAGTCTGACAACATCCATGGAGAGAGAACAGAATCACCGTTGAGCCTAAATCACTTTTTGTCATTGTTGAAAAGTTTAACTGCAATTTGTAACCGAGTTGAATCTCTTTCAAGAATTCAGAAGATTGTAGCCAGAGCATACCAAGCTGAGACAGCTTCAAATGGAAAACCAGCTTACCATCAAATCCAAATTCAGGTGGTCAAAATCACCATTAGTGTGCACACGTTCAACATGACCATCGAGTGTGAAATTAACATCTTGTCCATAGCGCTCGATTTCAACCATGTGCCAGTGTTGGTCATCGAGCAAACTGCCCATGGTGATGGATGTCTCTCCATTCACAGAATGGATGTTGCTACTCCCTGCAGAGTGAATGGAGAGTGCAGCAAACACAAACATATTAACTCTCAAATTACAGCATATTTAGAACTTTGCAATATAGCCCAGAACCAACAGTGTGCATGCAATCATCTCATTTGTTTTCAAAATTTTTAAATCCTTACATCACTGGTTAGGCTAATATTTATCGCCCATCCCTAACTGACCCTTGAGAAGGTAGTGGTGAGGTTTTTGAATCACTATAGCCCCTGTGGAGTAGATATACCCATGTGTCTGCTGCCCTCATCCTTCTAGGCGGCAGAAGTCTCGGTTTGGAAGGAGAGTTTGTAAGTTACTGCAGTGCAGTCATGCACTTAGATTCAGATATCCTTCTGCCCTGCTTGTCTGGTTTCACTTACCACTGAAGTTAGTAATTTCTGTGATGAACAGATGCTGAGAGGCTATTTTCCCTTGTGGGAGAATCCAGGACCAGAGGGCATGATCTCAAAGTAAGGATTTCATCTATTTAAGACAGGGATGAGTAAGAATTTCTTCTTGCAAAAGATAGTAAATTGGTGGAATTCTTTACCAGATAAGAGCAGCAGGATGTTAAGATATTCAGATTTTTAATCAGTAAGGGAATCAATGGCTACGGGGATAAGGCAGAAAAGCGGAGTTGAGGATTATCATATAAGAACAGTCATGATATCAATGAATGACAGAGCAGACTCAATGGGCTGAATGGCCTACTTCTGCTTCTACGTCTTATGATCTTAGTATAAGATCATAAGATCTTATACTTATGATAAGATCTTATCATAAGTATAAGATCTTATACTTCTTATACTTATGTAGTATAAGAAGTATACTACATACTTCTTATGTAGTAGAAGAATGTGCATTTCCATAAATTAAATACCTAAATTAATGTGAAAGAGCAATTTTGCCCCCTGCAGCTCCACAGTGATATAATCCCCCTCTTCTCCCTCGCTGTGTAAGAGAACTCCATCCTGAGCCATTGTTTTGAAGTTGAACGATATGGAGTCAAAGAGCGTTCGAGTTGTTGTGTTCGGGAATCGGTAACTCAGAGAGCTGTTCCCATCAAAAGCAACCGTATCAGAATCTAAAAGTGGAAGAAAGTTTTCAACATTAATCCTGGTCCAAGCTCAGAAATATCAATCATTTCAAACAGCTCCAGGGATAGAAGACAGGAAGAAAAAGCAGCATTTCTTGTGCTCTCCATAGTTACAATGCGCAGCTGAGAAGTCCATCGTTAGAATGTAGGAAAATCTTTGTACAAGTTACTCTCAGTCAGAATAACTGAAGCAAACAAATTAATCAATAGTAGTAAAAAGTTAACATGAGGTTCTGGATACAAAGAACAAAGAACAAAACAGCACGGGAATGAGAATGTTTTCTCTTGGGGAACAGCATCATGAGAGGCCACCATAAGATAGTCATCAGAAAACGCAATCGGGATTTCAGCAGAATTCAGAGGAGGAATGGGGTCGGTTATTAAAATAAATAGTATATTTAAAGTTCATGAAACATTAAAGGAAGATGAGAATAGAGGGTCACAAGTGGTAAACTTAGCTTAGGGAAGTTGGGAAGAGGCCCAAATGGAGCATCAACACCAGTATGAACTAGCTGGGCTGTATATCATGTGCAATCCACATAATACTGAATTACAATTCTGCAAAAATTTTACAAGATGTTTCAATCCAATTTTAAAAATTGAGTTGGTTTGATTTACACTCCCCCCCCGTCTCAAAAACCAAGGGGAAAAAAACACTTGAGGAATAGAATTAATGTTTCAGGTCAATCAGATTTCAGATAGTACATGAAACAGATTATTGGTCTGAGTGGGTTAAATAAGGAATTGAACAGATTCTAGCAAATAAATGGGATTCAAGATTATTAGAAAGGGAATAGTGAGAGGTTTATAAAATGGGCTGAAAGTCCCAAATTGACACTGCTACTTTTATGTTATTATGATATCAAAGTTCTGTAAACCTTTGCAACAGTTAACTATCTGTAGCAATCTCACAAAATTAGCTCTTCATCAGCTGAAAAACCAATCCCCACAAATCAGTTAACACAATGCACACAAATATTCAGCAAATGTGGTAAATTGAGAGATCGCACTGATTCTTTCCTGTTTGCCTCAATCTATCCGATATTGTTTTAATCCGTCTTACATCTCCCAGTTGCTGTCTCCTTTTCTATCTGGAGCTGGGTCTGTTTCCCACTATGTGACATCTGTGCATAAATCCTGGCCTGAATGACTTCCTGATCCAATGCAGAGCTCTCTCTTTCACTGTTCCATTAAGCAGGATGAGCAGTATAGGTACTTGCCGTAATGGCAGCCGTAGACTTCAACACGGAGCCCGACATAATGACCCGGCCTCCAACTGATTGCTACAAAGCGGACAGAACGTGCAAGAATTGGCCGCCACAGCTCGTGTCGAACCACATCATCAGAATTCCGGTTTCCTGCAAATGTCTTTAACAAAAGTATCATTATTCACAGGGTGAACAGGGTGGGGTGAGGTTGGAAGGCAGAGAGGGGGGTTAGAGAGCAAAGAGATTGGCGACTCTAGATGGGAGTATTTATCACCCACAATATGGCACTGAGAACTGTTTATTAAATCTCCACATAGCTTCACTTTCAGAAAAGTCACACTTACTCCCAACATGTTTATTGGACAATATGTCAATCATTTAACAGAATCACAGAATAGTTCCAGTGCAGGAGGCCACTTGGCCCATCATGATTGCACTAGCTCTCCAAATAAGCATCATGATTTAGTGCCATTTCTCAGCCTTTTCCATGTTCCTCTGCACATTATTTAAACAGTAAAAAGTCTCATAATACCAGTTAAAGTTCAACAGGTTTACTTGGAATCACTGAGCTTTCAGAGCACTGCTCCTTTATCAGGTGAATGTGAGTGAGACTCACGTGATGAAAGAGCTTCTTATTCTGCCTACCCCAATCCAACGCCAGCATCTCCACATCATTATTTGAACAGAAATAGTCATCTAATGTCTACAAACGCCTCAACTGCACCTGCCTCCACCACATTTCCAAGCAATGTGTTCCAGACCCTAAACAATTGCAGAGTAAAAAGGTTTTGTCTCACATTATATCTGCTTCTTTTGCAAATCGCCTTAAATCCATGCCCTCTCATTTCTGATTCTTTTCCCAGCTGGAACCATTTCTCCCTATCGTCTCTGTCCAGCCTCCTCGTGATTTTGAACATTTTTATCAAATCTCTTCTTAGCCTTCTTCTCTCCAAGGAGAACAGTCCCATCCTCTCCAATCTATCTTCCGTAGCTCAATTACCAAGGATATGGTGACATTTTAATCAATCTCACTTATTCAGTTGATGAGTTGTACTAATAAACTAAAGCTCCCCCAAGGACAAAGCCCTTGAAGATATATTCTGCATTTGGACATTTTTAAGTCTCTATAAGAGGTCTATTAGTGAGTGTCAGACTTACCCAGTTATGCCCCTGTTGATAGAAAGGTTTCCAATTGTCTGCTCGGTCACCATATAGGAAGAGATACTTGGTCACCCAATCATAAGAGTTGTAAGTTCCTTGTGTGGCAATTGCAGTAATTTTCGATCTCTGGGACAGGTTAATCTGCAGCCATGGGAGTTTATCTGAAACCTGAGGAGACCAACCTCCTCGCGCTGAAAAGCAAAGCCAATGACAGCAAGTGAGACTCAGTCCACAGTTACCGAACTATGTTATAAGAGCCTCAGTGGCATTACAGGGAGTAGACTGGACAACTTCAGACCACAACCCCTTCAACACAGGCATTAATTCAGAGAGAGGCCACACAGAAAGAGGCATTAATCCTGGAGACATGAATGATTTTCAGAGTTGACAGAGGGCTTCAACAAATGTGGTCTCTTCCCCCACCTCTCCTCTCCCCTCATCATCTTTACCAATCTTTTACCCTCAGTCTACCCCTCTTCATTCACACTTCTCAAGCAATCCCCTTCCTGAACCTCAAGCTAGAATGCCACTCCATATTGCCTTTTCTTGCCTCCTTATCACTTTCTCCTTTCAACTGTCACCTTTGCTTCACCCTTCCAACCATACCCTTTGCCCTCATCCCTTCCTCCTCTTGCCTAGACCCCTCCCTTACACAAACACACAACCAACCTGCAGGAGTAGGCCCCTCAGTCCCTAGAACCTATTCTGCCATTTAGTAACCTCAGTAACCTCAAATCTACATCCTGTCTATCCCTAACTTATCAGCCCCAGTTTACTAACAATCTGTCCACTCTGCTTTAGAAATATTTAGGCATTGCTTTTCAGAAAGAGTTGCAAAAACTCACAACCCTCAGTGAAAAAGTCTAATTCATCTCCATTTTAAATGGATGACCCTTTATTTTTAAACAGTGACCCCTAATTCTAGATTCTCCAACAAGAAGAAACATCCTCTTCCTCGTCTAAACTCCAGTGGATACAAACATAGGCAGTCCACCCTTTCCTCATAATGATATAACATTCATAGAACACAGAACACTCCAGCATGAACAGACCCTTTGGCCCACTAGTTGTGCTGATCGTATCTATATCTACCGGGCCACAGGCCTACCTGTAACTCCCAATCCCATTACATCCCATGTACTCATCCAGAAGTCTCTTAAAAGACCCCAGTGAGTTTGCCTCTACCACCACCGACGGCAGCCGATTCCACTCACTCACCACCCTCTGAGTGAAAAACCTACCCCTGACATCTCCTCTGTACTTGTCCCCCAGCACCTTAAACCTGCGTTCTCTCGTACCGACCATTTCAGCCCTGGGAAATAGCCTCCAAGAATCCACTCTATCTATTCCTCTCAACATCTTATAAACTTTTATCAAGTCACCTCTCAACCTCCGTCTCTCCAAGGAGAAGAGACCTAACTCCCTCAACCTATCTTCATAAGGCCTGCCCCCCAATCCAGGCAACATCCTTGTAAATCTCCTCTGCACCCTCTCAATAGTGAGGCGACCAGAACTGCACACGATACTCCAAGTGGGGTCTGACAAGGGTTTTATAAAGTTGCAGCATTACCTCCTGACTCCTAAACTCAATTCCTCTATTAATGAAGGCCAGGACATTCCTGGTTTTACTCTAGTAAAACCTTCTCCAAACTGCTTCCAATGCATCTACATCTTTCCTAAAATGAGGAGACTAGTACGGTACACAATATTGTAGATGTGGTTTCACCAACACCATCCACAACTGAAGCATAACCTCCCTACCTTGTAATCACTTCCCCTCACATTATATAACATCATTAGCTTTTCTAATGACTTGCTGTACCTTTATACCAGCCTTTAGAGATTCATTCACTAGGACACCCACATCCCTCTGCACCTCAGAGTTCTGCGATCTCTCTATTTACAGAATAAACTTCTATTATTCTTTCTGCCAAAATGGACAAGTTCGTGTTTACTCACATTATACTCCATTTGTCAAATCTTTGCCCATTCACTTAACCTATCCATGTCTCCTTTTAGCCTCCTGATGCCCTCTTCATAATTTATATATTTGTGTCATCAGCAAATTTAGCAACTATTCCTTTGGTCCCTTCATCCAAGTCATTTATAAAAATTGTAAATAGTTGAGATCCCAGCACTGATCCCTGTGACACTCGTTACATTCTCCCAAACAGGTAATTACCCATTTGTGCCAACTCTCTGCTTCCTGGTACAGTCAATCTTCTAACTCTTACTACCTCACTCTCCTCTCTCCCACAAGAATTATAAAATCATAGCATCCCTTTGGCCCATCCAGTCTGCACTGACTCTGACAGAGTATCTTACCCAGGCTGTCTCTCCCATTCTATTCCGAGAGCCCCACATATTTACTGTGGCTAATCCCATCTAACCTATACATCTTTTGACAAGAGACAGCTTAGCATGTGCAATTCACCTAGCCTGCACATCTTTTGAGTTTGGGAGGAGACCAGAGCACCTGGAGGAAACCCACGCAGAGACAGGAAGAACATGCAGATGCCACATAAGCAGTCACCCAATGTTGGAATCTAACATGGGTATCCAGAACTATGAGTCAGCAGTGCTAACCACACTGCCAACATGCTGCCCCAACTACCTCTCCCTCTATTCCACCATCCATTCCCTTCCATTCCTTCTACCTAACACTGCTTCCTTCTGTTCCCATTTTGTTAGCCATCTGGTTCATCCTCTTCCCCACCTATTCCCCCAACCCCACTCTTCACCTGCCCCCGCCCTGTACATGATTTGAATTTTGAACTTACTGTACAGTTTTCCATAGCTAGGTGAATAGGAATATGAATAATAGGACGATGCTGTCAATGCACTGGAGTATTCTTGTTCGACCAGAGCCTCATTACATCGTTCTGAAAGAAAGAACAAGGTGGACTTCTTTTTGTTTCTTTATGACAGTTTCAGATTTTGAGCATCAACCTCAGCATTAGTTTGAACATTAGCTGACCCCAGCCCCAGCATTCTAATAAAACATTCCAACTGGACTAATTGATAAGTTCTTCAAAATGACAACCAATAGCAGCAGCTCCCAGAGCAGTGGAAGAAACGAGCCAGCGGAAATCCAGTTACTCTAAAAAGCAATGAGAGCAAGTGGCTGATTTACAGTTTTAGAATTTTCCAACTGCCTTGTGATTCTCTGAATATTCAACTCCAGAAATGGGTTAATTTAGGTCAGGTAGATATAAATGTTGGCATCTTGATCTGATCTCTTCTGATTCAGGGTCAGACAGTGATAGTTTGTGAATAATCTACTCACAGCCGGCAGGTTGGACTTCTGAAAACGAGCAGGCCAAATGCCTCATTTTAACACAACTTTTAAATATAACACTGCCTCTTGAGAAATCCATCAGTTAAAGTGTCAGGAGGACAGCTGAATCCAGTTCACACGTTTCACCAAACTCCATACCTCAACCAGTGCACTCAAAGGGTCTCCAAAAACCTCTTCCCCCACTCCTTTCAGAAATAAACGTTATATTCAGCAGAACTTGACGCAAACGCACCCATGCACCCTAACTCTCGGAAATGCCTGAACCTGCCGATATTCCCCAAACCACTCCAACCAACCCCTGACACCCCCAACTCCTCCCACTGGGTACATCAGAGCCCCCAATATGTCCAGCCACCTCCCAACTGCCTCCAAACCCCCAGCTACTACTGACCACCTCCCACTGCACTCATCCCAATCTGCACATCCATCTGCTTCAACTCAATCTCAGGGCCTGTGTATTGTAATGGCTAGCAGGAGGCCATTCTACCCATTGTGCCTGTGCTGGCTCTATGGAAGAGCTATCCAATAACACCCACTCCCACGACCCTGCTCTTTTCCCAGAGTGCTCTAAATTACTTCTCTTTGAATAGTTCTCTGATTCTCGTTTCTAAGTTCCTATAGAAACTGCCAATGATCAGCCATCATCTATGATGGCTAAACAGACCATGATATGGAGATGCTGGCATTGGACTGGGGTGGGCACAGTAAGAAATCTCACAACACCAGGTTAAAGTGGCCACTCACCTGATTAAGGAGCAGCACTCAGAAAGCTTGTGATCCCCAATAAACCTGCTCAACTCTAACCTGGTGTAGTCAGATTTCTTACTGTACACAGACCACTCTACCCTCCGCTCGCTGACCCAGACCACTCTACCCTCCGCTCGCCGACCCAGACCACTCTACCCTCCGCTCGCCGACCCAGACCACTCTACCCTCCTCTCCTTTGGCCAGTCATTCTGTCCCTCCAGCTTGGACAGCCCCACTGGGGCTCCTCCAGATTTTTCCTGATTGGGAACATTTCTCTTAAATCTCCTCTGCTCCAAAGGGAACAATCCCAGATTTCCCAGTGTGGCCACCTTGCTCATCCTTGGAGACATTCCAGTGTGTGCAGGGACCGGACTTCCTTCCGGAGAATCAGCCGCATTTTCCCGCATCGCTGCTGAAACGTCAGGGTCTGGTGTTACCCCGGGGCCGGGAGCCCAGGACAGAGCCGGGGGGAGGGGGGGGGAGAGGGGGGGGGAGGGGGGGGGGAGGGGGGGGGAGGGGGGGGGGGAGGGGGGGGAGGGGGGGGAGGGGGGGGGGGGGGGGGGGGGACGAGGGGGGGGGGGAGGGGGGGGGGAGGGGGGGGGGGGGGGGGGAGGGGAGGGGGGGGCGAGGGGGGGGAAGGGGGGGGAGGAGGGGGGAGGGGGGGGGGGGGGGGGAGGGGGGGGGGCGGGGGGGGGAGGGGGGGGAGGAGGGGGGGGTGGGGAGGGGGGAAGCCCGGGACAGAGTGGGGGGGCGGGGAAAAAAGCCCGGGACAGAGCCTGGGGGGGTGGGGGGCAGGTAAGCCGGGACAGAGCCCCGGGGGGGTGGGGGGTGGGGGGCAGGAAGCCCGGGACAGAGCCCAGGGGGGGGTGGGGGGGGGAGAGACAGAGCCCGGGAGGGGGGGGGGGGGGGGGGGGGGGGCCGGGAAGAGGCCCGGGGGGGGGGGCGGGACAGAGCCCCGGGGGGGGGGGGGACAGAGCCGGGGGGGGGGGGGGGGGGCGGGACAGAGCCCGGGGGGGGGGGCCGGGACAGACGGGGGGGGGGTGGGGGAGAAAGAGCCGGGGGGGGGGGGGGGGGGAGGGACAGAGCCCGGGGGGGGGGGGGGGGGGGCGGGACAGAGCCCGGGGGGGGGGGGGGGGCGGGACATAGCCCGGGGGGGGGGGGAGGCCGGGCAGTCCCAGTGGATTCTGATTTTTATCTGGTTCTCTCCAAATGTGGACAATCGTTGTGGAAACCTCACTCAAATGCCATTTTCCACTCCCCCCGCTCGGTTTTCCGCTCCCCCCCTCAGCTCGGTTTTCCGTCCCTCCCCCAAGCTCGGTTTTCCGCTCCTTACCGGCGGAGCAGCGGCTCAGGGTGAGGATGAGAAGCGGTAGGAGTTGCGGGAAGGCGGTACCGGGGCTGCAGTGCTGCATCGTCCGGCTGTGCGGCTCTCCGGTTCTGCGAGCTGGGCTCGGCTGGGCTCCGGGGCGGGGATGCCGCAGTCACTGACGCAGCTTCTCCCCTCCCACCGGCCCGGCTGCGGATTGAGGGCGGCCCCGGGACTGCGGCTGCGGAGGGAGCGCTCCCGTCCCGCACATCACACTGCTGGAGGCAGCCCAGAGCTGCAACAGGCACCAGGCATCTGTAATAGTGATCTATAACAATGACCAGACATCTGTAATAGGGATCTGTAATAGTGATCTGTAACAGCGACCAGGGATCTGTAATAGGGATCTGTAACAGCAACCAGGCATCTGTAATAGGGATCTGTAATAGTGATCTGTAACAGTGACCAGACATCTGTAATAGGGATCTGTAATAGTGATCTGTAACAGCGACCAGGCATCTGTAATAGGATCTGTAATAGGGATCTGTAACAGTGACCAGGGATCTGTAATAGGGATCTGTAACAGCAACCAGGCATCTGTAATAGGGATCTGTAATAGTGATCTGTAACAGTGACCAGGCATCTGTAATAGGGATCTGTAATAGTGATCTGTAACAGTGACCAGGCATCTGTAATAGGGATCTGTAACAGTGACCAGGCATCTGTAATAGGGATCTGTGATAGTGATCTGTAACAGTGACCAGGCATCTGTAATAGGGATCTGTAATAGTGATCTGTGACAGGGATCAGGGATGTGTAACAGGGATGGGTAGAGAGTTCACATTCTAACCACTCTGGGTAAAGACATTTAGAACACTACAGCACAGAACAGGCCCTTCGGCCCCCGATGTTGTGCCGACCAAAACAAAAAGCAATGCCCCTCCAAACTAAACCATTCCCTTCTCTTCCATATACTTATCAATTAACCTCTTAAACGCCACCAAACTTGGCGCATCTACAACAGCTGCAGGCAGGGCATTCCACTCCCTAATCACTCTTTGAGTAAAGAACCTACCTCTGATATCCGTCCTATAACTCATACCCCTTAATTTAAAGCTGTGTCCCCTCGTGCTAGCTTTCTCCATCCTAGGAAAAAGGCTATCACTGTCCACCCTATCTAAACCTCTAATCATCTTATATGCTTCAAGGATCTGTAATACTGATCTGTAACAGTGACTAGGCATCTGTAACGGGGATCTGTAATATTGATCTGTGACAGGGATCTGTAATAGTGATCTGTAACAAGCATCAGGGATCTGTAATAGTGATCAGGGATCTGTAATAGTGATAGGACAGGTATCGGATCTCTCGTTAGGAGAGCATCTCGGGAATGGTGATCATAATTCTATCTCCTTCACGATAGCATTGGAAAGAGATAGGATCAGGCAGGATAGGAAAGTGTTTATCTGGAGTAGGGGGAAATATGAAATCATTAGGCAGGAAATTGGAAGACTAAACTGGAAGGAGGTGTTCTTGGGGAAAAGTACTGAAGGAAGGTGGCGGATTTTCAAGGAATGTTTGTCTGGAGCTCTGCATGACCATGTTCCGGTGAGACAAGGAGGTTTTGGTAGGTCAAAAGAACCGTGGTGCACAAAGGTTGTGATGAATCTAGTTAGGAAGAAAAGAAAGTTGTACAATAGGTTCAGGGAGCTAGAGGATGTTAAGGACCTAGAGGCATATAAGACTTGTAGAAGGGAGCTTAAAAAGGAAATTAGAAGAGCCAGAAGAGGGGTGTTATAGTTTGCAGAGAGACTTGGACAAGTTGCAGAGCTGGGCCAAGAGGTGGCAAATGGAGTTTAATGTGGAAAAGTGTGAGGTAATTCACTTTGGCAGGAATAATAAATGTGTAGAGTATAGGGCTAATGGTAGGATTCTTAATAGTGTTGATGAACAGAGGGATCTTGGTGTATTGTGCATAGATCCCTGAAAGTAGGCAGTCAAGTTGATAAGGTTGTTAAGAAGGCATACGGAGTCTTGGCTTTATTGGTAGGGGGATTGAATTTCGGAGCCGCAACGTCATGTTGCAACTGTACAAAACTCTAGTGCGGCTGCACTTGGAGTATTGTGTACAGTTCTGGTCCCCACATTATAAGAAAGATGGGAGGCGTTGGAGAGGGTACAGAGGAGGTTTACCAGGATGTTGCCTGTATGGAGGGCAGGTCTTATGAAGAGAGGCTGAGGATTGAGGTTGTTTTCGTTAGAAAGGAGGCGGCTAAGAGGGGACCTTATTGAAACATATAAGATGATTAGAGTTTAGATAGGGTGGACAGTGATAGCCTTTTCCTAGGATGGAGAAAGCTAGCACGAGGGGACACAGCTTTAAATTAAGGGGTGATAGTTATAGGACGGATATCAGAGGTAGGTTCTTTACCCAAAGGGCGGTTCAGAGTGGAATGCCCTGCCTGCAGCAGTTGTAGATGCGCCAAGTTTGGTGGCGTTTAAGAGGTTAGTTGATAAGTATATGGAAGAGAAGGGAATGGTTTAGTTTGGAGGGTCATTGCTTTTTATATTGGTCGGCGCAACATCAAAGGCCGAAGGGCCTGTTCTGTGCTGTAATGTTCTATGTTCTATGTTCTATGTTCTAGAAGAGGTCACGAGAAGGCTTTGGTGGGTAGGATTAAGGAGAATCCCAAGGCATTCTATAAATATGTGAAGAGTAAAAGGATGAGAAGAGAAGGGATAGGACCTATAAAAGGTGAAGGAGGAAAAGTCTGTGTGGAACCAGAAGAAATGGCAGAGGTGCTTAACAAGTACTTTGCCTCAGTATTCACAGTGGAGAGTGATCTGGGGGTTGTACTACAGGAATGCGGCAAACTGAAAAGATTGAGTATGTGGACATTAAGAAAGAGGGGGTGTTGGAACTATTAAATTCCATCAAGGTAGATAAATCGCCGGATACGGATGGGATGTACCCCAGGTTACTGTGAGAGGCGAGGGAAGTGATTGCAGAGCCCCTGGCAATGATCTTTGTGTTGTCGATGGAAACGGGAGAGGTTCCGGAAGATTGTAGGATTGCGGATGTGGTGCCTATTTTCAAGAAGGGGAACAGGGATAGTCCGGGCAATTACTGACCAGTGAGTCTGACCTCAGTGGTCGGTAAGTTGATGGGGAGGATTCTGAGAGATAGGATTTATGAGCATTTAGAGAAATTCAATATGATCAGAAATAGTCAACACGGCTTTGTTAAGGGCAGATCGTGCCTTATGAGCCTAGTTGAATTCATCGAAAATGTGACTGAACACATTGACAAAGGAAGAGCAGTGGACGTGGTTTACGTGGATTTCAGCAAGGCATTTGATAAGGTCCCCCATGCAAAACTTCTTGAGAAGGTGAGAGGGCATGGGATCCAAGGGACTTTGGCCTTGTGGATCCAGAACTGGCTTGCCTGCAGAAGGCAGAGAGTAGTTGTGGATGGGTCTTCTTCTGCATGGAAGTCAGTCAGCAGTGGAGTGCCCCAGGGATCTGTTCTAGGACCCTTGCTGTTTGTCATTTTCAATGAGGAAGTGGAGGGATAGGTTAGTACGTTCGCTGACAATACGAAGGTTGGTGGTGTTGTGGATAGTCTGGAGGAATGTCTGAAGTTGCAGCGGGACATAGATAGGATGCAAGACTGGGTGGAGAAGTGACAGATGGACTTCAACGCAGATAAATATGTGGTGGTCCATTTTGGCAGGACCAATGGGATGAAGGAGTATAATATCAAGGGTAGGAGTCTTGGCAATGTTGAGGAGCAGAAGGATCTTGGGGTCCGGGTCCACAGGACTCTTAAATCTGCCCCGCAAGTGGAGGATGTGGTCAAGAAGGCATATGGTGTACTGGCCTTCATTAATAGAGGAATTGAGTTTAGGAGTCGGGAGGTAATGCTGCAACTTTATAAGACCCTTGTCAGACCCCACTTGGAGTAGTGTGCAGTTCTGGTCGCCTCACTATAGGAAGGATGTGGAAGCTATTGAGAGGGTGCAGAGGAGATTTACAAGGATGTTGCCTGGATTGGGGGGATGCCTTATGAAGATAGGTTGAGAGAGCTAGGTCTCTTCTCCCTGGAGAGACGAAGGTTGAGAGGCGACCTGATAGAGGTTTATAAGATGTTGAGAGGAATAGATAGAGTGGATTCTCGGAGGCTATTTCCCAGGGCTGAAACGGTCACTACGAGAGGACACGGGTTTAAGGTGCTGGAGGGCAAGTACAGAGGAGATGTTAGAGGTAAGTTTTTCACTCAGATGGTGGTGAGTGAATGGAATCGGTTGCCGTCAGTGGTGGTAGAGGTGAACTCGCTGGGGTCTTTTAAGAGACTTCTGGATGAGTACATGGGATTTAATGGGATTGGGAATTAGATAGTTCTATGGCCTGATAGGTATAGATATGATCAGCACAACTTGTGGGCCGAAGGGTCTGTTTGTGCTGTAGTGTTCTACGTTCTATCAAGGATTTGTAATAGTGATCGGTAACACTGACCAGGATCTGTAATAGTGATCTGTAACAGAGCATAGAACATAGAACATAGAACATTACAGTGCAGTACAGGCCCTTCAGCCCTCGATGTTGCGCCGGCCAGTGGACCCTCTAACCTAAACTATTCCAATATCATCCATATGCCTATCCACCGAACATTTGAATGCCCCCAAAGTAGGCGAGTCCACAACTGCTGCAGGCAGGGCATTCCACGCCCTCACCACCCTCTGTTTGAAGAACCTGCCTCTGACATCCGTCCTATAACTACCACCTCTTAATTTAAAGTTATGTCCCCTCGTGATGGTCATCACCATCCGAGGAAAAAGGCTCTCACTATCCACTCTGTCCAATCCCTTATCATCTTATACGCCTCAATTAGGTCACCGCGTAACCTTCTTCTCTCTAATGAAAATAACCTCAGGTCCCTCAGCCTTTCCTCATAAGGCCTTCCCACCATACCAGGCAACATCCTGGTAAACCTCCTCTGCACCCTTTCCAATGCTTCCACATCTTTCTTATAATGCGGAGACCAGAACTGTACGCAATACTCCAAGTGCGGCCGCACCAGAGTTTTGTACAGTTGTAACATAACCTCACGGCTCCTAAATTCAATCCCTCTACCAATAAAAGCTAACACACCGTACGCCTTCTTAACAACTTTATCAACCTGGGTGCCAACTTTTAAAGAGCTATGTACTTGTACCCCAAGATCCCTCTGCTCGACAACACTATTAAGGGTCCTTCCATTAGCCCTATATTTCATATGCCTGTTATTCCTACCAAAGTGAATCACCTCACACTTATCCGTATTGAATTCCATTTGCCACCTCACGGCCCAGCTCTGCAACCTATCTATGTCCCTCTGCAAACTGTAACATCCATCCTCGCTGTCTACAACTCCCCCAACTTTGGTATCGTCAGCAAATTTACTAATCCAACCCTCTACACCCTCATCTAGGTCATTTATAAAAATGACAAACAGCAGTGGCCCCAAAACAGATCCTTGAGGTACACCACTTGTAACTGCACTCCAGGTTGAATATTTCCCATCAACCACCACCCTCTGTCTTCTATCAGCTAGCCAATTCCTAATCCAAACTGCTAAATCACCTTCAATCCCATGCATCTGCACTTTCTGCAGTAGCCTACCATGGGGAACCTTATCAAACGCTTTGCTAAAATCCATATACACTACATCAACTGCCTTACCCTTATCTACCTCTTTGGTCACCTCCTCAAAAAACTCAATAAGGTTTGTGAGGCACGACCTACCCTTCACAAAACCGTGCTGACTATCCCTAATCAATTTATTTCTCTCTAGATGCTTATAAATCCTATCCCTTATAATTCTTTCCAAGACCTTGCCCACAACAGAAGTCAGGCTCACCGGTCTATAATTTCCAGGATGGTCCCTACTCCCCTTTTTGAACAAAGGGACAACATTTGCCATCCTCCAGTCTTCCGGCACTATACCTGTAGCTAACGACGACATGAAGATCAAAGCCAAAGGCTCTGCAATCTCCTCTCTAGCCTCCCAGAGAATCCTAGGGTAAATCCCATCTGGCCCAGGGGACTTATCAATTTTCATACCCTCAAGATTCGCTAACACCTCCTCCTTATGAACCTCAATCCTGCCCAGTCTACAACCTAGTATCGCAGTATTCTCCCCGACAACATTGTCTTTCTCCTGCGTGAATACTGACGAAAAATACTCATTCAGTGTCTCTCCTATCTCCTCAGGCTCCACGCACAACTTCCCACTGCTATCTCTGACTGGCCCTAATCTTGCCCTAACCAATCTTTTATTATTTATATACCTGTAAAAAGCTTTAGGATTCTCCTTAATCCTATCCGCCAAAGTCTTCTCGTGTCCTCTTCTAGCTCTTCTCAACTCCCTCTTTAGCTCCTTCCTGGCTAATTTATAGCTCTCCATTGCCCTAACTGAGCCTTCACGTCTCATCATTATATAAGCCTCCTTCTTCCTCTTCACCAGAGATTCAACTTCCCTAGTACACCATGGTTCCCTCACTCGACCACTTCCTCCCTGCCTGGCAGGTACATATTCATTAAGGACATGCAGAAGCTGTTCCTTAAATATGCTCCACATTTCAGATGTCCCCAGCCCCTGCAATTTCCTGCTCCACCCTATGCATCCTAAATCTCTCCTAATAGCCTCATAATTACCTTTCCCCCAGCTATAACTACTGTTATTCGGTACGTGCCCATCCCTTTCCATCACTAAGGTAAATGTAACCAAATTGTGGTCACTATCACCAAAATGCTCACCCACCTCCAAGTCTAACACCTGGTCTGGTTCATTACCCAGTACCAAATCCAATATAGCCTCGCCTCTTAGAACATAGAACATAGAACATAGAACATTACAGCACAGAACAGGCCCTTCGGCCTTCGATGTTGTGCCGACCAAAATAAAAAGCAATGCCCCTCCAAACTAAACCATTCCCTTCTCTTCCATATACTTATCAATTAACCTCTTAAACGCCACCAAACTGGCGCATCTACAACAGCTGCAGGCAGGGCATTCCACTCCCTAATCACTCTTGAGTAAAGAACCTACCTCTGATATCCGTCCTATAACTCATACCCCTTATTTAAAGCTGTGTCCCCTCGTGCTAGCTTTCTCCATCCTAGGAAAAAGGCTATCACTGTCCACCCTATCTAAACCTTTAATCATCTTATATGCTTCAATAAGATCCCCTCTTAGCCGCCTCCTTTCTAACGAAAACAACCTCAAATCCTTCAACCTCTCTTGTTGGCCTATCTACATACTGAGTCATGAAACCTTCCTGCACACATTGAACAAAAACTGATCCCTCTAACGTACTTGAACTATAGCTTTTCCAATCGATATTAGAAAAGTTAAAGTCCCCGGATCAGGGATCCGTGATACTGATCTGTAACAGGGATCAGGGATCTGTAACAAGGATCAGGGATCTGTGATACTGATTTGTGACAGGGATCAGGGATCTATAACAGGGATCAAGGATCTTTTACAGTGATCTGCAACAGGGATCTGGAATAGTAATCAGGGATCTGTAACTGTGATCAAGGATCTGTAATAGAACCTCGAACATAACAGCGCAGCACAGGCTCTTCGGCCCTCGATGTTGCGCTAACCTATGAAGCCAATCTAAAGCCCATCTAACCTACACTATTCCAATATCATCTATATGTTTATCAAATGACCATTTAAAATGCCCTTAATGTTGGCGAATCCACTACTGCTGCAGGCAGGGCATTCCACGCCCTCACTACCCTCTGAGTAAAGAACCTGCCTCTGACATCTGTCCTATATTTATCACCCCGCAATTTAAAGCTATGTCCTCTCATGCTATCCATCTCCATCTCCATCCAAGGAAAAAAGCTCTCAGTGTCCACCCTTTCTAATCCTGTGATCATCTTATACGCCTCAATTAAGTCACCTCTTAATCTTCTTTTCTCTAATGAAAACAGCCTCAAGTTCCTCAGCCTCTCCTCATAAGACCTTCTCACCATACCAGGCAACATCCTGGTAAACCTCCTCTGCACCCTTTCCAATGCCTCCACATCTTTCTTATAATGTGGCAACCAAAACTGTACACAATACTCCAAGTGCGGCCGCACCAGAGTTTTGTAGAGTTGCAACATGACATCTCGGCTCCGAAATTCAATCCCTCTACCAATAAATGCTAACACTCTATATGCCTTCTTAACAACCTTATCAACCTGAGTACCAACTTTCAGGGATCTATGCACCTGTACACCGAGATCTCTCTGCTCATCTACACTACTAAGAGTCCTACCATTAGCCCTATATTCTGCACACATATTACTCTTACCAAAGTGAATCATCTCACACTTTTCCACATTAAACTCCATTTGCCACTTCTCGGCCCAGCTCTGCAACTTATCTATGTCCCTCTGCAAATTGTAACATCCATCCTCACTGTCTACAACAACTCCAACTTTGGTGTCATCAGTAAATTTACTAACCCATCCCTCTGCACCCTCATCCAGGTCATTTATAAAAATAACAAACAACAGGGGCCCCAAAACAGATCCCTGAGGTACACTACTAGTAACTAAATTCCAGGTTGAATATATCCCATCAACCACCACCCTCTGTCTTCTATTAGGTAGCCAATTTCAAGGAGAATCCTAAAGCTTTCTTTAGATATGTTAAGAATAGAAGATTGGTTAGGGCAAGATTAGGGCCAGTCAGAGACAGCAGTGGGAAGTTGTGCGTTAAGCCTGAAGAGATTGGAGAGACACTGAACAAATATTTCTCTTCAGTATTCATGCAGGGAGGCGTAAATGTAGTTGTGGAGAACACTGGGATACAGGGTTGTAAACTGGGAACTATTGAAGTAGATAAGGAGGATGTGCTAGATATTCTTGAGGGTTTGAAAATAGATAAGTCCCCTGGGCCGGACGGGATTTACCCTAGGATTCTCTGGGAGGTGAGAGAGGCGATTGCAGAGCCTCTGGCTCTGATCTTCAGGTCGTCGTTGGTTGCAGGTATAGTGCCGGAAGACTGGAGGATAGCAAATGTGGTCCCATTGTTCAAGAAAGGGAATAGAGACTTTCCTGGGAATTATAGACCAGTGAGTCTTACTTCTGTTGTGGGCAAAGTATTGGAAAGAATTATTAGGGATAGGATTTATAGTTATTTAGAGAGAAATGAATTGATTGGGGATAGTCAGCATGGTTTTGTGAAGGGTAGGTTGTGCCTTACTAACCTTATTGAGTTTTTTGAAAAAGTGACCAAAGAGGTGGATGGGGGTAAGGCAGTTGATGTGGTATATATGGACTTTAGTAAGGCGTTCGATAAGGTGGCCCATGGAAGGCTTCTGCAGAAAATGCAGATGTATGGGATTGAGGGTGATTTAGCTAATTGGATTAGGAATTGGCTAGCAGATAGAAGACAGAGGGTGGTGGTTGATGGGAAATATTCATCGTGGAGTTCGGTTACAAGTGGTGTACCTCAGGGATCTGTTTTGGGGCCCCTGCTGTTTGTAATTTTTATAAATGATCTGGATGAGGGTATTGAAGGATGGATTAGTAAATTTGCAGATGACACCAAAGTCGGAGGAGTGGTAGATAGTGAAGAGGGGTGTTATAGTTTGCAGAGAGACTTGGACAAGTTGCAGAGCTGGGCCGAGAGGTGGCAAATGGAGTTTAATGTGGAAAAGTGTGAGGTAATTCACTTTGGCAGGAATAACAAATGTGTAGAGTATAGGGCTAATGGTAGGACTCTTAATAGTGTTGATGAACAGAGGGATCTAGGTGTATATGTGCATAGATCCCTGAAAGTTGGCAATCAAGTCGATAAGGTTGTTAAGAAGGCATACGAAGTCTTGGCTTTTATTGGTAGGGGGATTGAATTTCAGAGCAGCAACGTCATGTTGCAACTGTACAAAACTCTAGTGCAGCCGCACTTGGAGTATTGTGTACAGCTCTGGTCCCCGCATTATAAGAAAGATGTGGAGGCATTGGAGAGGGTGCAGAGGAGGTTTACCAGAATGTTGGAGGGAAGGTCTTATGAGGAGAGGCTGAGGGATTTGAGGTTGTTTTCATTAGAAAAAGGCGGCTAAGAGGAGACCTTATGGAAACATATAAGATGATTAGAGGTTTAGATAGGGTGGACAGTGATAGCCTTTTTCCTCAGATGAAGAAAGCTGGCACGAGGGGACATAGCTTTAAATTAAGGGGTGGTAGTTATAGGATGGATGTCAGAGATAAGTTCTTTACCCAGAGTGTGGTAAGGGTATGGAATGCCCTGCATGCTGCAGTTGTAGATGCGCCAAGTTTGGGGGCATTTAAGAGGTCCGTGCATATGTTAATGGATGAAAAGGGAATGGTTTAGGTTAGAGGGTCATTGCTTTTTCTTAATTGGTCAGCGCAACATCGAAGGCCAAAGGGCCTGTTCTGCACTGTAATGTTCTATGTTCTAATTCCTAATCCAAATTGCTTAATCTCCCTCAATCCCATGCACCTGCATTTTCTGCAGTAGTCTTCCATGGGAAACCTTATGAAACGCTTTGCTAAAATCCATGTATACCACATCAACTGCCTTACCCTTATCTATCTCTTTGGTCACCTTCTCAAAAAAACTCAATAAGGTTTGTGAGGCATGACCTTCCCTTCACAAATCCATGCTGACTATCCCTAATCAATTCATTTCTTTCTAAATAACTACAAATCCTATCCCTTATAATTCTTTCCAAAACTTTCCCCACTACAGATGTAAGGCTCACTGGTCTATAATTTGCAGGATGGTCTCTGCTCCCCTTCTTAAACAAGGGGACAACATTTGCCATCCTCCAGTCTTCTAGCACTACACCTTTAGCCAACGATGACATGAAGATCAAAACCAAAGGCTCTGCAATCTGCTCTCTAGACTCCCAGAGTAACCTGGGATAAATCCCATCCGGCCCAGGGGATTTATCTATTTTCATACTCTCAACAATAGCTAACACCTCATCCTTATGTACCTCTATCCTGTCTACTCTACAACCCTGTATCCCAGTATTCTCCCCAACTCCGTTGACATTTTCCCGCGTGAAGACCAACAAAAAATACTCATTCAGTGCCTCACCAATCTCTACAGGCTCCACGCACAACTTCCCACTATTGTCTTTGACTGGCCCTAATCTTGACCTAACCAATCCTTTATTGTTAACATATGTATAAAAAGCTTTAGGGTTCTCCTTTATCCTATCCACCAAAGTCTTCTCATGTCCATCTCCACTTTCATCCACTTCTTTGGTTACCTTCTCAAAGAACTCAATAAGGTTTGTGAGACATGACCTACCCTTCACATCCATAATCAAATTACTCCTTTCTAGATGATTATAAATCCTACCTCTTATAATCCTTTCCAAAACTTTGCCCACAACAGAAGTAAGGCTCACCGGTCTATAATTATCAGGGTTGTCTCTACTGTCCTTCTTGAACAAGGGGACAACATTTGCTATCCTCCAGTCTTCTGGCACTAATCCTGTAGATAATGATGATCTAAAGATCAAAGCCAAAGACTCCGCAATCTCCTCCCAGAGAATCCTTGAATGAATCCCATCTGGCTCAGGGGACTTACCTATTTTCACACTTTCCACAATTGTTAACACCTCCTCCTTATGAACCTCAATCCTGTATAGTCTAATAGTCTGTATCGCAATATTCCCCTTGACAAAATTGTCTTTCTCCTGTGTGAATACTGACGAAAAATATTCACTTAGCGCCTCTCCTATCTCTTTGAACTCCACACACAACTTCCCACTGCTGATCTCGACTGGCCCTAATCTTACTCTGGTCATTCTTTTATTCCTGACATACCTGTAGAAAGCTCTAGGGTTCTCCTATCTGCCAAAGACGTCTCATATCCCCTCCTGGCTCTTAGCTCTCTCTTTAGGTCCTTCCTGGCTAACTTGTAAGTCTCAAGCACCTGAGCCTTCACGTCTCATCTTGACATAAGTCTCCTTCTTTCTCTTCACAAGAGATTCAACTTCTTTAGTAAACCATAGTTCCCTCACTCAACCACTTCCTGCATGCCTGACAGGTACATAATTATCAAGGACACGCAATAGCTGTTCTTTGAACAAGCTCCACATTTCAATTATGCCCATCTCGCAGTTTCCTTCCACATCCTATGCATTCTAAACTTGCCTAATCGCAATATAATTTCCTTTCCCCCAACTATAACTCTTGCCCTGTGGTATATATCTATCCCTTCTCATCGCTAATGTAAATGTAACCGAATTGTGGTCACTATCGCCAAAGTATTCACTTACTTCCAAATCTAACACTTGGCTTGGTTTGTTATCCAGTATCAAATTCAATGTAGCCTCACTTCTTGTTCACCTATCTATGTAATGTGTCAGGAAACCCTCCTGCACACATTGGACAAAAACTGACCCCTGTAAAGTACTTGAACTATAGCTTTTCCAGTCAATATTTGTAAAGTTAAAGTCCCCCACAACAACTACCCTGTAACTTTCGCTTCTATCCAAAATCATCTTTACAATCTTTTCCTCTACATCTCTGGAACTTTTCGGAGGCCTATAGAAAACTCCCAATAGGGTAACCTCTGCTTTCCTTTTTCTAACCTCAGCCCATACTAACTCCGTAGACGAGTCCTCATCAAACATCCTTTCTGCCACCATAAAACTGTCAAGTGGATAAAGTTGTTAAGAAGGCATATGGAGTCTTAGCTTTTATTGGTAGGGGGATTGAATTTAGGAGCCGCAGCATCATGTTGCAACTGTACAAAACTCTAGTGCGGCCGCACTTGGAGTATTGTGTGCAGTTCTGGTCCCCACATTATAAGAAAGATGTGGAGGCATTGGAGAGGGTACAGAGGAGGTTTACCAGGATGTTGCCTGGTATGGAGGGCAGGTCCTATGAAGAGAGGTTGAAGGATTTGAGGTTGTTTTCGTTAGAAAGGAGGCGGCTAAGAGGGGATCTTATTGAAGCATATAAGATGATTAGAGGTTTAGATAGGGTGGACAGTGATAGCCTTTTTCCTAGGATGGAGAAAGCTAGCACGAGGGGACACAGCTTTAAATTAAGGGGTGGTAGTTATAGGACGGATGTCAGAGGTAGGTTCTTTACCCAGAGGGTGGTAAGGTATGGAATGCCCTGCCTGCTGCAGTTGTAGATGCGCCAAGTTTGGTGGCGTTTAAGAGGTTAGTAGATAAGTTTATGGACGAAAAGGGAATGGTTTAGGTTAGAGGGTCATTGCTTTTTCTTAATTGGTCGGTGCAACATCGAAGGCCGAAGGGCCTGTTCTGCGCTGTAATGTTCTATGTTCTATGATATTATTAAACTCGAAAGAGTGCAGAAAAAATTTATTAGGATGCTACTGGGACTTTGATGGATTGAGTTGTAAGGAGAGGCTGGATAGACTTGGATTTTTTTCTCTGGAGAGTAGGAGGCTGAGGGGTGACCTTATAAAAGCCTAGAAAATAATGAGGGGTACAGAAAAGGTAGATAGTCAATATCTTTTCCCAAAGGTGGGGGGGGGGGCGCTCTAAAACTAGAGGGCATAAGTTTAAGGTGAGAGGAGAGATACAGAAGTGTCTTGAGAGGCAATTTTTTCACACAGAAGGTGGTAAATGTCTGGAACAAGTTGCCAGAGGTAGTAGTTGAGGCAGGTACAATTTTATCTTTTAAAAAGCATTTAGATAGTTACATAGATAAAATGGATACAGAGGGATATGGACAAATGCAGGCAATTGGGATTAGCTTAGGGGTTTTTAAAACAAAAAGGGTAGCATAGATAAGTTAGGACAAAGGGCCTGTTTCCATGTTGTAAACTTCTATGATTCTATGACTCTATAACAATATTAGGCAGGAAAGGACGAATGTAGATTGGGGGCAGATGTTTAAGAGCAAATCAACATCTGGCATGTGGGAAGCTTTCAAGTGTAACATAGAACATAGAACACTACAGCACAAACAGGCCCTTCGGCCCTCAAGTTGCACTGATCGTACCCATACCTACCAGGCCATAGAACTATCTGTAACTCCCAATCCCATTTAATCCCATATACTCATCCAGAAGTCTTTTAAAAGACCCCAGCGAGTTCGCCTCTACCACCACCAACGGCAGCCAATTCCATTCACTCACCACCCTCTGAGTGAAAAAGTTGACAGGAATTCCGGATTGGCACATTCCTGTAAGAATGAAGGGTAAGTATGGCAAGTTTAGGAAACCTTGCATAACGAAAGATATGTCAAAACATTGAATGCATTCAAGAGGTGGCTGGATGTAGCACTTGAGACAAATGGGATCAAAAGTTATGGAGAAAAAGCAGAATTAGATATTGAGTTGGACGATCAGCCATGATCTTAATGAATGGCGGAGCAAGCTCAAAGGGCCAAATGGCCTCCTTTTGCTCCTAGCTTCTATGTTTCTATATTGTGAGGATTGGTTTCCTCCAGATGCTCCAGTTTCTTCCCTCACTCGAAAGGTGTGCAGGTTAGGTTGACTGACCATGATAAATTGCCCCTTACTGTCAGGGAGATAAAGAAGGTAAATATGTCGGGGTGCAGGAACAGGGCCTGGCTGGGATTGTGGTCGGTGCAGACTCAAAGGGGCCAAATGGTTCCCCTCTGTATTATAGGGATTCTATAATCCTAGTCAAAGGAAAAAGGGAAGCATTTGTCAAGGATAAGAAGCTGGGAATACATGAAGCCAGTATGAAATACAAGGAAAGTAGAAAGAAGCTTAAACAAGGTGTAAGAAGGGCTAAAAGGAGTAACGAAAAATTATTGGCCAGCAGCATTAAGAAAAATCTCAAGGCTTTTTACACATATATAAAGAGCAAGAGGGTACCAGGGAAAGACCCACTCATGGACAGGGGAGGGAATCTATGCATGGAACCAAAGGAAACAGGCAAAGTATTAACTGAGTACTTTGCATTAGAACATAGAACATTACAGCACAGAACAAGCCCTTCGGCCTTTGATGTTGCACCAACCAATATAAAAAGCAATGCCCCTCCAAACTAAACCATTCCCTTCTCTTCCGTATACTTATCAACTAACCTCTTAAACGCCACCAAACTTGGCGCATCTACAACTGCTGCAGGCAGGGCATTCCACTCCCGAACCACCCTTTGGGTAAAGAACCTACCTCTGATATCCGTCCTATAACTATCACCCCTTAATTTAAAGCTGTGTCCCCTCGTGCTAGCTTCCTCCATCCTAGGAAAAAGGCTATCACTGTCCACCCTATCTAAACCTCTAATCATCTTATATGTTTCGATTAGGTCCCCTCTTAGCCGCCTCCTTTCTAACGAAAACAACCTCAAATCCCTCAGCCTCTCTTCATAAGACCTGCCCTCCATACCAGGCAACATCCTGGTAAACCTCCTCTGTACCCTCTCCAATGCCTCCACATCTTTCTTATAATGTGGGGACCAGAACTGCACACAATACTCCAAGTGCGGCCGCACTAGAGTTTTGTACAGTTGCAACATGACGTTGCGGCTCCGAAATTCAATCCCCCTACCAATAAAAGCTAAGACTCCATATGCCTTCTTAACAACCTTCTCAACTTGACTGCCTACTTTCAGGCATTAGTATTCATCAAAGAGTAGGACTTCATGGATAATGAGTTTGGGGAACGGTGTGTACATAGTTTGGGTCATGTTGAGCCAAAAAGATGGTATTAGGGTTCTTGAGAAACATTAAGGTAGAGAAGTCCCCAAGGCCTGATGGAACATACCCCAGAATACTGAGAGAGACAAGGGAGGAAATTGCTGGAGCCTTGAGAGAAATCTTTGTATCCTCACTGGCTACAGGGGAGATCTTAGAAGATCTTAGAATAGCCAATGTTGTTCCTTTGTTTAAAGAGGGTAGCATGGATAATCTAAGTAGTTCTCGGCTAGTGAGCTTTATGTCAGTAGTAGGGAAACTATTGGAGAGGATTTTTTAAGACAGGATTCACTCCCACTTGGAAATAAGTGGACATATTAGCGAGAGGCAACATGGTTTTGTGAAGGAGTGGTCATGTCTCACAAGCTTGATTAAATTTTTAGAGGAAGTGATGAAGATGATTGATGAGGGTTAGGGCAATGGATGATGTCTACATGGACTAGAGTAAGGCCTTTGACAAGGTCCCTCATGACAGACTGGTGTAGAAGGTGTAGTCGCATGGGATTTAAGATGAGCTGGCAAGGTGGATACAGAACTGGCTCAGTCATAGAACACAGTAAGAAGTCTCACAACATCCTTCTTATTGAAGGATGGATTAGTGGATTAGTAAATTTGCAGATGACACTAAAGTCGGTGGAGTGGTAGATAGTGAAGAGGGGAGTTATAGTTTGCAGAGGGACTTGGACAAGTTGCAGAGCTGGAAAAGTGGAAAAGTGTGAGGTAATGCACTATGGCAGAAATAATAAATGTGTAGAGTATAGGGCAAATGGTAGGATTCTTAGTAGTCTAGATGAACAGAGGGATCTTGGTGTGTATGTGCATAGATCCCTGAAAGTAGGCAGTCAGGTCGAGAAGGTTGTAGGAAGGCATATGGAGTCTTGGCTTTTATTGGTAGAGGGATTGAATTTCGGAGCCGCAACGTCATGTTGCAACTGTACAAAACTCTAGTGCGGCCGCACTTGCACTTGTGTGCAGTTCTGGTCCCCACATTATAAGAAAGATGTGGAGGCATTGGAGAGGGTACAGAGGAGGTTTACCAGGATGTTGCCTGGTATGGAGGGCACGTCTTATGAAGAGAGGCTGAGGGATTTGAGGTTGTTTTCGTTAGAAAGGAGGCGGCTAAGAGGGGACCTAATCGAAACATATAAGATGATTAGAGGTTTAGATAGGGTGGACAGTGATAGCCTTTTTCCTAGGATGGAAAAAGCTAGCACGAGGGACACAGCTTTAAATTAAGGGGTGATAGTTATAGGACGGATATCAGAGGTAGGTTCTTTACCTAAAGGGTGGTTCGGGAGTGGAATGCCCTGCCTGCGGCAGTTGTAGATGCGCCAAGTTTGGTGGCGTTTAAGAGGTTAGTTGATAAGTATATGGAAGAGAAGGGAATGGTTTAGTTTGGAGGGGCATTGCTTTTTATATTGGTCGGCGCAACATCGAAGGCCGAAGGGCCTGTTCTGTGCTATAATGTTCTATGTTCTATGTTCTATAACACCGGGTTAAAGTCCAACAGGTTTATTTGGTAGCAAAAACCACTAGCTTTCGGAGTCCCCACTCACCTGACAAAGGAGCAACAAACGCTCCAAAAGCTAGTGACTTTTACTATCAAATCAACCTGTTGGACTTTAACTCGGTGCTGTGAGACATCTTACTGTGTTTACCCAAGTCCAACGCCAGCATCTCCACATCACATTAGTCATACAAGTCATAGAAAGGTAGCAGTGGAAAGATGCATTTTTGAATGCAGGGCTGTGACAAGTGGCATTCCTCAGTGATCATTACTGGGACTTTTGCTGTTTGTAATACATATAAATGATTTGGAAGAAAATGTGTAACTGGTTTGATTAGTAAGTTTGCAGACGACACATGGTTGGTGGATTTGCAGATAGTGATGAGGATTGTCAGAGGGTATAACAGGACATAGATGGGTTGGAGACTTGGGCAGAGAGACGGCAGATCGAATTTAATCCGGACAAATGTGAGGTAATGCATCTTGAAAAGTCTAGAACAAAAAAAGTTACAGCACAGGAACAGACTCTCCAGACCTCCAAACCTGCACTGATCATGCTGCCTGACAGAACTAAAACCCCTACCCTTCTAGGGAGCATATCCCTCTATTCCCATCCTGTTCATATATTTGTCCAGATGCCCCTTAGAAGTCACTATTGTATCTGCTTCCATTACCTCCCCCAGCAGCGAGTTCCTGGCATCTACCAGCTTCTGTGTAAAAAACGTGCCTCGTACATCTCCTTTAAACTTTGCTCCTCACAAATAAGTCCATGAAGGATAATTATCTTTGGGCAACAAATGCTGGTCATGCCAGTGACATCCATATCCCATGAAGGAATAAAGAAAAAATAGTAATCAGTAATAATGGTCAATTATCTGTAATTATAATCACCATCGTGACTTGGAAATATATCACCATTCCTTCACTGTCGCTGGGTCAAAATCCTGGAGCTCCCTCCCTAATAGCACTGTAGATATACCAACACTACATGGACTGCAGCAGTTCAAGAAGGCAACTCACCACCACCTTCATAAGGGGAATTAGGATGAGCAATAAATGCAGATCTAACCAGCAAGGTCCTTGAATGAATTAAAAAATATTTGTATTTGTGATGGTTACCAACGATCTGGAAGATTCAGCAATGATTAATATGTACTGGTAATCAATAATCAGTAATGGTGATCACTGTTGTAGGAGTAACTAGCAATCTGTGAAGACACCAGTGACACCTACATCCCATCAATGAATAATAAAAGAGATGACAATCACTGCCAACTGTATTGGTTTGTGAAATGTTGCTGAATATGGTGATTGTTCACCAAAACTCACATTCCAAAACACATTGAGATATTAAGAATCACAAAGGCTTTAGTGCTGTATAAGTACACAACAAACAGGCCCTTCAGCCTCCAAGCCTGTGCTGATCATTCTTTGATTCAACTACAATCAAACTGAGTCATGAAATCCACAATGTTAAAGAAACAACAAAGTTCTGTCTGACCATCAAAAATTTCCTTCAGTTTATCCCACAGAGCTATTTATCAACATGGAACATTTTGAATTGAAGTATCTTTAAGCGGGGGTTTAGAATAACTTGGGACTAAAAGATTAACAATTCAGAATAGGTTAATTTAGAGTAAAGTAAAAAATGCCTGGAATATATCTTATAAAGATACCAGTTTGCATAGAGACATATATTCACTGTCAAAGAATTTAGACATGTATTTCTGAATATTCTGTATTAGAAATGTACATTCAATGGCACAATGCTCTACAGCATGATGGGATATAGTCAAATAAAAAGAACCACATTCTTGGAAACAATACAGCTACTGAGTGCAGCTGTTATCAGTGTGGACTCCAGACAGTGCGAGCAATCCCAAACAAGTTAATGAACAGGGGATATGGTTTCCTGAGAAGAAGTTGCAGGGGAAACTATGAAGAAGGCTTTCAAAATCAACAAACCCACGTAACCCCATGCTGTCAAAGAGTAAATATTATTGGCCATGGTAAATAACCCATGCCTATAATGATAGCAATCAGTGTGAGCCGGGGGAGCAGAGAGCTGGGTAAAAGATTTTTGAAAATTGTATAATTGTAATATTGAGAGTGATGTAATATTAAAGTGGTTTTGGATCATCACTAAAACTGCTCTCCCTTGCAAAGACATAAAGGAATGAACAGACTCAGAATACTGTCTCCGCGAGAATTTGTATTAGCTGAGCCAGATGAATGCTTCATTTCTGATAAAAGCTCCAACGCAGAGAGACTTGGGGGTGCAGGTTCACAAGTCTCTGAAGGTGTCAGTACAGGTGGAAAAAGTGATAAAGAAAGCGTATGGTATGTTAGCCTTCATAGGAAGGGGTATAGAATACAAGAGTAGGAGTTTGATGTTGCAAGTGTATAGAACGTTGGTTAGGCCTCACTTCGAGTACTGCGTCCAGTTCTGGTCGCCGTACTACCGGAAGGATGTGGAGTCCCTGGAGAGAGTGCAGAGGAGATTTACCAGGACGCTGCCTGGTATGGAAGGGCTGTCTTACGAGGAAAGGTTGAACGCACTGGGGTTGTTTTCCCTTGAAAGACGTCGGCTGAGAGGGGATCTATTAGAACTATATAAGATTATGAGGGGTATAGATAGAGTAAATGGTGATAAGCTTTTTCCACCATTAGATTCGGATAGAACGAGGGGTCACGGCCTTAGGGTGAGGGGGGCTATGTATAAGACTAATATTAAAGGGCATTTTTTCACACAAAGGGTAGTGGGGGTGTGGAATGCAATACCGAGCAAGGTGGTGGGAGCAGGCACGCTAGGGTTGTTTAAGGGTCTCTTGGACAGCCACTTGAGCGGTCTGCAGATAGAGGGATATATGAGGACTGTTTAAATACTTTAATTGTTTCCACAGGCTATTCGGTCCACCTTGTTGACCAACAAGGTGCATGCATTCGGCAGGTCGTGCGAGGGCTGCTCCTGGATGTTACTTCAGGAGTGGCCTAGTGCTTCAGGTCGTTAGTGTATGCTTAAACTGGACCATCAGATGGGCAACATGACAGCTCAGAGACTATCGCTGTTGCTGTGCAGACACATGGATTTGGGCCTGTGTCTGCGGGAGTTTGCGCGTTCTCCCCGTGGTTGCTTGGGTTTTCTCCGGGTGCTCCGGTTTCCTCCCACATCCCAAAAATGTGCTCTTATGCTGATTGGGTAACAAATTGTCCCTATATTGGTCTCTATATGTCATTAAGACATTAGGACGGCGGCGCGGGCTCGTTGGGCCGAAGGGCCTGTTTCCCGTGCTGTGTTTTCTTTGTTCTTTGTTCTTGTTCTATTTTTTCACTCCCAGTTTTGAACCCTCTCCGTTACTGAATAGTTCGGGCTGGGAAGGGTGGTGGTGGGGGAGACATTTACAATGAAACACTGATGCCATGGCACAGAATCCCCACAAATAATGGGCTCTTCAAAATGATCAATGGCTGCTGAACTGTTGGAAGTTATGGATTTCAGTTAAAAAATTTAGGGATGGGGAGAGGAAAGGGATTGGGGGAGGGGGGAGAGTGGGGGAAGGGGAGGGGAGAGATTGGAGGAGGGGAAGGGAAGGGATTAAGGGAGAGGGATTGGGGACAGAAGGGATTGAGTGGAGGGATGGGGGAGGGAAGGGGAGGGATTGAGGGAAAGAGAGGGAGATTGACTGTAAGCAATTTCAGTATACTCCACGCCATGCGAATGGATATTTGGGATGTAAGAGACAGGAAATACTCCCCATTTGATATCCTCTTGTAGATATTAAATTTACCATTTTGTGTTTCCCAATTTCTGCTATTGCAATGCAACAGGCTGAAAGTCGCAGTGCTACTGCGGGTCACAGCTGTGGCCAAACGGGTCATCTAAAATGGCGATTTGTAAATACTGTGGAACAATTGGGCACAAACTAAAATGACTGGCTGCAGCATGAAACACAGATAAACAGGCTTCAACTCATTAGAATTTAGAAGAATGAGAGAAGGTCTTATAGAAAACTATAAGATTATGAAGGGAATAGATAAGATAGAAGCAGGGATGTTGTTTCCACTGGTGACTGAAACTAGAATTAGGGGGCATAGCCTCAAAATAAGGGGGAGCAGATTTAGGACTGAATTGAGAAGGAACTTCTTCACAGAAAGGGTTGTGAATCTGTGGAATTCCCTGCCCCATGAAGCAGTTGAGGCTATCTCATTGAATGTTTTTAAGGCAATGATAGATAGATGTTTGAACAGGGAATTAAGGGTTATAGTGAGCAGGCGGGTAAGTGGAGCTGAGTCCACAAAAAGATCAGCCATGATCTTATTGAATGGAGGAACAGGCTCGAGGGGCCAGATGGCCTACTCCTGCTCCTAGTTCTTGTGTTTTTATTCATTTTACTGCATTAAAATACTTTTCTTTATATGCAGCAGCAAGAGAAACCCTGTACATTACAAAAATGCACTGAGAATCCAAGTTGAACTGAACAGGGAGCCACTGAGTAAGGGGCAGTGGGAATGGTACTATACAGGGGACCGGGTGGGAAAGCGGGTAATTCTGATCTTTCATTCAAACTTCAGCCTTTTTGTTGTGAGTGTTAATGGGGCTTTGAGCTAGCACTGTTTTGAGCAGAGTAGGGGAATCTTCGGGTAGTACTGATATCCACCATCTCACAAAACAGGCTGTCCTAGCGGGGTTATTCACAGACATCTTCAACCTCTCTTTACAACATTTCAAGGTCCCTATTTGCTTAAATAAGACAACCAATATCCCAGTAACTAAGAAAAACCAAGCAGCGTGCCTTAACGATTATCGGCCAGTGGCTCTGACACCCATCATTATGAAGTGCTTCAAAAGGTTACTTATGGCACAAATCAATTCCAGCCTCCCAGACTACCTGGATCCATCTCAGTTTGCCTACAGCTGCAACAGTTCCACAGCAGATGCCATCTCCCTGATCCTGACCCTGGTAACAAAGGCACCTCTGTTAGACTCTCATTTATTGATTATAGCGCAGCTTTCAACACCATTATTCCCACAAAGCTCATTTCCAAACTCTGTGGCCTGGGTCTTGGCACCTTCCTCTGTGACAGGATCTGAACTTCCTAACTCATAGATTGCGATCCGTAAGAACGGGCAACAACATCACCTCCATGATCATCCTCAACACTGCTGCCCTTCAAAGCTGTGTTCTCAGCCTCTTACTATATTCCTTATATATCTACAACTGTGCGGCCAAATTCCCCTCCAACTCGATTTTCAAGTTTGCTGATGACACCACCATAGTGGGCCGGATCTCAAACAATGAAGAGACAGAGTAAAGGAATGAGAGAGAGAACCTGGTGAACTGGTGTGGTGACAATAATCTCTCCCCTAATGTTAAAACAAAGGAGATTGTCATCGACTTCAGGAAGCACTTCAGGAGAACATACCCCTGTATAAATCAACAGGGATGAAGTAGAAAGGGTCAAGAGCTTCAAGTTTTTAGGTGTCCAGATCATCAATAACTTGTCCTGGTCTCCCCATGCCAACAATATAGTTAAGAAAGTCCACTAACGCCTCTACTTTCTCAGAAGACTAAGGAAATCTGACATGACTCTGACCAACTTTTACAGATGCACCATTCTTTCTAGTTGTATCACAGCTTAATATGGGCTTCTGCTCTGCCCAAGACCTTAAGAAACTACAGAAGATCATGAATGTAGCCCAATCCATCACGCAAACCATCCACTGACTCTGCCCATACTTCCCATTCTCTCAGCAAAGCAGCCAGCATAATTAAGGATTCCATGCACCCCAGACATTCTCTCTTCCACCTTCTTACTTCAGGAAAAGGATACACAGGTCTGAGGTCACTTATCAAATGACTCAAGAACAGCTTCTTCCCTGTTGTCAGACTTTTGAATGGACCTACCTCGCATTAAGTTAATCTTTCTCCATACCCTAGCTATGACTGTAACGCAAATTCTGCGCTCTCTCCTTTCCTTCTCTATGAACAATATGCTTTGTCTGTATAGCATGCAAGAAACAATACTTTTCACTGCATCTAATACATGTGACAATAATAAATCAAATCTAATCAAATCTGATAAAGCTCAGTGTTGTTTGTGGGAGCTTCCTATGCCCTGCATACTGACTGGAGCTCTACAGAACCCTACAGGCTGACTGTCGATCACCAGACGCCTCAAAGCATTATTCCATTGCAGCCTTTTATAAGCTTCAGCATAAAGACAGGGGGAGAGGGTCACAGGTTAAATGAACCTGCAGAACCACCCCATCCCCTCCCTAACCTACTTTGAGAGGCAGCATGGTAGCACAGTGGTTAGCATTGCTCCTTCACAGCTCCGAGGACCTGGGTTTGATTCCTGGCTTGGGTCACTGTCTTTTTGGAGTTTGCACATTCTCCTTGTGTCTGCAAAGGTTTCCTCCAGGTGCTCCAGTTTCCTTCCACAGTCCAAAGATATGCGGGTTAGGTTAATTGACCATGTTAATAATTGCCCTTAATATCTGGACCTGTGTAGGTGAGAGGGATCAGTGGGTAAATATGTAGGGATATGGGGTAGGGCCTGGGTGGGATTATGGTCACTGCAGACTTGATGGGCTGAATGGCCTCTTTCTATACTGTAGGGTCACTATGATTTAACACTTCATATTTTGATGCATTTTAAAGGACAATAAATGGAAACACGAACTCGGAAATAAACATAACTTTCATAAATTCAACTTAATCATCGACTTTAATCTCTCTCTTGAATGTTGAACATATTCGTTACATTTTTTATTATTGACAAACATTTAGATTATTGTAATTATTGCTGTAACTTCTTCGATCTGAGAAATTGGCAACAAATTGAACATGAAATGAGCTGAAGGATCAATACTGAAATGCAGCACACACACTGCAGTATTGGTCATGTCAAAAACTAGTTTCTCTCTCCACAGAAACTCAGGACTACATGCTAACCGATTCTGCTCATTTACATGCCCCTCTTGAGTTGTGTAGTCTCGTTAGTGGCACTCAATTTTTCTGATTGAATTGGCAAGGACTGAGGTTAATTGTGCAGCAGCAAATGTAATAACCACTGCCCTGCAGGTTGGGAATGTGTCCAAGGACCTGGGGGCCAGGGGTGCTAAGCACGGGGGCCCCCATTAACTGTAAAACCACAAGTGACTCCAGGAGCTTTCTGTGTTAAATATTCCTTACATAGCAACCCATCAATGGATAATGTTCTATTTATTCCTACAAAACTAATGATGTTTGTATGCAGACAGGCCTTTCTACCAACAGAGGGAGTAATGTCAATGCTGTTAAAAATCCAATTTACATCCAAAATCACTACTATGAAGCTGGATTCCTACTTGTCCTTTAACTGAGAGGGTCACATGTAAGTTTGGATAAATTAGTAATTGGCCCAACCTTTGCAAATTTAAAATCTGTTTTGGTTTTTAATATTTTAAAAAATGCTTTCACAGGATGTGAGCATTCAGTGCCCATTCCAAACTATACGAGACAGTAATGGTGAGCTACTGCTTTACAACATAGAACAGTACAGTACTGGAACAGGCCATTCGGCCCACAATGTTGTGCTGAACCTGGCGCCCAATTAAACTAGTTCCTTCTGCATCTCCTAAGTCCATATCCCTTCATTCATTGCATTTTCATGTACTGATCTAAAAGCCCTTAAACACCCCTGACAGTGCATTCCAGACACCTATCACTCTCTGTGTGAAAAAATTGCCCTTCACATCTCCTTTGAACTTTCCTCCTCTCACATTAAACACATGCCTCTTACTATTAAACATTTCAACTCTGGGAAAAAGATTCTGACTGTCAATCCTGTCTATGCTGTCTCGAACTGCTGCAGTCCATGTCCACATGGTGCAGGTATATGCACAGTGTTGTTAGGAAGGAAGTTTGGGCAAAATGGAATCATATTTACAATATTTGGAATTTGAAGTCACTGCATTGATGCTAGTTTTCAAATCAACTTAAATAAAAACAAAATAATGTGGATGCTAAAATCTGAAACTCTCATCTCTCTGCATAAATCCTCTCAGATTTGCTGAGATTTTCCAGCATTTTTTGTTTTTGTGTCAAATTAACTTCATTGATGTAAAGGCTTTGGAAAGATATTCCTGGGATAAGAAGTTTTATGAGGAGAGATTAAAAAAGTTTAAATTGTTCTCTTGGAACAAATACTAAGAGGACGTCTAACAGAATTTCTGACAGTTACAAGCCTTACTATTCACTCTGGTGGGTCAATAGAACCACAGAAAATTACGGCTTTTGGCCCTTTTTGTCTGTGCCAAACCATTTTTTGCCTAGTCCCACTGACCCCGCACTTGAACCATATTCCTCCACATCCTTCTCATCCATGTACTCGCCCAAGTTTATCTTAAATGTTAAACGTGTTAAAACTGAGACCAGATAACCAGATACATTTAACAGGTAACAAGTTGTCATAAGCATAACATATAAAGTCAATGAAAAAAGATCTTGAAAAAAGATAAGATTTTAACTCAGAGATTTGTTGAAAATTGGAACAATCAGCTGAAATGTGATGAGAGCTGATTCCATAAATAAGTTTAAAGGAATAGGACTAAACTCTTGGAGGAGGAACTTCCAAAGTTCTGGACAAAGAAACATAGAACATAGAACAATACAGCACAAACAAGCCCTTCGGCCCACAAGTTGCGCTGATCACATCTACCAATCCACAGACCTATCTATAACCCCCTATCCTATTCTTTTCCATATACTCATCCAGAAGTCTTTTAAAAGACCCCAGTGAGTTTGCCTCAACAACCTCCGACGGCAGTCGGTTCCATTCACTCACCACCTTCTGAGTGAAAAACCTACCCCTGGCATCTCCTTTGTATTTGCTTCCCTGCACCTTAAATCTGTGTCCTCTCGTAGTGACCATTTCAGCTCGAGGAAATAGTCTCTGAGAGTCCACCCTATCTATTCCTCTCAACATTTTATAAACCTCTATCAGGTCGCCTCTCAACCTACGTCTCTCCAGTGAGAAGAGTCCCAGCTCCCTCAACCTATCTTCATAAGGCCTGCCTCCCAATCCAGGCAGCATCCTTGTAAATCTCCTCTGAACCCTCTCAATAGCCTCTACATCCTTCCTATAATGAGGCGACCAGAACTGCGCACAATACTCCAACTGGGGTCTGACAAGAGTCTTATAGAGCTGCATCATTACCTCCTGACTCCTAAACTCTATTCCTCGATTAATGAAGGCCAGTACACCGTACGCCTTCTTGACCACTTCCTCCACCTGCGAGGCCGATTTAAGAGTCCTATGGACCTGGACCCCGAGATCCTTCTGCTCTACAACACAACTAAGACTCCTACCCCTTACATTGTACTTCTTCATCCCATTATTCCTGCCAAAATGGACCACTACACATTTACCTGCGTTGAAGTCCATCTGCCACTTCTCTGCCCAGTCTTGCATCCTGTCTATGTCCCGCTGCAACTTTTGGCATCCCTCCAGACCATCCACAACACCACCAATCTTTGTATCGTCGGCGAACTTGCTAACCCATCCCTCCACTTCCTCATCCAGGTCATTTATGAAAATGACAAACAGCAGGGGTCCCAGAACAGATCCCTGGGGCACTCCACTGGTTACCGACCTCCATGCAGAACAAGACCCATCCACAACCACTCTCTGCCTTCTGCCGGCAAGCCAGTTCTGGATCCACGAGGCCAAAGCCCCTTGGATCCCATGCCCTCTCACCTTCTCCAGAAGCCTTGCATGGGGGACCTTATCAAACGCCTTACTAAAGTCCATGTACACTACGTCCACCGCCCTTCCTTCGTCAATGTGTTCAGTCACATTTTCGAAGAACTCAACTAGGCTCGTAAGGCATGACCTGCCCTTGACAAAACCATGCTGACTATTTCTAATCAGTCCAAACTTCTCCAAATGTTCATATATCTTATCCATCAGAAGCCTCTCCATCAGCTTACCAACCACTGAAGTCAAACTCACCGGTCGGTAATTTCCTGGACTATCCCTGTTCCCTTTCTTAAAGATAGGAACCACATCCGCAATCCTCCAATCCTCCGGAACCTCTCCCGTTTCCATGGACGACGCAAAGATCATTGCCAGGGGCTCTGCAACCACTTCCCTCACCTCCCACAACAACCTGGGGTACATCCCATCCGGTCCCGGGACTTGTCTATCTTGATAGAATTTAACAGGTCTAACACATCCTCTTTCCTAACATCCACATACTCAATCTTTTCCGTATGCCGCAAACCTGCAGTGCAATCTCCCAGTTCACTTTCCACCGTGAATACCGAGGCAAAGTACTCGTTAAGCACCTCTGCCATTTCTTCCAGATTCACACAGACTTTTCCCCCTTCACCTTTTATAGGCCCTATCCCTTCTCTTCTCATCCTTTTACTTTTCACATATTTGTAGAAGATCTTGGGATTCTCCTTAATCTTACCTGCCAAGGCCTTCTCATGACCCCTTCTGGCTCTCCTAATTTCCTTTTTAAGTTCCCTTCTACACACCTTATACTCCTCTAGATCCAGATACATTTAACAGGTAACAAGTATGGTAGAAAGTACAACAGCTCTTTTAAAGAGCCACTACATACAAAATGGCCTTGTTTTGTTTAACAATTTAGAGTCATAGAGATTCACAGCATGGATGCAGGCATTTTGGCCTAACTCATCCATACTACCCCTTTTTTAACCCCTAAGCTAGTTCCAATTGCTTGCGTTTGCCCCATATCCCTCTATACCCATCTTGCCGATGTAACTGTCTAAACGCTTTTCAAAAGACAAAATTGTACCCATTTCTACCAGTACTTCTCACAGCTTGTTTTAGACACTCACCGCCCTCTGTGTGAAAAAAATTGTCCCTCTGGATCCTCTTGTATCTGTCCCCTCTCACCTTAAACCTATGCTCTCTAATTTAAGTCTCCTCTATCTTTGGGAAAATATATTCAATATATAGCTATGTTGACTATAATCAGCCCTCAGCTTTCTACACTCCTGAGTAAAAAGTCCCAGTTTATCCAGCTGCTCTTTATAATTCAAACTATCAAGTCCTGGTAGCAGCCCAGTAAACTTTTTCTGCACTCTTTCTAATTTGATAATATCCTTTCTAAAACAGGGTGACCAGAACTGTACACAGTATTTCCAAGTGTGGCCTTACCAATGTCTTGTACAACTTCAACAAGACGTCCCAACTCCTGTATTCAATGTTCTGATCGATGAGCAATAAGGTCAAAATGACCTTATTGAGTTTTTTGAGGAGGTGACCAAAGAGGTAGATAAGGGTAAGGCAGTTGATGTAGTGTATATGGATTTTAGCAAAGCGTTTGATAAGGTTCCCCATCGTAGGCTACTGCAGAAAGTGCAGATGCATGGGATTGAAGGTGATTTAGCAGTTTGGATTAGGAATTGGCTAGCTGATAGAAGACAGAGGGTGGTGGTTGATGGGAAATATTCAACCTGGAGTGCAGTTACAAGTGGTGTACCTCAAGGATCTGTTTTAGGGCCACTGCTGTTTGTCATTTTTATAAATGACCTAGATGAGGGTGTAGAGGGTTGGATTAGTAAATTTGCTGACGATACCAAAGTGGGGGGAGTTGTAGACAGCGAGGATGGATGTTACAGTTTGCAGAGGGACATAGATAGGTTGCAGAGCTGGGCCGTGAGGTGGCAAATGGAATTCAATACGGATAAGTGTGAGGTGATTCACTTTGGTAGGAATAACAGGCATATGAAATATAGGGCTAATGGAAGGACCCTTAATAGTGTTGTCGAGCAGAGGGATCTTGGGGTACAAGTACATAGCTCTTTGAAAGTTGGCACCCAGGTTGATAAAGTTGTTAAGAAGGCGTACGGTGTGTTAGCTTTTATTGGTAGAGGGATTGAATTTAGGAGCCGTGAGGTTATGTTACAACTGTACAAAACTCTGGTGCGGCCGCACTTGGAGTATTGCGTACAGTTCTGGTCGCCGCATTATAAGAAAGATGTGGAAGCATTGGAAAGGATGCAGAGGAGGTTTACCAGGATGTTGCCTGGTATGGTGGGAAGGCCTTATGAGGAAAGGCTGAGGGACCTGAGGTTATTTTCATTAGAGAGAAGAAGGTTACGCGGTGACCTAATTGAGGCGTATAAGATGATCAAGGGATTGGATAGGGTGGATAGTGAGAGCCTTTTTCCTCGGATGGTGATGACCAACACGAGGGGACATAACTTTAAATTAAGAGGTGGTAGTTATAGGACGGATGTCAGAGGCAGGTTCTTCACACAGAGGGTGGTGAAGGCGTGGAATGCCCTGCCTGCAGCAGTTGTGGACTCGCCTACTTTGGGGGCAGTCAAATGGTCGGTGGATCGGCATATGGATGACATTGGAATAGTTTAGGTTAGAGGGTCCACTGGCCGGCGCAACATTGAGGGCCGAAGGGCCTGTACTGCGCTGTAATGTTCTATGTTCTATGTTCTATGATGAAACCAAGCATGCTGAATATTTTCTTCATCACTCTGTCCACCTGTGACTCCACTTTCAAGGAGCTATGAACATGTACCCTGAGAACTCTTTGTTCTATAACTCTCCCCAAAGTCCTACCATTAACTGAGTAAGTTCTGCCCTGGTTCAATTGATCAAAAAGCATCATCTATTATTTATCTAAATGAAACTTCATCTGCTATTTGTCAGCCCACTAGCCCAATTGCTCAAGATCCCGTTGCAATCCAAGATAACTTTCTTCACTGTCCACAATGCTACCAATCTTGGTGTCATCTGCAAACTTACTAACCATGCCTCTTAAATTCTCATCGAAATCTTTAATATAAATGACAAATAACAGTGGACCCAGCACTGATTCCTGAGGCACACCACTGGTCACAGGCCTTCAGTTTGAAAAACAACTCTCTGCAACCACTCTCCGGTTTCTGTCGAGAAGCCAATTTTGTATTCATTTGGCTATCTCTGTATCCCATGAGATTTAACCTTATGCAACAATCTACCATATGTACCTTGTTAAAGGCTTGCTAAAGTCCATGTAGGCACCATGGACTTAATGGGCTGAATGGCCTTCTTCTGCACTGTGGGGTTTCTATGATGAGAAATATTCATTCAGGATTTCACCCATGTCTTGTGGATCTGCACATAGATGAACTTATTGATCATTAAGAGGTCCTTCTCTCTCCCTTGTTACTCTTTTGCCTTTTATGTATTTGTAGAAGCTTTTTGAATTCTCCTGTACCTTATCTGCCAAAACAATCTCGTGTCCCCTTTTTGCCCACCTGATTTCTCTCTTAACTCTACTCCTACACCCTCCATACTCTTCAAGGGATCTATTTGATCCCAGCTGTCTACGTATGTCATGTTTCTTTTCATTTTCAGCAATCCCATAGACAGAGCGCAGCATAGATCACCTGGCTATGGCTGGCTGGGTCTGTCCACTCCAGGATAGACTTCTTCTCTGTGTCCTCAGCTCTTAGTCAGATCTACTGATGACAAGCCAGTGTTCATGTCTGACCACTACCTCCTACTGGCCAAATGCCATCTACAGGAGGACCATAGGTTTGGCAGGGGAAAGTGAAAGCTGAATATGAAACTTCTGATCCTAGAACTCAAAAGAGAAAACCAAGGTTGGAGAACTGTGAAACCCTCTTTGAGTCTCCATCATTCTGGTGGGAAACAATCAAGGGGAACATCAAAAGGTTCTTCATTCATAAAACAGTTCAGAAGGCCAGGGAGAAACAGGGGGAATTGTCCTGACTCTAGAAAAGCATGCAGAATCTACTCCAACTGCAGTCAATGGGAAGTCACTGTCAAGGAGGAATTCCAGGAGGTGAAGAGCCAGCAAGCCTCGCTCTTTGCCTTACAGGCCTCCAAGATTATCTTCCGATCCAGGGTCCACCTCCTGGATGAAATGTGCTCACATTTCTTTTTCCAAAAGATGCACAGAGAGACCTCTGCAATCAGTAGCCTGAATAGAAGAAGATAGCTCTGTCGAGTCATCGCAGTCTGATATTCTGAAGACCTTCTATGCCTGGTTGTATAACCTGAAGCCTACAGTCAGCGTGGCCTCCCAGTCTTTCTTGTCATCTAATCCAGGAGTATTAGAGGATGGTGAGCAGGAGAGCCTGAATACACTGTTATCTTTGAGTGAGCTGACAAAGGCCCTTGAGCATTTTGAGACAAGTAAAACTCCCAGAAGCGATGGCTTACCGGCTGCATTTTACTCAGCATTGTGGGCTTGACAGGCCTGGCGCTCTTGGAAGTATATGAGAGTATGCTTCTGGAAGGCAGCATGTCAGAATTCATGAGAAAAGACATCATTACCCTCATCTACAAGCAGAAGGGAAAAAGGGAAGAAATTAGAAATTGGTGACCCATTTCACTGTTGAACGTGGATTACAAAATTCTAGCCAAGGTCATTGCCAAGTCTGCTCTGGGGTCGGTGATCCATCCTGATCAGATCTGTGCTGTACCCAGCAGGAAGAACTCTTAAGCCTTGTATTACTCAGGGAAACTATTGCCAATGTGCAGCGTAGGAGTGTGGATACCTGCCTCATTACCCTTGAACCGAAGGCGTTTGATAGAATATCGCACACCTACATGATGGATGTGTACTCCAAAATTGGGTTTGGGAAGGAAATCCAGATTGGATCCAATGGCTCTACACAAACATCAGCAGCAAGGTTTCAATCAATTAAATCCAAAAGCTTTCCAATTCAATCTGACATCAGGCAGGGCTGCCCTCTCTCCTCTGTCCTGTTTGTGCATTATATAGAACCATTTGCTGAATCTATCAGGAAGTATCTGGCATCCTAGGCAGCAAGTCCCAGGCACTCAAGTTGAAGCCTCCCTGTGTATGGATGACATCATCAGGCTGAGATTAGAAACAAGGAAGGAGAGGTCACACTGTTGGGAGTTTTTTATAGGCCTCCAAAAAGTTCCAGAGAAGTAGAGGAAAGGATTGCAAAGTTGATCCTGGATAGGTGTGAAAGTAACAGGGTAGTTGTAATGGGGGACTTTAACTTTTCTAATATCGATTGGAAAAGCTATAGTTCAAGTACGTTAGAGGGGTCAGTTTTTGTTCAATGTGTGCAGGAAGGTTTCATGACTCAGTATGTAGATAGGCCAACAAGAGGCGAGGCTATATTGGATTTGGTACTGGGTAATGAACCAGACCAGGTGTTAGACTTGGAGGTGGGTGTGCACTTTGGTGATAGTGACCACAATTCGGTTACGTTTACCTTAGTGATGGAAAGGGATGGGCACGTACCGAATAACAGTAGTTATAGCTGGGGGAAAGGTAATTATGAGGCTATTAGGAGAGATTTAGGATGCATAGGGTGGAGCAGGAAATTGCAGGGGCTGGGGACATCTGAAATGTGGAGCATATTTAAGGAACAGCTTCTGCATGTCCTTAATGAATATGTACCTGCCAGGCAGGGAGGAAGTGGTCGAGTGAGGGAACCATGGTGTACTAGGGAAGTTGAATCTCTGGTGAAGAGGAAGAAGGAGGCTTATATAATGATGAGACGTGAAGGCTCAGTTAGGGCAATAGAGAGCTATAAATCAGCCAGGAAGGAGCTAAAGAGGGAGTTGAGAAGAGCTAGAAGAGGACACGAGAAGACTTTGGCGGATAGGATTAAGGAGAATCCTAAAGCTTTTTACAGGTATATAAATAATAAAAGATTGGTTAGGGCAAGATTAGGGCCAGTCAGAGATAGCAGTGGGAAGTTGTGCGTGGAGCCTGAGGAGATAGGAGAGACACTGAATGAGTATTTTTCGTCAGTATTCACGCAGGAGAAAGACAGTGTTGTCGGGGAGAATACTGCGATACCAGGTTGTAGACTGGGTAGGATTGAGGTTCATAAGGAGGAGGTGTTAGCGAATCTTGAGGGTATGAAAATTGATAAGTCCCCTGGGCCAGATGGGATTTACCCTAGGATTCTCTGGGAGGCTAGAGAGGAGATTGCAGAGCCTTTGGCTTTGATCTTCATGTCGTCGTTAGCTACAGGTATAGTGCCGGAAGACTGGAGGATGGCAAATGTTGTCCCTTTGTTCAAAAAGGGGAGTAGGGACCATCCTGGAAATTATAGACCGGTGAGCCTGACTTCTGTTGTGGGCAAGGTCTTGGAAAGAATTATAAGGGATAGGATTTATAAGCATCTAGAGAGAAATAAATTGATTAGGGATAGTCAGCACGGTTTTGTGAAGGGTAGGTCGTGCCTCACAAACCTTATTGAGTTTTTTGAGGAGGTGACCAAAGAGGTAGATAAGGGTAAGGCAGTTGATGTAGTGTATATGGATTTTAGCAAAGCGTTTGATAAGGTTCCCCATGGTAGGCTACTGCAGAAAGTGCAGATGCATGGGATTGAAGGTGATTTAGCAGTTTGGATTAGGAATTGGCTAGCTGATAGAAGACAGAGGGTGGTGGTTGATGGGAAATATTCAACCTGGAGTGCAGTTACAAGTGGTGTACCTCAAGGATCTGTTTTGGGGCCACTGCTGTTTGTCATTTTTATAAATGACCTAGATGAGGGTGTAGAGGGTTGGATTAGTAAATTTGCTGACGATACCAAAGTGGGGGGAGTTGTAGATAGCGAGGATGGATGTTACAGTTTGCAGAGGGACATAGATAGGTTGCAGAGCTGGGCCGTGAGGTGGCAAATGGAATTCAATACGGATAAGTGTGAGGTGATTCACTTTGGTAGGAATAACAGGCATATGAAATATAGGGTTAATGGAAGGACCCTTAATAGCGTTGTCGAGCAGAGGGATCTTGGGGTACAAGTACATAGCTCTTTGAAAGTTGGCACCCAGGTTGATAAAGTTGTTAAGAAGGCATACGGTGTGTTAGCTTTTATTGGTAGAGGGATTGAATTTAGGAGCCGTGAGGTTATGTTACAACTGTACAAAACTCTGGTGCGGCCGCACTTGGAGTATTGCGTACAGTTCTGGTCTCCGCATTATAAGAAAGATGTGGAAGCATTGGAAAGGGTGCAGAGGAGGTTTACCAGGATGTTGCCTGGTATGGTGGGAAGGCCTTATGAGGAAAGGCCTGAGGTTATTTTCATTAGAGAGAAGAAGGTTACGCGGTGACCTAATTGAGGCGTATAAGATGATCAAGGCATTGGATAGGGTGGATAGTGAGAGCCTTTTTCCTCGGATGGTGATGACCAACACGAGGGGACATAACTTTAAATTAAGAGGTGGTAGTTATAGGACGGATGTCAGAGGCAGGTTCTTCACACAGAGGGTGGTGAGGGCGTGGAATGCCCTGCCTGCAGCAGTTGTGGACTCGCCTACTTTGGGGGCATTCAAATGTTCGGTGGATAGGCATATGGATGATATTGGAATAGTTTAGGTTAGAGGGTCCACTGGCCGGCGCAACATCGAGGGCTGAAGGGCCTGTACTGTGCTGTAATGTTCTATGTTCTATGTTCTGCTCAGATACACTGTTGGTGCTCAGACTGATCAACATCAGTGACCATTTGAAACTGGCCTTGGGTGCCAAGATAATTCATAAGAACATAAGAACTAGAAGGAAGAGTAGGCCAACATAGAACATACATAGAACATTACAGCGCAGAACAGGCCCTTCGGCCTTCGATGTTGCGCCGACCAATTAAGAAAAAGCAATGACTCTCTAACCTAAACCATTCCCTTTCCATCCATAAACTTATCTACTAACCTCTTAAACACCACCAAATTTGGCGCATCTACAACTGCCGCAGGCAGGGCATTCCATACCCTTACCACCCTCTGGGTAAAGAACCTACCTTTGACATCCATCCTATAACTACCACCCCTTAATTTAAAGCTATGTCCCCTCGTGCTAGCTTTCTCCATCCTAGGAAAAAGGCTATCACTTTCCACCCTATCTAAACCTCTAATCATCTTATATATTTCAATAAGGTCTCCTCTTTGCCGCCTTCTTTCTAACGAAAACAACCTCAAATCCCTCAGCCTCTCCTCATAAGACCTGCCCTCCATACCAGGCAACATCCTGGTAAACCTCCTCTGTACCCTCTCCAATGCCTCCACATCTTTCTTATAATGTGGGGACCAGAACTGCACACAATACTCCAAGTGCGGCCGCACTAGAGTTTTGTACAGTTGCAACATGACGTTGCGGCTCCAAAATTCAATCCCCCTACCAATAAAAGCTAAGACTCCGTATGCCTTCTTAACAACCTTATCGACTTGATTGCCAACTTTCAGGGATCTATGCACACATACACCAAGATCCCTCTGTTCATCAACACTATTAAGAGTCCTACCATTAGCCCTATACTCTACACATTTGTTATTCCTGCCAAAGTGCATTACCTCACACTTTTCCACACTAAACTCCATTTGCCACCTCTCGGCTCAGCTCTGCAACTTGTCCAAGTCTCTCTGTAAACTAGAACACCCCTCTTCACTATCTACCACTCCTCCGACTTTAGTGTCAGTCTCCGACTGGCCCCTTCAGCCTGCTCCGCCATTCAGTAAGATCATGGCTGATCTTTCTGTGGACTCAGCTATACTTACCCGCTAACTCAACATAATCCTTAATTCCTTTACTGTTCAAAAATTTATCTATCCTTGCCCTAAAAACATTCAATGAGGCAGCCTCAACTGCTTCACTGAGCAGGGAATTCTATAGATTCACAATCGGATAATGTGCAAACTCCACACAGACAGTGACCAAAGCCAGGAATCGAACCCAGGACCTGGAGCTGTGAAATAGCACTGCTAACCACTGTGCTTCCATGCCACCTTGGTCAATATTGACTGTTGAGAAAAGCATGGATGTTAGTGAACTTGGGGAAATAAATAGTGACATCTTGAGCAGCGTCCATATAACAAAAAAGAAGGTGCTGGAAATCTTAAAACATATCTAAATAGATAAATCACTGGGACTTGATGAAGTGTATCCCAGGACACTATGGGAGGCTAGGGACAAAATTGTGGGTCCCCTAGCACAGATATTTGAATCACTGATAGTCACAGATGAGGTGCCTGAAGATTGGAGGGTGGCAAATGTTGTGCCTTTATTTAAGAAAGGTTACAAGAAAAAGCCTGGGAACTAAAGGCTAGTAAGTCTCAGATCCATAGTGGATAAGTTGTTAGAAGGTATTTTGACAGACAGGATCTACAAAGATTTAAAGATGCAAGGACTAATTAGGGACAACTGGCACGGCTTTCATAGAAATCATAGAAACCCTACAGTACAGAAAGAGGCCATTCAGCCCATTAAATCTGCAATGCCCACAATCCCACCCAGGCTCCACCCCATATCCCTACACATTTACCCATTAATCCCTTTAATTTACACATCTCAGGACCAAATTTGAGACAAATTCTCCCTAAATTGTCTCAAATTTGGTTCTAATGCATACATCTATAGACAAGATTGGTGGCATAGTGGACTAGTAAAGAAAGTTATCTCCAATTGCAATGGGAACTTGATCAATTGGGCCAGTGGGCTGATGAATGGCAGATGGAGTTTAATTTAGACAAATGCGAGGTAATACATTTTGGTAGATTGAACTAGGACAGGACTTAGTCAATGGTAGGCCTTTGGAGAGAGTTACAGAACAAAGAGATCTAGGGGTACATGTTCATAACTCCTTGAAAGTGGAATCACAGGTGTTCAGAGTGGTGAAGAAGGCATTCGGCATGCTTGGTTTCATCAGTCAGAATATTGAATACAAGAGTTGGAGTGTCTTGTTGAAGTTGTACAAGACATTGGTAAGACTACACTTGGAGCACTGTGTACAGTTCTGGTCAACCTATTATAGAAAAGATATTATTAAACTAGAAAGAGTGCAGAAAAGATTTACTCGGATGCTACCAGGACTTGATGGATTGAGTTATAAGAAGAAGCTGGAGACACTGGGACTTTTTTCTCTGGAGCGGAGGAGGCTGAGGGGTGATCTTATAGAGGTCTATAAAATAATGAGGGCACAGATCAGCGAGATAGTCAAAATCTTTTCCCAAAGGTAGGGGAGTCTAAAACTAGAGGGCATAGGTTTAAGGTGAGAGGAGAAAGATACAGAAGTATTCAGAGCAGCAATTTTTTCACACACAGGGTAGTAAGTATCTGAAACGAGCTACCAGAGGTAAAAGTGGGTACAATTTTGTCTTTTAAAAAGCATTTAGGTGATTACATGGTTTCGATGGGTCTAGGGGAGTATGGGGCAAATGCAGGAAATTGGGATTAGCTTAGGGGTTTTAAAAAAGGCGACATGGGCATGTTGGGCCAAAGGGCCTATTTCCATGCTATAAATCTCTATGACTTTCTGACCTCTATAGAGACTAGGAGCAGGAGTAGGCCATCTGGCCCCTCAAGCCTGTTCCGCCATTCAATAAGATCATGGCTGATCTTTTTGTGGGCTCAGCTCCACTTACCCGCCTGCTCACCATAACCTTTAATTCATAGCAAGAGTATGACTGTTTTTTGGGAACTAGGCTGAACAACTCCTTGTCCCATTCACCAGCAGGTCAGATAGTCTGAAAGTGCTCAGGATATGGGTTTGGAGGGACCAAGGCACGTGTCAGAAAGTAGAAGTGCTGTGTATATATAACGTGTCATAAACTGGGCTTGTGGGAGCGATGCTCCCTCCTCGTTACAGGTAGAAACCTGCTCATCCCGTCTGAAGCATTCTTGGTGTTGCTTATGTGGTGCACGGTATAATAGACATGGAGAAAGTTTCTCCTTGGTGGGAGGGTCAGCGTTGGGGGGCATAGATTTAAGTAGGGGGCAGCAAGTTGAGATAGAATATGGGGGAAAAAAAAATTTTCACCCAGAAGACTGTGGAACTCACTGCTTGAAAGGATGGTGGAGCAAAGACCCTCATAATATTAAAAAGTATTTGGATGTGCACTTGCGACGCTGAGGCACACAAGGTTATGGGCCAAGTGCTGGAAAAGAGGGATTAGAATAATTGGGTTATTTGTTTTTGACTGGCACAGACTCAATGGTCCAAAGGATATTTTTCAGTAATGTAGAGCTTGATGACTCACTAAGGGGTTTGTCTTATGACAAGAGATTGGGCAGTTTAGGCCTATACTTCCTGAAGTTAGAATATTGAAAATAGATTGTTTGCATTGCTACCTCACAGTACCAGGGACCCATTTTCAATTTCAGCCTCAGGTTACTGTTAGTATGAAGTTTGTACATTCTCCTGTGTCTGAGTAGATGTCTTCCACGGTCCAAGGTGTTTGGGTGAGGTTGACTGACCCTTAGTGTCAAGGGTACTAGTAGGGTAAATGAGTGGGGATAGTGCCAGGGTGGGATTATTGTTGGTGCAAGCTCGATGGACTGAATGATCTCCTTCTGTGCTGTAGGGATTCCATGATCCAATGAGATCTAATTGAGGTGTACAAGATGATGAGAACAATTGATAAAGTGGATATTGAGATGATGTTTTCTCTTGCTGGGCAATTTAGAACAAGAAATCATAGTTTTAGGATAAAAGCTAGCAGATTTAAACAGAGATGAGGAGAAATTACTTCTCTCAAAGGTGATTCTGTGGAATTCACTGCCCCAGAGTGAGTGAATGTCGGGACTTTAAGTAATGTCAAGATACAGCTGGACAGATTTTTAATTACTAAGGGTTTGAAGCGCTATAGTGAATGAGCAAGTAAGTGGAGGTGAGGCTAAGGTGAAATCAGCTAAAATTGCATTGAATGATGGAGCAGGCTCGAGAGACTGAACTGCCTACTCCTGCTCCGTGTTTTTACGATCCCTCACCAGAGCAAAATTACATAAGAAATAGGAGAAGAAGTAGGCATCCAGCCCCTCGAACCTGCCCCGCCATTCAATAAGATCATGGCTGATCTGCAGTGGTTCAGTTCCACTTTCCCGCTTTCTCCCCGTAACCCTTAATTCCCTTGTCAATTAAAAATCTATCCACTCTTGACTTGAACATATTCAGTGAGGAAGCCTCCACCACCTCATCAGACAGAGAATTCCAAAGATTCACCACCCTTTGTGTGAGGAAACCCCTCCGCAACTCTAATCTGAACGCCACCCCCCCCCCCAATCTTGAGGCTGTGCCCTCTAGTCCTGCTATCTTTGTTAAGCGGGAAGAGTCTCTCAATCTCTACCTTATCTATCCCCTTCATTATCTTATCCATCTCTATAAGATCCCCTCTCAGCCTTCTAAACTCCAAAGAATACAAACCTAGCCTATTCAGTCTCTTCTCATAATCCAACGCCCTCATCCCCAATATCAGCCTAGTGAACCTTCTCTGCACTCCTTCCAAGGCTAATATATCTTTCCTTGAATGCGATGATCAAAACTGCACACAGTACTCCAGCTGCTGCCTCACCAGTACCCTATACAGCTGCAACAGAACCTCCCTACTTTTATATTCTATCCCCCTCGCTATAAAGGCCAACAAAAGGCCTCACCAATCCTGAAGAGATTGGTGAGGCACTGAATAAATATTTCTCTTCGGTATTCACGCAGAGTGCTGGAAATGTAGCTGTGGAGAGCACTGAGGTACAGGGTTGCAAATTGGGGAGTATTGTAGTAGATAGGGAGGATGTGTTAGAAATTCTCGAGGGTTTGAAGTTGGATAAGTCCCCTGGGCCGGACGGGATTTACCCTAGGATTCTCTGGGAGGCAAGAGAGGAGATTGCAGAGCCTCTGGCTCTGATCTTCAGGTCCTCGTTGGTTACGGGTGTGGTTCCGGAGGACTGGAGGATGGCGAATGTGGTCCCATTGTTTAAGAAGGGGAAGAGAGACCTTCCTGGGAATTATAGGCCAGTGAGTCTTACTTCTGTGGTGGGCAAGGTATTGGAGAGAATTATTAGGGATAGGATTTATAGTTATTTAGAGAGAAATGAATTGATTGGGGATAGTCAGCATGGTTTCGTGAAGGGTAGGTCATGCCTTACTAACCTCATTGAGTTTTTTGAGAAAGTGACCAGAGAGGTGGATGGGGGTAAGGCGGTTGATGTAGTATATATGGACTTTAGTAAGGCTTTTGATAAGGTGGCCCATGGAAGACTTCTACAGAAAATGCAGATGTGTGGAATAGAGGGTGATTTAGCTAATTGGATTAGGAATTGGCTGGCAGATAGAAGACAGAGGGTGGTGGTTGATGGGAGATATTCATCGTGGAGTTCGGTGACGAGTGGTGTGCCTCAGGGGTCTGTTTTGGGGCCCCTGCTGTTTGTAATTTTTATAAATGATCTGGATGAGGGTATTGAGGGATGGATCAGTAAATTTGCAGATGATACTAAAGTTGGTGGTGTGGTAGATAGTGAAGAGGGGTGTTTTAGTTTACAGAGTGACTTGGACAAGTTGCAGAGCTGGGCCGAGAGGTGGCAAATGGAGTTTAATGTGGAAAAGTGTGAGGTAATGCACTTTGGCAGGAACAATAAATGTGTAGAGTATAGGGCTAATGGTAGGGCTCTTAATAGTGTTGAGGAACAGAAGGATCTTGGTGTATGTGTCAATAGATCCCTGAAAGTAGGCAGTCAAGTGGATAAAGTTGTTAAGAAGGCTTATGGAGTCTTAGCTTTTATTGGTAGGGGGATTGAATTTAGGAGCCGCAGCATCATGTTGCAGCTGTACAAAACTCTAGTGCGGCCGCACTTGGAGTATTGTGTGCAGTTCTGGTCGCCACATTATAAGAAAGATGTGGAGGCATTGGAGAGGGTACAGAGGAGGTTTACTAGGATGTTGCCTGGTATGGAGGGCAGGTCCTATGAAGAGAGGTTGAAGGATTTGAGGTTGTTTTCGTTAGAAAGGAGGCGGCTAAGGGGGATCTTATTGAAGCATATAAGATGATTAGAGGTTTAGATAGGGTGGACAGTGATAGCCTTTTTCCTAGGATGGAGAAAGCTAGCACGAGGGGACACAGCTTTAAATTAAGGGGTATGAGTTATAGGACGGATATCAGAGGTAGGTTCTTTACTCAAAGAGAGATTAGGGAGTGGAATGCCCTGCCTGCAGCTGTTGTAGATGCGCCAAGTTTGGTGGCGTTTAAGAGGTTAGTTGATAAGTATATGGATGAGAAGGGAATGGTTTAGTTAGGAGGGGCATTGCTTTTTATTTTGGTCGGCACAACATCGAAGGCCGAAGGGCCTGTTCTGTGCTGTATTGTTCTATGTTCTATGTTCTATTGCATTTGCCTTCTTAATCACCTGCTGCACCTGCATACTGTGTTTTTGCGATTCGTGCACAAGGACCTCCAGGTCCCTCTGCACCGTCGCATGCTGCAGCTTTTCACCATTTAAATAGTAATCCTTCCTACCATTATTCTTACCAAAGTGGATAACCTCACACTTGCTAACATAATACTCCATCTGCCAGGTCCTCGCCCACTCACTCAACCTATCCAGATCCCTCTGCAGGCTTTCCACACCCTCCACACAATTTGCTTTTCCACTCATCTTCGTGTCATCAGCAAATTTCATCACCCTGCACTCAGCCCCTTCCTCCAGATCATTTATGTAAATGGTAAATAGTTGAGGCCCCAGCACCGATCCCTGGGACACTCCACTAGTCACCAGCTGCCAATCAGAATAGCATCCATTAATACCTACCCTCTGCTTCCTATTAGACAACCAATCCTCTATCCAGTCTAACACCCTACCCTCAACTCCCTGCACCTTAACCTTCTGCAGCAATCTTTTGTGAGGCACCTTATTAAACGCTTTTTGGAAATCCAAAAACACCACATCCACCAGTTCCCCTCTATTTACTGCACTAGTCACTTCCTCATAGAACTCCTACAAATTCATCAAGCACGACTTCCCCTTAATGAATCCGTGCTGCGTTTGCCTGATCAAACCGTTCGTATCCAGGTGCCTCGTTATTTCTGCTTTGACGACAGATTCAAGCATTTTTCCTACTACAGACGTTAAACTAACCGGTCTATAATTCCCTGCCTTCTGTCTGCTACCTTTTTTAAGCAACGCTGTAACATTAGCCGTTTTCCAATCTTCCAGCACTTTTTCAGAGTCCAGCGAATTCTGAAAGATAATTACCAGGGCATCTGCTATCACCTCTGCCATTTCCTTGAGGACCCTGGGATGCATTCCATCCGGTCCCGGGGACTTATCTGCCCTCAGCCCCATTAGCTGATCAAGCACCATCTCTCTAGTGATTGTAATCTCATCAAGGACCTCATCTCCTACCACCCTTCTATCCTTAATTTCGGGCAAGCTATTAGCCATTTGATGCAGTCTTTCTCAGAACATTTTATCCTTAATTCTAAGAAACAGTCAGTCTCAGGTCACTGCTGGTGTTATAGAATGGAAATAACATTCTTCAATAAGTTTTCTCAATTTGTGCTGATCTCACCAGTATTTGCTTTCTCCTGTTTCTCTCAAAATGCCTGTTCCTGTGTGATTGGCCATATTAATGTCACCTTTGTCTCCATTTTTATTATTGTGTCCATATGGAACAGATGTCATACATTTCTCTTCCTATCCCTGTTTTTCTTTCTCCTGATTGACCTCCATTTCAAGGGAAGAGTTTTTCAAGTTTGCTCAAATCACTTTTTTTTTGCAGCATTATGGGTCCTTTTGGTGAGAGGTTTCCAGACTAAATTTCCAGACAGTGCAAAGAGCCTGCCTGCCATCTGTAAAATTTCAGTCAGTGACAGAGGGACCTTATTGGTTGCCTTGATAAGCTACCAATTGCTCACAGGTGGGTAATTTTGTAGAAGCTTTTTCAGGGGCTATATGTTGCAGAACTCTAGCTAACACAAAGATTGTGATGACAGTATCCTGGTAAAAAAACATTCTTTATTGATCAATGTATGCTGGGAGACAAGTATTGGGCATTCCAACACTTCTCTGAAGTTACATCACAGTAACAAAATAATTATATAATTTCCAAAAGTCATTTTACATACCCATAGGTTCATTCCAGTTAGAAATGAACCAATCATTATTCATGATAGGCCAACTAGAGGTGAGGCTACATTGGATTTGGTGCTGGGCAATGAGCCAGACCAGGTGTTAGGCTTGGAAGTTAGTGAACATTTTGGTGATAGTGACCACAATTCGGTTACGTTCACCTTAGTGATGGACAGGGATAGGCATGAAGCTGGGGGCAGTAGTTATAGCTGGGGGAAGGGTAATTATGAGGCCATCAGGAGAGAATTAGGGTGCATAGATTGGACTAGGAAACTACAGGGACTGGGAACATCTGGAATGTGGTGCTTATTCAAGGAGCAGCTGCTGCGAGTCCTTGATAAGTATGTCCCTGTCAGGCAGGGAGGAAATGGTCGAGTAAGAGAGCCTTGGTGTACGAAAAAAGTTGATTTGCTGGTTAAGAAGAAAAAGGAGGCTTATGTCAGGATGAGGCTTGAAGGCTCAGGTAGTGCAATGGATAGCTATAGATTAGCTAGGAAGGAGGTAAAAAGTGAATTGAGGAGAGCTAAGAGGGGACACGAGAAG